>OX439395.1:10774189-11219157 GCA_949319315.1 Zelleria hepariella
GAACCATTCAAAGTTACCCCAAAGAAAAAATATTTTGGTATGATCTGGAAAAAAACACTTTTTCGTACGAAAAACTCAATGGAATCGTGAAATTATACAAAAAAACACTACTTAAAAGCATAATTCACGTTATGAAACAACAATTTACTTAAATTACATACCTTTTATATATTTAAATCAGATTTACTGCACACACACTTCTCACTTCTTCAAACCGATGGACAGAAAAGTGCGCCAAACTATCGAAACTTATTTGACAGCTGTCAACCTCAAGTCATTGTTGACAACTCGAATAAATTTACGTTCCGTTTCATGCAAACATCGATATATTGTATGTGGGAACTTTGAGAAAAAAAATAAAAAATCTGCTAACCAATTTTATTCAAAGTTGCAAGGAAATTCAATGTTACCCAACTTGACTGTACATTGTGTAAAAAAAAACTTTCCAATTAACAAAATAAAAACTACTTCACTGGTGAAAAGGTACACTGTTGGTAGCTATTACACTGATTCCGAGTGATTTGCTGCTCTCCGTTGAGGAGTTCCGTTCTCCATCTCCGAAGTTCTTAATCAGATCTTCACCATTTTATATGACCACACGGGAAGTATACCTTATCGAACAAAAAAAGAATCATCAAAATCGGTTGACGTAGAGGTAACACATAAAAAAAACAAACGTGTCGAATTGAGTACCTCCTCCTTTTTGAAGTCGGTTAGAGGTTCGCTGTGTTACTCAAGCAGGTTTTGGCACAGTGGATAAAGTTTGATGCCCAGTGGAGGCAAGGGCGTCGCCAGCCGATGGCGCAGGGGGGGGCAAGTTGACTTTACCTATTACAATTCATACTTTTCTCATTCTCTATGAATGAGAAAAGTATGTATGAATTGTAGGTAAAGTCGACAGCACATGAAGCTTTTCACTTGTACTACGAGCCTTACATCTACAGCCAGTTGAGCGTACGGAATATTAGGAGTGGAATTGGTGAATTCATTCGAGTTTCGACGTACGGAAATGATTGTTCAAGGCTTGAACTTCAAGCAAATTAACTCAAAAACTTAGGACTTTGGTTGCATTATTCTACTTTTTTTATTTATTTTTTTGGTTGCATTATATTTGGCAACTTTTTTAGAATCTCTAGGGGGGGGCAGCTGCCCCTCCCTGCCCCCCCTTGGCGACGCCCTTGAGTGGAGGTGCTCCAAATCTACAAGTGTTTATTTAATTTCTTCATATTGATTTTCTTATAATATTACAGAAGATATATTTGTTTCTTATTAGGCCTTTCCTCTGTTTTAACACCGGATAATACAAATACAGGGTGTTTTAGAAAGGCCCTGTGCCGTGAAATAAGCTGTTCCATAATAAAATTCGATACCCTTTCCTACTGTACGAAAATGTATGGTGCAGCTGATATTTCGCACTTGGCCCCATGGTTAAAGTTGCTTGTATTGATTAGTTAAGCCCCTTTCACGAACTTTCACGAAACACCCTCTGTATATCTGTTAGGACTTTAACACAACATTAAATAATATCATACTCAACTGAGGCAATCAAAATATGAGTGGTCACTCAGTTATTGTTATGTGCACAAAGATAATCATAATTAAAAAAATATAAAAAAACCGACTTCAAGTTCCATTCTCCACCTTCGAAGTTCTTCATCAGACTGGTTAGGATTGGGCAATCACTGGTGAAAAGGTACGTTATTCAGGACCGTGGGAACTCAGTGACAGCCAAGCGCGTGAAACACTGTTTTCTAAAGCTGTTTCACCCAGAGCGAGACGGGGCGCGGGAAAAGTGAGAGGCAATGCGGCTGTATGAGTCTACGTGTGTTCGTGTCCTTTCGCGAGTATCTAGTTGTAGTTGTAATGTAATAGATCTATTTTCCCAATAATTTTCGTAGTTCAGCTGCCATTTCTACATTGTATTAGGTATTTCAAAAATCTTTTTTTTTTCTGACAATTACAACACATCATTGATTTTCCCAAGGTATTTAGACTCCAATAGACAGTGTAATAATGTAAGTAATTATCAGCTGAAAGTAACCCCTTTTTGGGCGCGAAAAACGCATCGCTCTAATTTATTTCGGGCTATTTTTTTTACTATAAAAACTATTTGCACACCTCCATATTGGTCATCTACTGATATAAACCAAGTTTCAGCAAAATCCAGCCTGTAGTTTAGAAATTAAACCGGAACTACGTTTGTATGGGAAAATGGTGATCTGCTGCCATCCGTTGAGGAGTTGCGTTCTCCATCTCCCAAGTTCTTCATCAGATCTTCACAATTTTATAGAACCACACAGGAAGTATACCTTATCGAAAAAAAAAGAAACATCAAAATCGGTCCACCTAAAAAAAAGTTCTGAGGTAACAAACATTAAAAAAAAAAGTGTCGAATTGAGTAGGACCTACCTCCTCCTTTTTGATGTCGGTAAAAAATGGCGGCACGCGACTTATAACTCCTATAATTAAGGCATTTCACAATGACTGTCATAAATAATAATCATTAGACTAACTATTGGTTAACATAAAAATATTCCGCTTAGTTCTTAATCTTATGATGACTCTTAAAGGTCAAAGACTGTTAATTGTTTTGGATGAAAGTACCTACTTACTTACGGTGCAGTTCATTTACGTCCTTTATTTTCTTCTCTTTTGCATTCGCCGTATGTTCTAAAGAAAAGGAGCATTCGCAGTATATTTAAAAAGTAAGACGGATGACAAACTGCTGATTTCTGAATTGAGAAATTCACTTCTTCTTAGCGTATCGAAGGCAAAACCGATACTTAAATCTAAACTGTTTTGGCCCAGAATTTGGCAACCTGAGAATTTCACTAAGCAAATAGGTAAGTACCGTTCTGTCTCTGCAGATTTTTCACAAAAGAGCGCGACAGAGCGATACGTAAGTATATGCTTAGTAAAATTCTCAATTCAGAAATCGGGCCTTTGACAGTTTTTTTTTCTGTCTTATATTTTGTTTGGTTGTTGGACAGAACATGCAAGCTCCTCACAAGAAGCATGGCTCATTATCCATTTATTTTCTCTAGAAATTATAACTCAGATATACAGGGTAATTTATAAATAGCTTTATTCCTGAAACACATCACCTTCTAAATATGATTTCCAACAACTTTAGTTCTACGAGACTTTTGTTTGACTTTTCTACGATTTATTGAACATTTATAATTCCTTAAAAATCTTTTTCTTAAAAAATTTACGATTTCTGCGCTGCCTGCGCAGAGCGTTTTCATGCCTCTCCACTCTCTATCACCTTTACAGCATCTCCTGCCTTTGTTAATCCGCGCCGAAAAAAAAAGTTTTTTTAATGCGCTTCACCAAAGTTGTAGAACAGAAGTTGTTGGAAATCACATTTTAAGGTTAAGGTGTTTCATAAAAAAAAGGACTAGTACAAGTGCCGTAAGCGGAACACATCGCAAGCACAGGCGTGCCGCGCGAGCAACAATGGATGCTCAATTTACGTTTTCGTAATGACATTAGAAGCTCATTCTCTTTTATCGCTAATAATAATTATTGTTTTAAATGTTAATTAGCCACTTTGCGCGAGATAAACGGGTTACGACTTACGATGTACGAGTTACACTTAGTTTTACATAACAATGCCTATCTACAGGCTACAGGGTTCAATCGAGTTAAATAGTGGAACTTTAAGTCTACTTTCTACTCATCAATACAAGCCAAAAATGGGGCAAAAAAATCTTCTGATCCATACATTTAGTGCAGTACTGAGTCTACCTCATGTATGGAACAGCTATTTTTTTTCCTTATCTAGAGCAAGTGAATATTTACTTACCTTCATGCCCATATCCCCGAAAAGATAAGTAGAGACACCATAGCTTTTGTACACGTTTTAAGATATTTCATGCAAAAGCAAACCCTTGTTTCCTCAGACCATAATATTTATTCCTCATTCTTATTTCGATTGAATTCCTGAAATATTTTAAATAAAATGTAATGTTTTGTAAATTATTTTCGTGTACAATAGAGAGTTTTCTATTCTATCCTCCCTTGCGAGTTGGTGTCAACTGTGAACGAGTTGCAGTGTCATTAGAAAATGAGGAATTATACAGGGTAGATACACTGCGCGAGAAAAGGTGGTAAATTTTCAGGCGAAGTATGTCGGCATCCGTACCTACCTGCATGCAGAAATACAAATAAAACATGTATTTAATTTAAAAAAATACTAAAGAGGACTTTACATTTACGTAATGAGACAATTTATACATCGTCCTGTGGCACCTTCACTCACACTAGATGGGTCAAGTGACCACTCGGGTTCTTGACAAAAAGAGACACTTAATAATATCCTAAATCATATCTTGGAATAGTTTGCAAAGAGTTGACAACCTGTCACCTACATTCGTTATGTCTTAGGTACTTAACTAGTTCTACCTATCTAATTACTAGTGATTTCACCAAATGAAATTATTAATACGTAGGTACCTATGTTATTTTCCCAAGGCAAAAGTTTCCTATGACATTTCCCAGACTTCGAACTAAATCAGCGCAACCAACTCATTCGGGAGGCCAAATGGTTTGAAGGATCTTGCTCAGAGAGGTGTCAAAATGGAATTAAATGTTTTGGTAACATTCGTAAGTTATGCACGTCTCTTAAGTAATAGTTGGATACCGAGTGCTCTTGACATGCCCTTAGAACTTCAGAATAACAATTTATTTGCGCTTCTTGGTCTCTTCAACGGATACTTACGAATAAAAACATATCATTATCTTCTTTTATAAAACGTTTTCGCGCTCGTCATTTCTTTTATATTTTTTCTACAGTGCATTTTATAGTGTTTTTAATGTAGGTATAGCTCCGTTACTTGTCATCTGATACGTCACAAACATGACAAATGATGAATTTAAAATATCTTCTCTACATTATAATAAAACAAAGTCGCTTTCCACGTCTGTCTGTCTATCCATGACCTATCCAAATCTTTCTCTTTAAATGTTTACGGTTCGATTGATCACTGAAAACGGTTGCTTGTAGAATCATTCGTCAACCGCACTAGAGCTCATTTGAACATCACTGACGTACTTATAACCATATGATGAAACGGTTTGTTTATCCGATCACTCATGCCAAGATCGGGCAGACGAGAAGGTATTCTCGAGAGATCCTCAGCGTCATGTGGAAAAAGGCTTTGAGCAATAAATACACTCATTTTACACCTGTGTACCACCTACGACACGATGAGTAGAAATAAATTCACTTGTAACATTCTATGAATGTGTGTACGAACAGTAAACATTTTCGTTTCTGTGAGCGTTTAGTGTCAATATACTTTTTAAACTGATAAATGAAGCGGTCCGCAACACCACTTGTTGCAGAGAATGAGGAAGAAAGAGATCCTGAAGTGAAGACCATCCAAAAGAGGAAGCTAGAGTATTTCGGCCACATATTTACAACAAGTAGGTTCAGCTTCCTTCAACTTATCATGCTAGGCAAGATACCAGGCAGAAGGAGACCTGGTAGACCCAAGATATCATGGATGCCAAATCTGCGCGAATGGTTCGGGCAAAGTACAGGCTCATTGTTTCATTTGGCGGCTTCGAAGGACGAGATAGCCAAACTGCCCCTGTATTATCTAAAATATCAACCGTAAAAATAACGGTTTTTAAATGTCAAAATAATCATTGTTCATTTCAATAAGGCCTATTTCGAGTGTTTTGACGCTGTTTTGACGTTTATAGAGGCGCTGATCGCCAACCTACGATAGGAGACGGCACGCAAAAAAGAAGAAGAATTATAAGAAGGCGAGAAGAGAGTATATTTTTGTACATTCAAAACAGTCAAGCTAGAAACACACACACTGATCCTTCATAAGCGTCATACCTATGCGACGTTGCGTTTTTGTATGCGCCGTACGCTTACCCATGTAGCGTACGTACGTAGCCCAGTGTGTTTTAAGGCATACACATTCAAGCGGCCAGACATAAAAAACCGGCCAAGTGCGAGTCGGGCTACCGCACTAAGGGTTCCGTGCCAATGTTGCACAAGGTCTGACTCATGTGTGTCTATCACAAAAGACTAATCGAAACACTGTCATACATCAATGTTTATCCCGACAGAAGTACCGTTTCGGGGTTATTTAAATCAAGCCATGATATAAAATACTATCAGGGACACAGAAAATAGGTAAAGTCTACCATGGGATGGGATATCCTAGACTGTGGCCGACCGTACGCGCTATGGTAGCTCTTATCGCGTGCGTCATACCTAATTAATTACTTACGTCAATAAAAAAGCACCAAAAATATCATAAAAGATTGCGTATCAGGATCAGGAGTGAAAAATCTTAGCGTGTTGCCAACTGTACCAAAAATAAAGTCTAAGGGTGGTATTCTAGAAAACTTCTTAAACTCAGTTTAAACAGAGTTCAGACTGTCGATAAAACAGTGCATGTTTTGGGGTTGTTCCGTATTCATGACACGAGTTTTCATGTTACGAATATTTTTCCGGATTCATTTTACATGACTTCCGTATTCATGCTATGGAAATTATTTAATTTATTTTTACATTTCATCTCGCGAGCTTTTCCGGATTCATGCTTCCATACATTATAATAAAAATACTTTGCCTTTAAGTACGGTTAACAAAAAATCTAAAATATTGGAAGAAATACGTAATAGGCGAAGAAGCTGTTGTTAAGGCTCGGTATAAGGCTAACTAGCGCCACCAATGTTAAAAAAATCATATCTTCCTTTAGAAGAAGTTTCTGAAAAAATCCTAAGATGAGCCTATGCGCCATGCTTTTCTAGATTTTTAAGTGTAGATACCCTCTTCGAAATTTACTTTTAAGCTAAAAAATTTTCGATAACCGCCAAAAGCGGCCGTTTTTGGCGGTTATCGAAATTTTTTTAGCTTAAGACTAGAAATTGAGTTGGGTACCTACACTTTAAAATCTAGAAAAGCATGGCGCATGAGCTCATCTTAGGATTTTTTCAGAAACTTCTTCTGAAGGAAGATATGATTTTTTCAACATTGGCAGCGCTAGTTAGCCTTATACGGAGCCTTAAGACATTCACGGACACTTACACGAGGTATATTAATTTAAAAAATTCCTCCGCAAGCAATGTTAGGTGAAAATAGTTGAAAATGTTGTTGTTTTTTCCGTTTCCCATTCCAAATTACATTTAAACATAACAAGTTGTACATAGGTATATATTTTTGTAAGCTATAAATAAACCTCTTTATTATGATACCCCATTCTGATACCCCACTCGATAGGTTTTGACGAAAATTATTTTAGATTTTATATGTTTTGGCGGTAATTTTTGTCTTTTTAATATTTTCATATACTTAGTGTCACTTGCACAATCAAGACAAATCTATCCATCTATATCTAACGATACCTCGCAAGCTCACATCCATCAAGCTGTTTAGGCTACAGAGCGTGCAAAGAAATATACATACATACAAACAAACATACATACAGTACTCCCAACTTAATAATGCGCCTACAGATAGCGAAGATCTGTACGTGAGTGAGCATAGCTCACGAACAAATCTCGCTGTCTGTATGCGCATTATTAATTTGGGAGTACTGAACATACATACACTCGAAATACATAACCCTCCTTCCGGGTCAGTCGAGTAAAAATGGGGCCTCTATACAAGAAATGGGGGCCTGTAAAACGACATAGAAACTAGCGCCCTCTACAGGGTGTTAAAAGACCGCCAACAAAGCGGGAAACCACGTATTGTCCTCATCATAAGGAACATTTTTGCCCAAGGAACTATGCCTGGGAAATCAACGGTTTCCGAGATAATGAGATTCAACGTCGGACTTTTCAAAACTTTTTTTTTGCAGAAATGTATTCAGTATCTAGTTCTTAACATACCTTCTGAAGAAGCCATATCAAAATTATGAATATTTCTTACAAAAAACGACGTTAAAATTGCAATCCGCAATGTTTTCTAAACATCGGCACTTCAAGCTTAGGTAACATAAACTTATACCTACGCTTGCGCGATATGACTTCTGTGTGTTACACGTCCATTGCGTGAATAAATAATATTCAAAATTATAACCTAAAAAACTAAAATCATTTCCCAGCAATAATTTATCGAAAAAGCACTTTGTTTTGGTGTCTAGTGTGCGTGGCTTTCGGGTCTGTTGGCGGTCTTTTAACACCCTGTATATTAGTTCTAAACCTCAACTTTAGATGGCGCTCTTCCAAATAAATGCATAGTATGGTGGTACAGAACCCTCGGTGCGCGAGTCCCACTCGCACTTGACCGTTTTTTTTATTACAATCTTCAAAAGTGCCTGCGGGTGCGTGTGCAGGTTTGATTCCTTATCGGAGTGACTGAGGTAGACACCTAGTACGATTTACCAATCTTAGAATTGAAATTGTCATGCTGACCATACCAAGCTGCCAATATTAAATGGTATTTTGTTGGTAGCATGAATACGGAACACGTGTAAAATGAAAACGGAAAATTAAATAGAAAATAATCATGAGTAGGAATAATAATACCTCATACTATGAATCCGGAAAAATATACCTATAGCATGAAAAGTCGAGTCATGAATACGGAACAACCCATGTTTTGATATGAAGGGAGGGATATTCAAATAAAAAAATATACAGGGTGTTAAAAGACCGCCAACAAAGCGGGAAACCACGTATTGTCCTCATCATAACGAACATTTTTGCCCAAGGAGCTATGCCTGGGAAATCAACGGTTTCCGAGATAATGATGTTCAAAGTCGGACTTTTCAAAACTTTTTTTGTGCAGAAATGTATTCAGTATCTAGTTCTTAACATACCTTCTCAAGAAGCCATATCAAAATTATGAATATTTCTTACAAAAAACGACGTTAAAATTACAACCCGCAATGTATTCTAAACATCAGCACTTCAAGCTTAAGTAACATAAACTTATACCTACGCTTGCGCGATATGACTTCTGTGCGTTACACGTCCATTGCTTGATAAAATATTTTTCAAAATTATAACCTCAAAAACCAAAATCATTTCCCAGCAATAATTTATGGAAAAAGTACTTTGTTTTGGTGTCTAGTATGCGTGGCTTTCGGGTCTGTTGGCGGTCTTTTAACACCCTGTATATACATATACAGGGTGTTAAAAGACCGCCAACAAAGCGGGAAACCACGTACTGTCCTCATCATGAGAAACATTTTTGCCCAAGGAACTATGTCTGGGAAATCAACGGTTTCCGAGATAATGAGGTTCAAAGTCGGACTTTTCAAAACTTTTTTTTTGCAGAAATGTATTCAGTATCTAGTTCTTAACATACCTTCGCAAGAAGCCATAACAAAATTATGAATATTTCTTACAAAAAACGACGTTAAAATTACAACCCGCAATGTATTCTAAACATCGGCACTTCAAGCTTAAGTAACATAAACTTTTACCTACGCTCGCGCAATATGACTTCTGTGCGTTACACTTCCAGTGCTTGATAAAATATTTTTCAAAATTATAACCTAAAAAACCAAAATCATTTCCCAGCAATAATTGATCGAAAAAGTACTTTGTTTTGGTGTCTAGTATGCGTGGCTTTCGGGTCTGTTGGCGGTCTTTTAACACCCTGTATAGGTATATATTTATTTCAGGTTTTATGGACCCATATAGACATTACATTAACATGCACTGTTTTATCGACAGTCGACACTACCAAACTATACTTAAACTGAGTTTAAACAGAGTTCAAGGAGCGTTGTAGTTTGAACTGAATTTAAACAGAGTTTAAGTAGCGTTCTAGTTTGAACTGAGTTTAAGTAGCGTTCTAGAATTCGAGTTCGAGTTCGAGTTCCACCCTCAGTGTGCTTATTCTGTACAAACATCCACATAGTTGCATAGTCCTCAAAACCACAAAAATAGCTCTTATCGAAATAAAACCGAAAAAAAATTTGATTTATATTATCCCGCAAATAAACCGGTTTTGAGGACTACTTAGCAATTGTGCGTTTTTTTTTTACAGAATAAGCACACAATTAGTGAAAAAAACGTCGGAGTTTCTGTAACCTGTTATTTTGTCCCCCAAGTTCGCTCGCTAACTGCTTAACCATCGTCGAACATAGCTCTTGCTCAATTAGTAACTTTTGTCGTCTATTGAGAAACGATGAGGCCTTGAAAATGTCCAGTTATGCTCAAATAATAGCTCAATAGCCACGAAAGCAAAAGCTCTTGCGCTAGTCGAAAAATCATTTTGTAATAGGCTTTTGAGATTTGTAGTGGATTTGGCCTATTTGCCACACTATCAGTGCGTAGCTAGATCCTAGATCATAGTAGGTACTTCTAGTTCATTTTCGGAACCATTTTGCAACATTATTTTGGGGTGTATTCCTCTTTGACAATTACTTTTATAAATGCTATATCAAAACATTTATTTGGCACGAACGATTATTTTTACAAGACATGTTGGTGTATGTTTTTTTTGCACTTTATAATGAGTTTTAAGTAAGTTTAATTTCAAATAATAAACAATATCATCTCTTTTAAGTATTACTTTGCTCAAGATAGGGTGGTCATTATTCATACTGACCGGGAAAAGTGATTAGTTATGCAGTAAAGTTTTACTTACGTATTACTTACGTATATTGCCCACTTGATACAGCTAGGAGGGACATAGGGCTCGAAGAAGTTTTCTCCACTTGGGACGATCTTGCGCAGTTGGTTCAAGGTCGTTCCAGTCCAGACCGACCTTCCGCGCCTCACTGGTGGTGACCGATCGGAGTCACGTGGGTTTGGGCCGACTTCATAGCGACCGGACTTCTCAAGTTGCCCGTATTCGCCACCCATTTTTTGTTATTTAAGTTTGTAAAACGTTTGAGTAAATAAATTAAAAAAAAAAAACCCGGGCTTCTCTCCATGTCTAGCTTATTTGGTAGGTACACACGACAGCACGTCAGACTGTACACTTTCGTTGTAAAGTCGCCCCTAACGTAACCGAGTAGAGTGCTAGCGTGTAAGGGTCGACGTGCTGTCGTGTGTATAAGCCGTGCCAATAGAGAAACGATATGAAAATGGCGGTGGGTACCTATGGTAAGGTCTGAAAAAAAGGTTACGAAAATACGATTTCGGTTCATACCTAAAACTTTCTTACATTTTTGGTTAGGAAATATTGTTTTACGATGCTTTCTTTATTGTTTAGATCATTGTTCTACGTTGGGTTTGTGATTAAACAACAATCTTTATGAAAATAACATCAAAATTATTGAACGAGCGAGCGAAGCGAGCGAAGTTCTCCGAGTCTACTGGAACAATCCGGCGTTTGTATGTATGTATGTATGTTTGTATGTTTGTATGTTTGTATGTTTGTATGTTTGTATGTTTGTATGTTTGTATGTATGAATGTTCGTTCGACGATAACTTGAGTAATTTTTGTCGGATCGTCATGAAATTTGGTAAGCAGGTAAATGAAATTAAAAGAATTTTTAAGTTCGAACATGAGCCAAATCGGTCGAGGGGTTGCCGAGATATGGGGTTGTTAAGTTTATATGGGATGAGAGAGGGCGCCACTGCTGCCTCTCAGTAACATTAAAATAGTGCTAAAAGTGATTTTAAAAGCGATAAAATCGTAAAACAGTGAAAGCAGTAATAAAAAGTAACAAAAGTGAACTAAAAAAAAAATCTGTTTGGAAACAATATTGTGGATATCGGACGTAAAACTCAGTGGAAATAATAAAAATAAACTTTTACGGGTCGCGAAATAATCCGTTACTCTATTTTAATCCAATAAATCCAAAAATAATTAAAAATTTTGCTAATTGCTAAGGTCCAAAGTACACCAGATTAGAAAATACAAATCAGCGCCATCTATAAAAAATATATCTATATTGTTATTCTACTTCCTAATAGAGGGCGTGACAAAAAAAAATATCAGAGCCATCCAGTGTTCAAAATTATAAACCAAAAAGTCCTTATGCTCAACAATAGAGGTCGCTTTACTTCAAAACTACAAGAGAGTCCTATACAAAACTTAAAATGGAAGAAATACTAGATAAACTACAAAAAAAATAAAATGATCTAGAGGCACAAAAACTTGAAATAAGAAAAAGCGGCGAACAAGTTACAGAAAACATTCAAAGAATGTTTGGCGACAAACTAAAAATGCTATAAGAAAAATCTGAAAATCTTGAAAAACGAGTGAAAAATCAAGAGCAAAGACTGTAGGGGTGGGTCCAATTCTGTACCTCCTGGGAACCACACGGGGGTTATTATTATTATTAAGTTTATATGGGGTCGCGAGTTCATAGTTCGGGGCGAACCACTAGTTAAAACGTAGTAAATAATACAAACCTCAACAAATAACAACACTTAACGTAAACTACAATATTGAAATAACTCGACAAACATAAAAAAAATCAATAAGAGGCGAACGTATTTTGGCGTGTTTTATTAGCCAAGCGTAGGTAGGCGTAGCGTAGCGACTAATCAGGACTGCCTAAAATGACTTTGCGAACGTTACGTGTGAGTATAGACGGAGATATGATTAAAGCGAGAGGGCGCGTGAGTGTCCGCCATTTATATATCGTTTCTTTAATGGCACGGGTTATACCTAAGTTCATGTTAGTGCCAATATGAATACTCGTTCAAATTAAGAACTAACTATTTGCTTTGAAATTCAGGGAACCACCCACTAACACCATCCAACACACCGCGTGAAGAAACGTGGCCTTCTAAGTTCACAGATTATTGATTGAGTGGTATATTATTCTTACACCTCGAAAGGTGTAGTGAACCTTTTAAGGTCTGTGGGCCCTTTCCACTTATAACTCATTTTTTTTCTAAATTTACCACACTAGAAGCGATTACGATTTAGGCTAGTTTGTGTTCTAAATGTATCATAGTTAATTCGTAAGTAAACGAAACGTTAATACTTACAAACCGTTAGATCAACAACGATTGGACAAAAATATTATGAGTACTTTTGCTGTTATTAACTGTATATAGACTTACACTTTTTTTACCATATAAAAATCTTCATAATGTTCCCTAGCACGGACTAGTGCTTTAGAAAAAACAAAAAGTGATTATCGAACTGTTCGATACAGACAGAGCCGGTACTGCTCATGTATGGAAAAATTGATTTAATTTTTGCCTCGATTTTTCCCCATAGTAAAAGTTTTTTGTATTGATGAGTCGAAAAACTTACGAATTAAATAACACCCTGTAGGTTTATTGCCAAAATCTTAGTGCCAAAAGAGGTGAAAAGCTTTGTATAAATTCCCCGATGTCACAGGTTTACCACCCCTGCCTTGAATACGAGTTGGGTTGTTCCGCTCGTGTAAACTTCAGCCATATTTGCTAGTTTGAGTCCGCGTCCGCGTTACCTACTCATTCACACTCATGTCAATAAAGCTCGGCTAGTCTGAGCTTGGGTAATAAAAGCCTTTGTTACAATTAGGTTAGACCCAGTCTTAAGGGTCCGTATAAGGCTAACTAGCGCCACCAATGTTGAAAAAATCATATCTTCCTTTAGAAGAAGTTTCTGGAAAAATCCTAAGATGAGCCTATGCGCCATGCTTTTCTAGATTTTTAAGTGTAGATACCCTCTTCGAAATTTACTTTTAAGCTAAAAAATTTTCGATAACCGCCAAAAACGGCCGTTTTTGGCGGTTATCGAAAATTTTTTAGCTTAAGACTAGAAATTGAGTTGGGTACCCACACTTAAAAATCTAGAAAAGCATGGCGCATGAGCTCATCTTAGGATTTTGTCAGAAACTTCTTCTGAAGCGTGATATGATTTTTTCAACATTGGTGGCGCTAGTTAGCCTTATACGGACCCTTAAGGCGCCGTGCACAGTGAATTAGACCGCGCGAAAAGTCGTTTCCCGAACAATTCTCCCGCAAATAAACCGGTTTTAAAGACTATCAACTGTGCTGTTTTTCTTTACAGGATAAGCATACTGATCACATAATCATCTGAATTATTGTTGTTCAAAAGAATACTATTTTATTGTCGTGAAACAAATATATCTAAACAAAAAGGCAAAAGTTCAGCGAAACGGTAAACTTTTGGTTTTAATGACGCATTTCTGCGTAGAAGTTACCGGTATGAACTACCACAGGGTATCTCAGCATGTCCCTGACTGTACCTACCATTTTGTAACTCTTCTAAATCTCTTTCCGCCACTTGGTTCCTTAGCTAACTCGAAATAAAGTCTTAATTGCTCATATTTTCCGCTAACTTAGACGTCGTAACGAGCATTCGTGGAATAAAAGATCGCCTCAGTCGATTACTATTGAGATCACTCGAATAGAAATTTTACGCCTAAAGTGTTTCTGAGATGAAAGCAAGGCTGAATTTTCTGGTTCGGAAGCTGCCTAAGTTTTTGCGCCCAAAAACAGCAAAGCACTGCTTTACCCGAAATACTACTTTCGTTTTGTAAACCAACCATCCCTACTAATATTATAAATGCGAATGTAAGTTTTTTTGTTACGCTTTCACGCAAAAGACTGGCAAGAGCGCCTTTTAGGGCCGTAATATCAATCACAGTTTAAACTCGGACCTTAGATTAAACCTCGAATTTTGTATAAAAATTGATCTACTATACGGTTTAAACTAGCCTTTTTGGTTTAAACTGAAAGAAAGAAAGGTTACTCCGTAACCTAACGCAAATTTTTTCGTTCCGCCATCAAGGGGGTTAACCGATCATCATGAAACTTTGTAAGTACACATATTCTTTGAGGTAACATAGGATACTTAAAAAAAAACTTTATTTTTTACGAAAGGTAAAAAAATATCATTTTTCTGCACTCCACGCGGACGAAGTCGCGGGCAAATGCTAGTACCTCATAAAGCTTTTACCATCCTCCATTCAATCAAACCGCAAAAAATAAGGGTCAACAATTAAATAGTAGCGTGGCGAGAAACGCATAATTTTCACGTTTAGACGGTTTAGAAGATACACGTAGGTACAACATGTAAAGATACTATACCCTAAAAAGCAACATCTTGATGTCAACACACAGACAGGCAGAATGGTGAGAAAAAAAACAACCAATTTCAATTCATTCTTACTTACCGAATGATTTCGAGATAGAGATCTTGCGTGATGATAATAAATCATCCAACTTGCTTAATTTGATTTTTATTTCTCTGTACGGAACAAATGGAATGATTTGTTTGTGCTACCACGCGACCTCATTGACTCGGAGTTGTAAAAAAACTATTAGAAACAACTTTGACCTTAGAGGCTTTTACCATACCATAAGACTTATTTTATTAGTTTATATATTTATTATTTATATTTATCCTCACGTGTATGTACACATGACAGCACGTCAGACTGTGCACACGACAGCACGTCGACCTTTACGCGCTAGCACTCTACTCGGATACGTTACGGGCGACTTTACAACAAAAATGTACAGTCTGACGTGCTGTCGTGTGTACACTGTTGTTGTAAAGTCGCCCGTAACGTAACGGAGTAGAGTGCTAGCGTCTAAGCCTCGACGTGCTCTCGTGTGTACATCCGCGTACAGAAATAAAATAGGGTAGAATTTATATAAACAATGTCTCTACAGGGTGCACTCTAAGTCGATAGCGGAACTTTAAGCAGGCTGTCTACTGATCATTACAAACAACTTGTACTAGGTGGCGAAAAAAATGGAACGAAAAAAATATGATCTGTTTCATACATTTGGCGCAGTACTGAGTCGACTTTTGTATGGAACAGCTGATATTTTTTTTGCTCCATTTTAATCGCCACCTGGTACAAGTTGTTTGTAGTGATCAGTAGACAGCCTACTTAAAGTTCCGCTATCGACTTAGAGTGCACCCTGTAGTATACGATAGTATGAGTCGCATTTTGTGGGCGACAAAAGAACAAAGATTTTTTGTATTACAAAATATTGTTCCTTCAGAAATCTATTTTCTTCTTCAGGCGTCTGCTGTGTATTTGTAAGCTCGCTGTGTAGTAGGCACAGATTATTTTTCATCATAAGATCGTTTTGTAAAACAAAAAATATTGTTTTCAAACAGTTTAGATTTTTTAACAACTTCTTATTCCCATAGGTTACTAAAAAACTAAAACCAACGCATCAAAAGTGAGTTTTGTCTTAACAATTTAACACTAATTTTGTTTGTGTACGCAGTTACAAACCGCGTCGGATTTCGTCCAATGACCTTTAACAAAGTAAACGCCATTTTAAAGTATATTTTTTATATTGATTAGAAATTTTCTAATTCTTCTTGGCGTGTCATTCCACTGGTCAGCTCTTCATGTTCTTTTATGTTCTCTGCCAAGCGAAATAGATGTTCAATAAAAGCCGACTACTTTCGACGTCGTCGGGAAGTCTTGGAGGAGAGACAATAATGCTCCATATACAAAATACAGGGCTTACTGTAAAACGTTTCAAACAATCTCACATAGCTTACAAAAAGAAGAAAAATGTGAATTAAAGAGCACTTAAATGAAGAATTTAGTCAGCCACAATTTTCAAACATTTAAGTTGCTAGGCAATTTTTAGGGAAACATAATCTTTTGCCATCATCAGACCAACACATACATATTCATGTTTGCCAATGTTTCACCTATGTATGGATGTTGCAATAGCATCAAAATTATCATACAGTCGCGCGCAAAGGTGTGAATTAGAATAGTGTCAAAAGTGACGGGTCTATTAAGAGGGAACGCGGGTAACCTCAACTCCATACAAAAGGGGAGACCTGTTTCCTCCCTGGATAATTGTTTTAGAAAAAATATGTTTATGCCATTCGATCTATATTTACCTCTGCCATGTCCCTATGTTTTCCTTTTTTTATTATTTTAATTATTTAAATAAATTTTATTAAAATTATAACATAATAAACATAGGGACATGGCAGAGGTACATATAAATAGAATGGCATAAAAATATTTTTTCTAAAATAATTATCCAGGGAGGAAACAGGTCTCCCTTTTTGTATTTTTTGTATGGAGCAGCCGGCTACCCGCGTTCCGTCTTAAGGCGCCACTTTATTTTATATACACTTTAGTTGGATTGTCAGATACTTTATTTATTTGTGAGAGGCTCATGCAATGATTTTGCCCGAATGTCAAAAAAAGTGATTCGTCAAATTGAGCAAACTTATACTGGATGAAACAGTTGTTTTGGTGCCAAAGGGTTTTCGAGACACGGTGATTCTAAACAAATTGTTCTGAAATTCTCTAAATTGCGAAAAAAAAAATTTGTTTTCCCCTTTTATTTGTTTTTTTTAACCTCTAAATTGGCTTGCATAAAGTTTTTCTAAAGATTTTTCGAACTTTTTTTTACGTTTTAAGCCATCCGGCTGTTGTAAGTCAAGTACCTGGCTAGCCAAAATTGTGAAACAGCAATTTCGTACAAAAAATCGTCTGCTATTCATTCAACCGGTCGTGTAAATTGCTTTTTTAATTCAATATTTTGTTATTGTAAAGTTAAACAATTTTCTCAGGACAGAACTTGAACCCACAATCTCTGGCATACCGTGCCGTCACTCTACCGATTGAGCTACCAAGAAGAGCAAATTTTTTAACCTTACAGTTATAATAAATCTGTACACCCTCTATAAATCTTAAGGTCTAAATTTTTTAGCACTTCTGCTTGCGACAGTACCGCTAATTACATTCCTCTCTCAATTGATTAGAGAGGAGGCGTTTAACACATAACTTTACTGCGAACGAATAACAAACATGGCGGTCGGAATATTTAGCGTGTGCGTCGTTTTTGCGTTAATTGCATAATTTTAAGGTTATTTGCTGATATTTTTACTCGATTGTATTACGTACTCTAGGATGTTCTGAAATTCAAACTTAAAAGGGAACTGAGTGAAAGGGCACTCAACATTATGAAAGGGCGCAAACGTTTAGATCCACGGAGGTCGCGCGCGCCGCATATAAATGTTTACCGCACCACATATAAGGTGTTAGAAAAGATCCTAACTCTTTTTACAGGGTAATAGCACCCGATGATAGGGATAACAAACAAAATTTTTTTTTGCTCTATTACGTTCCGTTGATTTTTAAATTCATAAAATGTGCGCTGTGGCGGGAGAAAAGTATTTTTTTTATCATGTTTCATTGACTTTCACAATGTTTTAATAAGTCAAAGCCATACCAATGCACCGACACATACAAATATAAGCTATAATAAAACCAAAAAAGTAATGTTTTTTTTTCAATTTTGAATTTATAAAATAATAATTGTTTCTTTTAAACTTTTTTTACAGAATTGATATCCAGTTGACCAGTAGATGACACCCTGTAAAAAGGGTTAGGATGTTTTGTAACACGTTGTATAAGTCGCGGCGCCACTTCACGGGCGTGAGTGTGTAGAGGCCTTTAGGACAAAGCCTTATTCCACGATTACCATCACTTGCCTCGACTGCCTCTGACAGTGATGACAAAGTCTTTGAAGAATGGGATTAAAGGAATGCTCTCTCTCTGTCACATGTTACAACAACTAACTATACCAATGTAAACAGCATTGGTAGAGTAGAATACTGAAATTTGGTAGAGTTGAGTAACTAGCAACGTGGGCGAGATACTCTACCACTTTCCTTCCCACACTCCAGCGTCCACTCTGCTCTACCGAATATTCGACCCATGTAAACGGTTAGTAGAGTAACTAGTAGTAGAGTGATCTGTTAAGTTTATCGGAGCATTTCTTACAATTTCTCGATTAGTGACGTTCATTGTTCTACAGGGTGCACTCTAAGTTGGCTGTCTACTGATCACTACAAACAACTTGTACTAGGTGGCGAAAAAAATGGAGCGAAAAAATATCAGCTGTTTCATACATTTGGCGCAGTACTGAGTCGACCTTTTGTATAAAACAGCTGATATTTTTTTCGCTCCATTTTTTTCGCCACCTGGTACAAGTTGTTTGTAGTGATCAGTAGACAGCCTACTTAAAGTTCCGCTATTGACTTAGAGTGCACCCTGTAGTGCTTCTTACCTAGTGACAACTCTACCGACAAAATGAAAATTTACGTGTAAGCTGTTACTCTACTTAAATTGGTTGAGTACTTGAAAGTGGTAAAGTAGTATGCTAGTTGACTATTTACTCTACCCGTGTACAGCAGGCTTTACAGCTTGCAAGATATTTTAGAAAATATCTTCAAAACGTTTATGAATGTCAACGTGAAATCGGCTGTGTTAGATAGCTCTCACCTAATTCTAGTGTTCTTATTGTGTACTTTTTCAATTCGTTTAGTGTATCTCGGGGTCTACCGGCTAAGACGAAGCCGATTATCATTGGCGAAAATAGAAGTTCGATTTTTTAAAAATGTACTGCCACCCAGTTTATTTTACTGCCACCCAGTGAATTTTTCATAAATCAAAGTTCGATTTTCGCTAATGGTAATCGGTTTCGTTTTAGCCGGTAGAGACACAGTAATCGATTTTGTACATTTTTCTTTGCGCGCGGGCCATTCATGCACGGCGCCTTAATTTTATCGTGCGATTGTATTTTGCGTCGCGTATTTTGCGATACGTTCAGTATGGTTTGGCACTAAAGGGAAAAGTTTGAAACTTCATTCATAAGGGTCAGACGTTAAAAATAAATTGAAACATACAAAGCGCTTAAGAGACTGCAACATTCAAAGTTTACTGAAGAGGTTTACATTAAACTATGTACTTACTTTGCATCTTAATTACGGCCATACCCCATTAATATTGCCTATCAGAAGAGTGTTAAACAGCTCTAACTGATATTTTATTACACCAAAGTCTATGCCACTTAAATGTTGTCCAATGTTTGGGACTATGTGGTACCTATCTATTTCAACTCCTAAACAAGGCAGAAACTGTATCTTAGGAGTTGGCGTTATAAACTAGACAGGGTTTTGTTTGAGGTTTCCGTACCCAAAGGACCCTATTACTGAATCTCAGCTGTCAGTCCGTCCGTCTGTAACCAGGCTGTATCTCATGAACCGTGATAGTTAGACAGTTGAAATTTTCACAGATGATGTATTTCTGTTGCCGCTACAACAAATACTAAACGCAGAATAAAATAAATAATTAAGGGGGCTCCCATACAACAAACGTGACTTTTTTCCGCTTTTATAGGCTATTTTTTTTTCATACGAGATACCCCCCGACCGTAGCGTGCTCCGCATCTCGCAGCGTAAAGTGACTTTTAATCAGTTTAAATCTGGTTGTTTACCTCTGCTGAAAATCTAATTTGCATAGCCTGTACACAACATGTTTACTTTGTCTGACATTTGACCTGGCCGCCATTTTGAATTACGGGTCTAATTCAGTTGAGTAACGTAACGCGTTAGGATTTCTATTCGGCATAGGAGAGCCGAATAATTACAAAACTCAATTTGACCTTATCCTTTGAGTTGCAAAGTCAAGTATCCACCTATTACAAGTGTCTACTTATGTAAGCGTTTAGGGCTGAGTTACGTAGGTAATTTTGTGTGTAAAATCTAAAACGTTCATGATAGAAACCATTCACCATTCACGTTCACGTTCCACCCTAGGTTGGGCCCAAAACTCAAAGTGCCAAAAAAAAATAACATTTCAAAATCCAACAAAATAGCAACAAAAAATAGCTTATTGCCTAAAACAGTGACACTTATAATTTAGCTGCTATCAGACATGAAAAATCTGATATATTTATCCCGTATTTACCCCATACATTTCACCAAAATGATTAGTATTCAGAAGTTACCCACTGTCATTATAAAGTATTGAGGAAGCCTGCCTCTCTTGTCTGTATGTGATTATTATTATGTATGTCTATTTTAAAAATTCAGGGGACTAGAGTCGTGCAAAGCTAACTTTGCAGTGGAGCATCCGAAATAGTAATTTCCGTACGTTGCTTTTGTATGTTTTCACCATTTTTCAGTGGTACATGTTACGTCAGTTATTGTCTGTTACAATTTTGTTTTGTGGAATACATTGAAAATATGGTGAAAACATACAAACGGAAATTACTATTTCGGATGCTCCACTGCAAAGTTAGCTTCGCACGACTCTATATATGTAGAGTCCCGGTCCTTTAGCCAAAGGTGAGGATCCCGGTCCTCTTGGATTCCAATCCACTCTTGTGCAAAGACATGGATGCGAGGACCAGTTCTCGACCCTCAGAAGACTCGGGTCCGTGGTACCGCCACGCTCCAACAGCTCGCCACAAGCTGCCCTGCGGTGGAGGAAACATAATGGTCCCTCCATTCGTTAGTCGCCTTTTACGACACCCACGGGAAGAAATGGGTTGGTCCAATTCTTTACCTCCCGGGATCCACACGGGGGTGATTATTATTATTATTATACTTTCTGTAAATCTCAAGTAAGCTGCTTGGGTGGGCGGCGCGGGCAATGATCCGTCCCGTTGCCTAGCAACGAATTAGACCTGCCCTCAATATGAAATCGTTGCTTGTATTAAGGTAGGTACCGAATGTACCAATTTTATTTTTTTACCGGGCTACGAATAGGCCTTTTCTATCCCTTTTCGAGTTTGCGTCAATCCGGAAAAAATATATTAGGACACTATCTGAATTGACACGTTATTATTTTGATTTTTATGTGCGACAGTTCGGACACTAACAAAAAAAGCTGTTTTACACAGATAATAAATTCCAACGATCTTATTTGTTGAAACCCGTCTAGCTTACATCGAATGTGGATTTTTTTTTAACTACTAGGCTTCATGCTGTAAAGCCTTAAGATGCCTAATTTATGCTCACCAACCCGGAACCCCTTTTATATGTATTGTGCAAAAGTGCCTGATTTTATTGCCTGTATTCATGAGTAGAAAGCCTTAAAGTTCCGCAATGTCTTAGTAACCTTCTGTCAATACTCCCATGCTAGTGCTGCTAGACAGAAAAGTGCCTCGTAAATCGAAATGAGCAAATTCAATAAAACAACCGACTGCAAATCGCACTGTAAATAAAATACTAAAGCCGAAGGAAGGCAAACCAAAGCGTAGAAAATTTTTGCACAGGCAGTGAATGCTTTTTATGATTTTTATTCACGTAGTTACTTATGTACTAATGTACTACTTAGCCATTGCCCGCGAATTCAAATAGATTATGACTGAGTTACTTATCAATACATTATTGCCTACTTAGGTGATATTATGGTGTAAAACCATAACCTGTCTTCATTCATCACAGGTATCTTGTCCTAACACAGGTATACGAATAAGAATATTGTGTCTTTACTTTACTTAGAAGTCGGTTAAAAAGTAAACACACGAATCGATTGATCCAACCGATGGTTAGGAGGCATCTCTATTGAATCATGACTTTGTGATTGAATATCAAGCAAACGTTGTTTTAGAGTCGTTACATCGGCGTATACCTTGAGACAGGCACGGTGTGCTCTACCGATGATAGTAATTTGACACTGGATATCTTTGTTACAATAATGTCAATGAAGATGCTAAGACACTTCTCTCATGGTGGATCAACCAGCTTGGCAAACAACACTCACACACTGCGAAGAGCCTATTATGCTACGAAGCTAACAAAACCGAGCGTCTTTGAAGTGTGTTCGTGTCTTGTTTGCCAAGTGTGTTAGCAAACAACAAAGTACTTATGAAATTGTTGTATTTCGTAAACGGTTAAACTTGTATTTATGTCGGTGTAGCCGACTAGTTTCGGTTCTCATTCGGTGACGAAATTGTTCTTGTGATTTTCTATCCCTAGCGGTTTTATTTTAACACAAATAAAAATAATCTTGGAAACTATTTTGCATTTAATTATTTTGTATCGCACGTCATTTCGAGATTTTTTTTGACACGGCTTTGTTTGCGTTCTCGCGCTCGTAAATTCTAACATCATAAAAGTCTCTACATATCTAGGAAAACATGGTTAATAAGAAATAACACACGTGCAATAAAAAAAAACGGTTTTCTTCCTGCAAAAGAAAACACGGAGATGCATCAAAAAAAAATCTCAAAGCGCAGTACTTTTTGGTGACATTTCCGGAAGAAACTACCCATTTCTCCATGCCCGCGATTACGTATAGAGAGAGAGATTGCAATCGGAATGATTGGTCATCCGGGCTGCCATCGCTTTTCGGACAATGAAGCTGTCTTGTCATCCCGTAAATATGGCAAGCTGGCCGGTTGGCATTTGGGAGTGAAAGCGGGGTACCGAATAATTGTATCAATCATCATTCATCGTGCAACGACGATAAGAAATAGCAAATTGGTGCTCTGAAACCCCAGATACTAAATTAGTACAAGCCTGTAGCTAAATCCCAACCGTTCAAGTCCAAATAGGCCAATGTTTCGTTCCCACTGTGTCAATTCGGAATCTTACACCTTGGCATCTACGTAATGAGCTGATTCTACATACAGCTTCTAGTGGTACACACGACAGCACGTCAGAGTGTGCACATTTGTTGTAAAGTCGCCCGTAACGTAACCGAGTAGAGCGCTAGCGTGCAAAGGTCGACGTGATGTCGTGTGTACAGTCAGCAACACGCTAGGATGTCCCTTTTTGTTCGATTGGCGCCCTTATGCCGCGCGCGGTAAGAGCTACCGTGGGGTATCCTAGACTGTGGCCGACCGTATTATGCCACACTAAATGAATGAAGAGACCTCTCGGCCCCTTTAGTGTCATGACTAGGTCGAATTAGGCCGAGATGATGTATAGGTGCTGGGCAAGCCTACTCCATCTACACACGTATAGGTACTTATGTCCTAGCAATTAGTACCTTGAGCACTAATTCCATAAGGTAAAACGCTATTACGAAGAGGTGTGGAAGATAATAATAAAATTATACTCGTAATTTGGTAATGTTGAGTTGGGCGTTTCAGTGTTTGGCGGTTACGAATCTTTTAGTTCGTAGGCCAATAGCGCACTAGGCGGCCAGGCCGCAGCGGCCCACGGCGACCTGATACAAATGTGTGTATACTGGCCGCTGAGACCTGGCCGCTGCGGCTTGGCCGCTAGTGCGCTATTGGCCTTAGGTTCTATTTTATTTTAATTTTGAATAATGTGATCCCACCAAAAACATTCTGTAAAAAATGAGCCAGGTCTCGATGGAGCTGCTTGTTTATCTCTAAAAAGTAATGAAATCTAGACAAAGTCGTGCCAAGTCTAAGGTTCCTTACTGCGATTTCTTTAGTATTATAGTTAATGTTGTGTGACTTGGCCGTTGAAGGGTACCTACACAAGCGGTTCTGGCGTCAGATTGGTGCAATGGTGTCATGGAGCACCTGGTTTTGTACCCTTGTATCCCACCAAAAACATTCTGTAAAAAACTAGCCAGGTCTCGATGGATCTGCTTGTTTATCTCTAAAAAAGTAATGAAATCTAGACAAAGTCGTGCCAAGTCTAAGGTTATACTGCGATTTCTTTATTATTATAGTAAATGTGGTGAGACTTGGCCGTTGAAGGGTACACAAGCGGTTCTGGCGACAGATTGGTGCAATGGTGTCATGGAGCACCTGGTTTTGTACCCTTGTGTACCCTTCAGCAGCCAAGTCTCACAACATTTACTATAATAATAAAGAAATCGCAGTAAGGAACCTTAGACTTGGCACGACTTTGTCTAGATTTCATTACTTTTTTAGAGATAAACAAGCAGATCCATCGAGACCTGGCTAGTTTTTTACAGAATGTTTTTGGTGGGATTTCACTTCTTTTTGTAGAAACGAGGGCATATTGATTAATTTTATTAGATTTTCTTATTTGACACAGTTTTTTAATTTGTGTAATGTTCGAGTAGAATAAAATTAATCGTCCGACTATTTCTTCTTGTTAAACGAGCGAGCGAAGTTCTCCGAGTCTGCTGGAACAATCCGGCGTTTGTATGTATGTATGAATGTTTGTTCGACGATAACTTGAGTAAATTTGGTCGGATTGTTATGAAATTTGGTAGGCGGGTAAACTAAATTAAAATATTTTTTTAATTTGAACTAGAGCCAAATCGGTCGATGGGCTGCCGAGATATGGGGTTGTATATTTTAAATGCAAAGCACGCGCGCGCCTGCGCGAATGGCGTAAGCAAAGTTATACATCTGTAACTGAGGTCGCGAGTTCATAGTTCGGAGCGAACCACTAGTGGGACGCTATAGGCTAGATTAAAGGAAGATGTGTCCTACTACGCTGGATTTTTGCAATGACAGTCGATTTTTTATGTACCAATAGTAGAAGGGGCATTACCATAATATCTCTAATAAAGCTGATACCAGCTGAGGGTTCTTCATCAGATACTTCAGACCTTCGATTTTTGACATCAAATGAAGCGGCCCACCAAGTTGAATATTTTTTGTTAAGGCGGTATATGTCGATCTCTGATAGTTTAGTTGGGCTCTTATGTTTTCTAATCAGGGTCACCAGGTACTCCAGATCTTCGATTATCCTAGTTTTTATAGTTTTTCCTTTATGTGGCCATTAAACCCTAACTCTGTACCAAATTTCAGCTCTCTGAGTTTATGGGAAGTACTATTTCTATTTTGATGATCATGAGTGAGTGTGTGTCATAAATGCGAAACTTTGCTTTCGCTTAACTTCGGAACTAAATGACCTACAGACTTGAAATTTTGCATTTTAAGTTTGTGATTATAGCTTACTAGATGACGAAAATTTCTGCGTTCTGGTCTTATCCAGAGGTTCTCAAATAGGGGCCTGAAAATGCGGCGAAATGGTTCCAGTAAAGGATGGTACGGCAGTGTTTGCTTCGCGCTCGACCTGGCGGGGGCACTGCCGTGCCCCCAGATACCCTTTTTATGTACCAATAGTAGAAGGGGGCATTACCATAATAATCTCTTATACAGCTGAGACCAGCTGAGGGTTCTTCATCAGATACTTCAGACCTTAGATTATGACATCAAATGAAGCGGCCCACCAAGTTGAATATTTTTTGTAAGGGCGGTATATGTATGTCGATCTATAATAGTTTGGTTGGGCTCTTGTGTTTTCTAATCAGGGTCACCAGGTACTCCAGATCTTCGATTATCCTAGTTTTTATAGTTTTCACTTTATGTGACCATTAAACTCTAACTCTGTACCAAATTTCAGCTCTCTGAGTTTATGGGAAGTACTAGTTCTATTAGGGCTCTTGTGTTTTCTAATCAGGGTCACCAGGTACTCCAGATCTTCGATTATCCTAGTTTTTATATTTTTCCCTTTATGTGGCTATGAAACCCTAACTCTGTACCAAATTTCAGCTCTCTGAGTTTATGGGAAGTACTAGTCCTATTAGGGCTCTTGTGTTTTCTAATCAGGGTCACCAGGTACTCCAGATCTTCGATTATCCTAGTTTTTATAGTTTTCCCTTTATGTGGCCATTAAACCCTAACTCTGTACCAAATTTCAGCTCTCTGAGTTTATGGGAAGTACAAGTTCTATTATGATGATCATGAGTGAGTGTGTGTCATAAATGCGAAACTTTGCTTTCGCTTAACTTCGGAACTAAATGACCTACAGACTTGAAATTTTGGATTTTAAGTATGTGATTATAGCTTACTAGATGACGAAAATTTCTGCGTTCTGGTCTTATCCAAAGGTTCTCAAATAGGGGCCTGAAAATGCGGCGAAATGGTTCCAGTAAAGGATGGTACGGCAGTGTTTGCTTCGCGCTCGACCTGGCGGGGGCACTGCCGTGCCCCCAGATCACGAAATCACTATTATTATTGGCCGGGCGCAGTTCTAAGTTCGTATTTTGTAACCTAGAAAGTGTACATTTTTGTGTTATAAAAAAATCTTTCAACCGCGCCGCGCTTGGTAAAAAAAAAGTATTTTGTGATCACAGCCTAGAAGCTTAAGGTCTTGTACGACCAAAAAAAAAACTCAACCCATACATTACACTAACAAAGTAAAAAAAATCGAACTTTCAACAGCGACAGAAGAAAAAAAATATTTTCCCTGACTCAGCGAAGTCTACTCTATCATCTATCATCCTACCAACTCCCAGCCTTGTAGAGTACGTTAAAATAAGTCGAATGGTCACCAGATCTCTATCTATTCACATCTTGCGCCAAGTACTCACAAAATTTGCAACTATTGTACCTACTCGATGTATGAATCGTTTACAATAGTCGTAAAGACCTTAAGTTGTTTAGTGTCCGTAACCTCTTACATAATGGTCCGCCATTGTCACAGACCATTTGGGCAGAAGAAATGCATTTCAAACGCTTTTCGTCGACTCATAAACATTTACATCACAATGTAGTGTTTTGACAACTTTACTGTATCCTTAAGAGGGAACGCGGGTAACCTCAACTCCATACAAAAGGGGAGACCAGTTTCCTCCCTGGATAATTGTTTTAGAAAAAATATATTTATGCCATTCAATCTATATTTACCTCTGCCATGTCCCTATGTTTTCCTTTTTTTATTATTTTAATTATTTAAATAAATTTTATTAAAATAATATAATAAAAAAAGGAAAACATAGGGACATGGTAGAGGTACATATAAATTGAATGGCATAAACATATTTTTACTAAAATAATTAACCAGGGAGGAAACAGGTCTCCCTTTTTGTATTTTTTGTATGGAGCAGCCGGCTACCCGCGTTCCGTCTTAAGAGGAATTGACAATAACTGTATCCACTAGCGACGCCAATGAAAACATAATATCTTCTTTTGGATGCGTCTTATGCATCCAAAAGAAGAGAATCCCTAGACTTAACTATTTTTATGACCTAAGGTCCTAGATTCCAGATCATAAAACCTATGAATAAAATTTGCACAACTCAAAAGTTGCCGTTTTTTCTTGTGCAAGATTTATTCTTAGGTTCTAGGATATTGGATCTAGGCCCTAAGGTCCTGAAACTAGTTAAGCCTAGGAATTCTCATTTGACGACAAATTTTTAGCAAAAAATGTTACTAAAAGATATGTTTTTACATTGTCGCCTTAACATTGTGGTGCCTTTCAATGACCTGCAAGTCAAACTAAGTTGTAAGGAACCATAGGTCTAATGTGTTTCGTCGGTCAATGCGGCTGTGGTCACGAAATATGAGCACTGCAGAAGTTTTACTCTTCACAAAGCAACATAACATTACATGGCATCACCCTGCATTTTCTGAGAAGGGTTTAAGAATCGTCAAAACGAAACCCGAAATGAAAACCCTGAGATCCGATCATTATTATTAGACTACATTAACTTAACGTATTAGATAGTAATAAGTAATTTGATTTATATACTTTTTTTACTTTTGATAATACCTATTTTGACGTTCAATGTAGGTACATAATTTATTTATGGCATATTGAATCGCTAACGGTGAAGGAAAACATCGTGAGGAAACCCGCGGCTCAGTTGGCTCCACACGTATTGACCTGTCTTTCCTGTGGGCTTGGTCGACTAAGGTGTCAGGATGGTATAGGTGCTGGGCAAGCCATCTAAAACAATGTCCCAGGCACTGCAGCGCCGAGTGGTCTCTTCACCTATCTAGTGTGAGTGAAGGTGCCACTGGACGCTGTATAAATCATCTCATTACGTAGATGCAAAGGCCTTAGTATTGAATAAAACTTTTTGACTTGACTTGACTTAACAAAAGCATGGCCGTCATATCGAGCGAGGCAGCGCTCGATACAATGGTCTGTCCCACTTTTAGAGCTGTACAAACATACTCGTAGATGCATAAAACCAGAGCAGAGAATAATGCTCGATATCCCAGAATACGAAGGCGTGGCGTTATAGTGGTGAGCCGAAAGCAGTTGTTAGTTTTGACACAGTTTTGACGCATCGCGTCGCCACTGCTCCCACTGTGTAGTCTTTCACACAAATTCAAACAATAAAGAAAAAACCTCATTCGGCTCCGCCGCGCCTTCGGTTTCTGTGTGTAACAAGCTTTAAACTGAATAAAGCTAGATTTTTTTTCTATGTCGAAAAAGACGTTTCAAGTTTTGGCTAATGATTTTTGTCTTTTATTATGGAAATTGCCCAGAAAAAAATTTTTTCATGTGATTTGTCCATAGTTCTAAGTAAACCTCCTGGTGTACGACCTTCGGTGACAGAGTGCTACCACAAGTGCTACTGTTTCTTTATTGACACAATGCTGTAACTGGTTGTATTTACATACAGTGGCGGTTTGGTGCTTGTCTCAATGTGAAAGTATAGTACACATGTAGTATTGTGCTAATTGGCGTTAGGTATTGTTACGAGAACAGTGACATTCAAAGTAAAACTTAGGCCTTCATATTGAATTGCAGATGATGCTTTAGCTTAAGCAAATAGGAGTTTGGATGATATCTTATCTCTACAAAGTATAAAACAAAGTCGTGTCCCGCGTCTATATGTCGGTCAGCATGCGTATCAAGAATCTTGATGCTGTTTTCACCGCTATTTCGATATTTTTCCACCGAAGGCTTATAATGTAACTGCATTTTATTTATTATTGCACCCGCGCGAAGCCAGGGCAATTCGCTAGTTGTCTATAAACAGATGGCATGATTAGTGATGCTCGAATGATGTACATAACACAGCACGTCAACCCTTACACGCCAGCACTCTACTCGGTAACGTTACGGGCAACTTTACAAAAACATTGTTCACTTTGACGGGCTACCGTGTGTACGTTCAGTGTCGTGTCGACCTTTACATTCCGTCACTTTACTCGGTTTGCGCGGTTTACGACAACCAAAATGTGTGCAAACCAAACCATGGACCAAAAATGGAAAAGACAGCAAAGGACCACGGGCACATTAGTATGAAGTCTGGGCCCACTGACAGTTGACACTTGATGAAATTTTTTACATTGTCCGACCTCAATTAACTTCATGTCAAATGAAAGCTCTTGAAGAGTACTTCAATTTATTCTATGGCAGCTTAGTCAAAATCGAGCGCGAAAATGGTGTTTTCGGCATATTTGTCCCATTTTATGAAGATTGTCCGACCTCAATAAACTTCATGTCAAATGAAAGCTCTTGAAGAGTACTTTAATTTATTCTATGGCAGCTTAGTCACAATCGGGCGCGAAAATGGTGTTTTGGGCATATTTGACCCATTTTATGAAGATTGTCCGACCTCAATAAAACTCATGTCATATTAAAGCTCTTGAAGCGTACTTCAATTTATTCTATGGCAGCTAAGTCGAAATCGAGCGCGAAAGTGGTGTTTTGGGGATAGGCATATTGGGCCCACTGACAGTTGACATTTTACATTGTCCGACCTCAACAAACTTTATGTCAAATGAAAGCTCTTGAAGAGTAATTTAATTGAACGAGCGAGCGAAGCGAGCGAAGTTCTCCGAGTCTACTGGAACAACCCGGCGTTTGTATGTATGTATGTATGTATGTATGTTTGTATGTTTGTATGTTTGTATGTTTGTATGTTTGTATGTTTGTATGTATGAATGTTCGTTCGACGATAACTTGAGTAAATTTGGTCGGATCGTTATGAAATTTGGTAGGCAGGTAAATAAGGTAAAGAGAATTTTTAAGTTCGAACATGAGCCAAATCGGTCGAGGGGTTGCTGAGATATGGGGTCGCGAGTTCAAAGTTCGGGGCGAACCACTAGTTTATTCTTTGGCAGCTTAGTCAAAATCGAGCGCGATAATGGTGTTTTGGGCATATTTGTCCCATTTTATGAAGATTGTCTGACCTCAATAAAACTCATGTCAAATGAAAGCTCTTGAAGAGTAGTTCAATTTATTCTACGGCAGCTTAATCGAAATCGAGCGCGAAAATGGTGTTTTGGGGATGGGCATATTGGGCCCAACTGACAGTAAAGTTGACATTTTACACTGTCCGACCTCAATAAACTTTATGTCAAATGAAAGCTCTTGAAGAGTACTTTAATGTATTCTTTGCCAGCTTAGTCAAAATCGAGCGCGAACATGTAGTGTATTCATTCTAGATTTCAATGTATGGGCAAAACGGCAAAATTTATAATTAAAATTTATTGCTGCTATATTATACCTATATACGAGTACATTAAAATACACAACTCTCCCACCCCCCCCCGCAAGCCGCGTAACCCCTCCCCCCCTTGAAAAGTGTCCCGTTTTACACATTTTCTCAATTTTCAGAAAAACTATACAAGCTAGGACAAAATGGTCAAAGACTGAATTATTTGTCATTAAATTACCAACAAATATATATTAACATTCATTTTGATACGATTTATAGTTTCGAAGATATGGTGCATCAAAGATTACAAAAATGTGTGCTTAGCAGAAACAAAACATTTAATACACAAGAAACAATAAAAAACAATTTTTTTTATTTTTTTGCGTGGTGTGATTATAATAAGCAACTCATTACGAGTGTCTAAGCCAAATTTCAGCGTCCTAGTTTAATTAATTAATAAGTTATCGTCCTGAGAATAAGTAAATCCGGAAGTTACCTGCAATTATGGAGCAAATTGAGGATTTAGCCGTTATAAAGTTCCTTATCAATGAGGAATAAGCTCCGAAAATCTAAATTTAAAAGGTGGGAGCCATTTATGGGGACCATTGCCCTTCCAAAACATTGATTTATTAGTGGCATGGACTTTTAAAATAAGGGAGAGAGTCGATTGAAGATGTCCCCCGCCCGAGACACCTTTTTGACTCCACCACATCGAATACATCGAAAAAATCGATAAAGTTGTATTGGAAGACACCCGGTTGAAAAAAAAACCTCTATCTGCATTAATTGGAGTATCAAAAACCATAATTTTGAGGATACTTAATGAACATCTTGGTATAAAAAATGACACTGTAACATGGGCGCCGAGAATGCCCACGCCCCACTTCAACACTTTTTGGAGGTCTGTGGTGGAGAACCAAAAGGCGTTTTGGCACGAATGGTGACAGAAAGTGAAAATTTGGTTCATCATTATGAATCCGAATCCAAACAAGAGTCGATACGTTGGCATAAAAAGGGTACAACCCCCCCCTTACAAGTTTAAGGTGCCAAATCTACTGGCAAGATGATGGCGACAATTTTTTGGGTTACTGAAGAAATTTTGTTAGTACACTACAAATAAAAGGTGTCAATATAACCGGAGAATATTACGTTACACTATTGGAAAAAATAAAGGAAGCTATCAAAGAAACTAGAAAAGAAAAATGTTCTCGGGGTGTTGTCTTTTTGCAAGACAATTAGCCCGTTTACAAGTGTCACACTGCGATGGCTGCCTTACACAGATGTGGGTTTGAGACACTATTTTATTCTCTCTACAGCCTAGACCAGACCCCCAGCAATTGTTATTTGTTTCTGAAAATTAAAAAAATCCTTCGAGGAAGAAAATTTTCCGACGATAGAAAAAAGAAGTCCAAGAAGCCATTTTGACCCATTTTCAGGGCACGGAAGAATTTTTTTTTCAGCTTATAGAAAAGCTAATTCTAAGATTCAAAAAGTGTATTGAGCTTCGGAAGGACTATGTTGAAAAGGATTTTTTTTTTATCCCACTTACAACCCTTTCATTCCTCGAACTTTTGGACCTCTCGTATATTCTCGCCTTGTATGGGGCTAAGCAAACTGAAAAAAAGTCTAAACGAGTTACGATTTTACGATACCTCCACTTCAACAAATATCTTGGCCACAACACAAAGTCACCAGCTCCAAAGTTGATACTGAAAATAGTATCAAGCAGCTGCAAAAAAACCTGCGGAAAAAGATGTCGATGTGTGAATGCTGGATTGCTTTGTTTCACCATGTGCAACCATTGCCAGGGCCTTAGTTGCTTCAACAAATCTTCAAAAGATAATGATGACTATACTGATTCTTTTAGATATTAGTCAGTCAGTGGTCGTCTGCTACTGCTGCTTGGCCGCGCATTAGTAGGTGCGGGTTTTGAGTTGGCTCTCTTGTCCCGTGCGTCTTCTCCGGAGGCATCAGCCCCCGGGTCTTGTGTGCAGTCGTTGCGATGGAGGTCAGTGGGGCTCCGAGCTGCTGGAGTCTTACAACTCGAGGAGCTCCCGCGGGTACGGACGTCCTCTTACTGGCCGGTCGTAGTTGGGGGCAATGTGGTGGAGGTGCCGGTGCGGCCCGTTGTCCGCGTAGCGGAACCACCACAAACTCCTCCACACTCTTTAGATATTAAGAACTACATAAACGCATTTCTTGTAATAATAATAAATATTTATTGTTTCTTGTGTATTAAAGGTTTTATTTCTGCTAAGCGCACATTTTTGTAATCTTTGATGCACAATAGCTTGGAAACTATAAATCGTATCAAAATGAATGTTAGTATTTATTTGTTGGTAATTTATTGACAAATAATTCAGTCTTTGACATTTTTCTCCTAGCTTGTGTAGTTTTCCTGAAAATAGAGAAAATCTGTAAAACGGGACACTTTTCAAAGGGGGGAGGGGTTAAGCGGCTTGCGGAGGGGGTGGGAGAGTTGTGTATTTTAATGTACTCATATATAGGTATAACATAGCAGCAATAAATTTAAATTATAAATTTTGCCGCTAAAAAATCTAGAATGAATATACTAATGGTGTCTTGGGCATATTTGTCCCATTTTATGAAGATTGTCCGACCTCAATAAAACTCATGTCAAATGAAGGCTCTTGAAGAGTACGTCAATTTATTCTCAGGCAGATTATTGAGGTCGGACAATGTTTTCGTTTGCCTGTTTCACCACAAGGGTGCGTCTGAATGGGTCTGAATGGAATTAATGTAAAATGTTAACTGTCAGTGGGCCCAATATGCCCATCCCCAAAACACCACTTTCGCGCTCGATTTCGACTTAGCTGCCATAGAATAAATTGTAGTACTCTTCGAGAGCTTTCATTTGACGTGAGTTTTATTGAGGTCAGACAATCTTCATAAGATGGGACAAATATACCCAAAACACCATTTTGGCGCTCGATTTTGACTAAGCTGCCAAAGAATAAATTAAATTACTCTTCAAGAGCTTTCATTTGACATAAAGTTTATTGAGGTCGGACAATGTAAAATGTCAACTGTCAGTGGGCCCAATATGCCCATCCCCAAAACACCACTTTTGCGCTCGATTTCGATTAAGCTGCCATATAATAAATTGAAGTACTCTTCAAGACCTTTCATTTGACATGAGTTTTATTGAGGTCGGACAATCTTCATAAAATGGGACAAATATGTCCAAAACACCATTTTCGCGCTCGATTTTGACTAAGCTGCCAAAGAATAAATTAAAGTACTTTTCAAGAGCTTTCATTTGACATAAAGTTTATTGAGGTCGGACAATGTAAAATGTCAACTGTCAGTGGGCCCAATATGCCCATCCCCAAAACACCACTTTCGCGCTCGATTTCGACTAAGCTGCCATATAATAAATTGAAGTACTCTTCAAGAGCTTTCATTTGACATGAGTTTTATTGAGGTCGGACAATCTTCATAAAATGGGACAAATATGCCCAAAACACCATTTTCGCGCTCGATTTTGACTAAGCTGGCAAAGAATAAATTAAAGTACTCTTCAAGAGCTTTCATTTGACATAAAGTTTATTGAGGTCGGACAATGTAAAATGTCAACTGTCAGTGGGCCCAATATGCCCATCCCCAAAACACCACTTTTGCGCTCGATTTCGACTAAGCTGCCATATAATAAATTGAAGTAATCTTCAAGAGCTTTCATTTGACATGAGTTTTATTGAGGTCGGACAATCTTAATAAAATGGGACAAATATGCCAAAAACACCATTTTCGCGCTCGATTTTGACTAAGCTGCCATAGAATAAATGGAAGTACTCTTCAAGAGCTTTCATTCGACATGAGTTTTATTGAGGTCGGACAATCTTCATAAAATGGGACAAATATGCCCAAAACACCATTTTCGCGCTCGATTTTGACTAAGCTGCCATAGAATAAATTAAAGTACTCTTCAAGAGCTTTCATTTGACATTAATTTTATTGAGGTCGGACAATGTAAAATTTATCATCAAGTGTCAACTGTCAGTGGGCCCAATGTGCCCATGGTCCTTTAAATAACTGGGTATAAATATTACGAGGGCGAACAATGGGCCGAGAAAATGCATGTGTCAAATATTCAAAAAAGCGCGAGTCATAAAAAAAAACAAAAGAAAAACGTTCGGTTTTCAAGAAAATAAATTAAAAGCGGCCAGTACACACGACAGCACGTCAACCCTTACATGCGAGCACTCTACTAGGTTACGTTACGGGCGACTTTACAACGAAAGTGTACAGTCGGACGTGCTGTCGTGTGTACCTACTCGGCAATGCAGTGAGGTCGCATTACCGAACAGAGCTAAGCTGCTCATTTAATTTTATTTACAGTCATATTTTTCTTCATTAAATTAATTATGTAACATATTAAAATCAATTATTTAATCATGCCATAATTATTGACAATTTGAAAGGCATTACAATTTAATGCGGTCGATGCACCGGCGATTTGCATCCACTGAATGAATAGTTTATGATGATATTATTATCGCCTATTCCTTTTTATCTAAGCTATTGCCGTCTGTACGGCTGCCCCTCTGTACTATACAGGTTAATTTTCAAATAGCTTTATTCCTGAAACACGTCAACTTCTAAATGTGATTTCCAACAACTTTTGTTCAACGACTTTTCGAATAGCTCGATACTTTTTATTTATTGAACGTTTCTTATTCTTAAAAATTTCACAGTTGTACTATTAATTTCATCGCTGCCTGTGTGGCGCGCATTCTTGACCCTCCACTTTCTACCACCTTTCCAGCCGCTCCTGCTCATAATTGTTGCTATGCGCCGTAAATTTTGCAAAAAAAAAAAAAATTTGGAAATAATATTGACCTTAGCATAACTGGATTTTCCGGCCATTTATTTTCCGGTAGGTAGAAAATGTGGTTTTATTTATGTTACTCAGTGGACTCTACTTACCGGAGGAAGTGAGCATGAGTGGTGTTGTGTTGACAGCTCAATTTAATAAGTACCTAACGGCGAGCAGAAGAAAACAATGTAAGGAATAAATTTAATTATTATTTCGTATTATTGTGTTTAAAAAATACAGCAGTTTCATACAAAATATGGTGGAGCACTCAGCATGGGACAGCAGATTTTTTTCGCTCATTTTTTTGTCTCTGCAATTTTTTTCATAGCAACCCGGGCCCCCACGACACAGGGTATCGTAGTGTGGGGACCGCTGGTAATTCTCACCTGTTGGTTACGCCCGTTTGGGAACTTTGTGGTTCTGATGCTGGCGGGCCGATGGTTGGCATCGGAACGGGCTCGCGGCTGTCTTGGAGCGGAAAGAGACCTTGGTTTCTTGCTTGTGGATGCCGCGGGTCAATCCACCTCATTTCGGGGCTGGCCTTAAAGTCATGCGTGACAGAGAAAAATGTTCAAATCAAAAGTGAAAAAGTAAAAATCAGAACTGTCGCAATATAACAATCACGTCAAAAATTGTGTCAGACTATGTGAGATGAAAATAAATAACTAAAATAAATTATACCAAGAAATCCAGTGTCACCGCCGTCGTTGCCATTCGCCGCCCTCATTGCCCGTCGCCGCTCTCGCTTACGGATCGTCCCTCGGCATACGCAGGTGAGAAACCTGGGTAATTTCTTAACCTTTGTGCAGCCGACGAGTACCACCGGTGTCCGCCTGATCCACCCGCAGAATACAGTCCACCTAATTCCCAGTCGCGCCGCACCACCTGTCATAAACTTACTTATAGGTGTTATCTAAGAACTTAAATGTACAGACTGTGTTTCCTTTTTTAAATAAACAATTTTTACCTTTACTTTACTTTACTATTGTATTGACGAGTAGAAAAACTTTATTCGAGTGCACCTAATAGATAAAAAGATTGCTAGCTTGGGTCGCAAGGAATCTAGTAATTCAGGTTGATTCTACGTAACAGGGGCGTGTGAGTGTGAAAATGTCAGGTCGGACTGAACTGTTATTATCCTGCGCCTGCGCCTACATTGCAAGAGCCGTTAATTTTATTGCAAACAAAGTTAGCGACTCGCGTAATAACTTAGTAGTGCTCATAAGTTTTTTTAAAGGTCCTAGTAGATGGTTCCAGGCTCAGGCGGCTATTTCTCGGGGGTCTCGCATTCGACACATCTGTCAGGAAAAATCGCAAGTCATTTCGATCTCGACTGCTCCCGACCACTCGAGTCATGTCGAGCGAAAAAGGCAAACATCTCGTACCTTATGTCGAGGATCACTTCGAGAGAATAGGAGATTTGACATTTGCCGCAAAATTAATTTTTTCCTTGGAGATGTGTCGATTGCGAGATTCCCGAGAATTTTCCCCCAAAGTTTGAGGCATAGAGCGCGCTAGCTACTGCAAGAAAAATCATCATTATCATCATCAGTTCATATTTTCCCTAATAAGGGACATGGGGCTCTCAAAACAGGACAGGATGTCTGACTTTTGACTTCTGACAAAAAATACTTTAGACGAATAAAAAATATTTTAGACGTTTCAAACAAATGATTGTAATTTACTTTGTGAACGAAATTTATTTATAAGTACTGTTATTAAAAGGAATCGAAAATTAAAGGTGTCCTTATGTCATTTGGTGTTCCTTTTGGTAAATATTATTTATGAAAATACGTGTAATTGGAGGGTTAGACTATTTATTAAACCAGATGGAGAGACAATTTAAATAATTAATATAATAATTATAATTATTGTTATTCAAGGTAGGTACAAATCATAAATAAGTATCATACAATTTTACAACACTGCTTCAACTAGTTACCAAGTAAGAAATATTAAAAGTAAGTACTTGCCAGGAAATGAAGTAAGTAAATTTTATGGGCATCGATCAACGAAAATATGACAACGTCGGAAACTTTGAAACGACTAACGAAGTAACGAGGCATGGGGTCAGCCTGTTTGCATCCTAATAAAACTTTACTGCAGTTTCATGACATTCTAATAAGTATTATTAGTACTTTTACGGTACAATACAAAATGTGACATGGCAATAAACTAAAAACTAAATGCTATTTTCATAATTCGAATAATTTTCCTGAAACATCGATCTACAACTACACTGACTGACACATACCTACAAAAATAAAAATTGCAATTCGACCGCTACCGAAAAAAATCTGGCCGACCTAAGCTTATAACTTGTGCGTATAACCTGAGCTTTTGGTGAACGTCTTTGCATTTTTATGCTAAATTTAACTGACGAATATGTTTTTACTATTCGTAATACAATTCCAAACAACTTCACGTATCGTTAATACTTACCAAAGAGCAATAATATCTGAAGATAAGTATCTCATGATAACACAAATAAAAAAGTAACGGTCAACTGAGAAAATTAGATTACACACTTACTAGGCAATTGGAAACGCATTACACAATCGGATATACCCACGTCACATATCGCCATTACATACGCGATTCGCAAATACCTACTAGATACCTGCATAAAAAAGGAAAACAGAAAGTCTGCACAAATCTACATCTTATTTAGTCTTTATCCATTTACTGGCGTGACAAAGACCAAAATTAAATAACCTCCTTTAGGGCTGTCGGGTAAAATGAGGCTTATGTTTTTCTGCATACCAGTCTATAAATTGTAGAGCTACGTAAAACCTTAAGACGCCATGCGTCTCACAACTAGCGCCGCCAATGGAAAAATTTTTTGGGATGCGTTTTTAGCAAAAAACGCTCCTGCGATTCCTCAACGCGAGGCTTAACTATTTTTAGGACCTAAGGTTTGGATTCCAGGATTGGATTTCCTACGAATGCAATCGATTTGGCGAGAGAGAGGCTTTTGGCCACGCGTTGAGGAATCGTAGAAGCGTTTTTTGCTAAAAAGGCATCCAAAAAAAACATATGATTTTTTTCTCCATTGGCGGCGCTAGTTGTGAGACGTATTTCACCTTAAATAAAGTTATTCAAAGCCTATTCACAAGATTAATTGTTTTTTGACATTGATTCTGCAACTCAGTACTGTATTTCAGGTAGTTACAGACCCGTTTTTTAGTTTTCCGCGTCTGCCATTTATTGAGTCGCCAAACGCGCACGCGTTTTCTGAGTTCACCTACTTGAGCTCGAGCTTAAGATGACGACTATTAATGCCACCCTAAATGCCGAATATCCGGAAAGGCCCGAGAAGACCACTAGCCACCTCGTGGTCCACGGTCGCAAAGGACTTGGAGCGAGTCCAACTAAGCGAAACACAAACCCAGAACAAAAAAAAAAAAACGGTTTCGCCGGATTGCACTGATTTCGAGTGATTTGCTACTCTCCGTAGAGGAGATCCGCTCTCCATCTCCGAATTTCTTCATCAGAACTTCACCATTACATGAGAAACCATTTCAAACAAAAAAAGAGTCATAAATCAGTTCACCTAGAAAAAAAATGTGAGGTAACAAACAAAAAATAAAAATAAACATAAGGGTCGAATTGTGTACCTCCTCCGTTTTTGAAGACGGTTAAAAATCCTGGAGCAAGAAAACGAGGAGAGTTCAAAGAAAAAGAAGAAGAGGAGAGGATTGAGGAGCAAAACCACCATTTAAACTTTAATCTGATTTTTTTATTTTACTTTATTTTAAAAAAAACAACCGATTAACATAGAGTATTCATTAATGTAAAGTGTTTATAGTAAGGCCAATAATAAGTTTGTCTCGTTATTACAATAACACATCATCGTAACAGCCTATCTAAAACATTAGACCAAATTAATTACTTGGAATAAAAAACAAAATCAGAAAAAAAAAGGAAAACAAATCAAGTAATAACAAAAAAAGACGAGAAATCGCAATCCTGAGAGAGCTTATTCAGGATCCTGTAAAATGTTTGAATTCAAGAATGCAAGAAGCGGTCTTCTTAACGAATTTGTTTTGTTCCAATACATTTACACACAAAAGCCTCTGTTCTGTATGACATAACTATTACTGTCCACCTTGCAAGTGGTGGTCTGTAAGTCAGACCTAACAGTACTGGTGCAAAGGTCATCCTAGCTGGTTGGACTCGTAGTTACTTAGGTATAACCTATCACTTCTCGACTTAGTACAAGGAAGTGTCATCCATGCGTGGTCCAGTATTTAGAAAGTACTAAGGTAACCTGTACACTCGGTTCATTAATGTAAGATTAATTGAACGAGCGAGCGAAGCGAGTGAAGTTCTCCGAGTCTACTTGAACAATCCGGCGTTTGTATGTTTGTATGTATGTTCGTTCGATGTTAACTTGAGTAAATGAAGTCGGATCGTCACGAAATTTGGTAAGCTGGTAAATGAGGCAAAGAGATTTTTTAAGTTCGAACATGATCCAAATCGGTCGAGGGGTTACCGAGATATGGGGTTGTTAAGTTTATATGGGTCGCGAGTTGTTCGGGGTGAACCACTAGTTAAAGTAAGTAAACCTAACCTTTCAAAACTTTTTTTTGAACGAGCGAGCGAAGCGAGCGAAGTTCTCCGAGTCTACTGGAACAATCCAGCGTTTGTATGTTTGTATGTATGTATGTTTGTATGTGTTGTTTAATATCCTATTAGTATCAAAATAAGAAGGCTGTTTACATATCATTGTCTTTGCCACAGGTGGCGCTAGTGTACTTATAAAAAAATAAAGTTCAGTCTTGATTGTCAAAACCACAAGTGTGTTTTACTTACAAGAGTATGTATGTTCGTTCGACGATAACTTGAGTAAATTTGGTCGGGTCATCGTGAAATTTGGTAGGCGGGTAAATTAAATTAAAATAATTTTTAAGTTCGAACATGAGCCAAATCGGTCGAAGGGTTGCCGAGATATGGGGTTGTGAAGTTTATATGCAAGGCGCGCGCGCCTGTGCAATTGGGGTTAGCAAAAAGTTACACACTCGCGAGTTCATAGTTCGGAGCGAACCACTAGTGTACTTAGTTTTTTAGCTTGATTATTAATCACTAGATGATTGAACGAGCGAGCGAAGTTCTCCGAGTCTACTGGAACAATCCGGCGTTTGTATGTATGTATGTTTGTTTGTATGTTTGTATGTATGAATGTTCGTTCGACGATAACTTGAGTAAATTTAGTCGGATCATTATGAAATTTGGTAGGCGGGTAAACGATATTAAAAGAATTTTTGAGTTCGAACATGAGCCAAATCGGTCGAGGGGTGGCCAAGATATGGAGTTGTTAAGTTTATATGGGGTAGCGAGTTCACAGTTCGGGGCGAACCTCTAGTTATCTAGTGGTTAATAATAACGCTATAAAACCAAAATAACCAAGTTAAACCATGTTTACAGTTATCTTTCACACCAAGTTAGGTAGTAGTTTCGGCCTTCTTTCAGGGCCCTTAACATTAAGGACTCTACCATCTGTCAGTAGACAAAATAGTATAGACAGAATTTAATACCACGTGTGAGGGTCCGCGAAAGTTCAGTCAAGAAAACAATATTATCATTCTCCCAGTTTCTGAATTGATAATTTTCCTAAGTAAATACTTAAGTATCGTTCTGTCACGTTCTTTTGTGAGAAATCTGCAGAGACAGAACGATATTTAGGTGCTTGCTTAGCGAATTTCTCAATTCAGAAATCGGCAGTAAGTGCCACATTGTTTAGGCGCTGGGCATAGTGAATTAGCCCGCGCGCAAAGAAAAATGCACAAAATCGATTCCTGTATCAAATACACTAAAAACCTCGAAAATGTTCCCATATCAAACCCTAGAATTAGTTGAGACCTATCGAACACAGCCAGTTTCATGTTGATATCCATAACAGATTGCAAGATAAATTGCTTGAAAAAAAGTGCGCCACCTATTTTTTTTCAAGCACAAATATATTCAAAACGTTTATGGTTACTGGCTGTTTAAGATAGGTCTTACCTAATTGTAGGGTTTGATATGTGAACATTGGCAATTTGTTTAGTGTATTTGATACCGGAATCGATTTTGTGCATTTTTCTTTGCGCGCGGGCGATTCACTATGCACGGCGCCTTAACCCACAGACAAATGTGTGTACAGCAGCCTTTAAGCAACCAACTAGATTGACCTATTACACTATTGTTACTAGGCCGGCAGTGTAGTACTTAACTACCTATAATTAAACTATGCAGTTGTACAAAGGCAAGCCCTTTATGCGTACTGTCTGTGAACGGGTTATTTGGCTTTGCGTAAGATGACCCATTTTGAAAAGTACCTCTACCTACACTCGTTTTACCGACCAACGCACCGTCAGAAAAATCTTAGGTCTTTGTTATTTATAGAGCGTCAAGACAAGACTTCAAGAGTCACTACAGTGTGCATTCGAATTCGATAGCTTAACTTTAAGTAGGCTGCTACTTATCAATACACCGTGCAATTTTAGTGGTTTTAAAGCCGAAGCTATTTTGTTGCACTGGTGATTCTGAGCTAAATAAATTACAAAATTTCATTCCAAAACGCGCGAAAAAAAATTCACTTCTCCATACAAATGGTGTCGATTGGCGATAGCCGTTTGTATTGACTTGACTTAAATCCTGCTATCCCTCAGGAGGGACATAGGGCTCGAAGAAGTTTTCTCCACTTGGGACGATCTTGCGCAGTTGGTTCGAGGTTTGTATTGGGAAGTGTTTATTTTTTTCGCTCGTTTTAAAGTAAAATTTTGGAATTTGGCTCAGAATCACGAGTGCAACTTCGCTTTAAAACCACTAAAATTCCACGGTGTATAAAAAACTTGTATTAGGTGGCTAAAAATGGTGCGAAATATCTGCTGTTCCATACATAAGGTAGACTCAGTACTGCGCCAAATGCATGAAACAGCTGATATTTTTTTCGCTCCATATTTTCGCCACCTAGTACAGACGATAGCACGTCGACGCTTACACGCTAGCACTCTACTCGGTTACGTTAGGGGCGACTTTACAACAAAAGTGTACAGGCTGACGTGCTGTCGTGTGTAAATTTTTTTGTATTGAAGAGTAGACAGCCTACTTGAAGTTCCGCTATCGAATTCGAGTGCACCCTGTAGATAAGTGAATTGACCACTCGGTCGCTGATGCTCGTTTTCAAAGCACAAATTCAAAGCACTTCATAGATGGCGCTTATAGGCGTGCCCATACAAGAACCGGGATACGACTGGCAATTTTGCTTAGCACAGGGGCCTTAGCCTGTAACACAATGGCGTATCAATGGCGTCCCAGGTAGAAGGTCAAAACCGGGATTTTTTCGTTGTTCACCTACAACCAGCGAACTAATCCTCTAGAATTAGATTCATAATATTCTTTGCTGTACTACAAAAACATTAAAAGGACCTACAGCATTTTGGCTCATTGTGGCACCATTGCGTTACAGGCTAATAAGGGCCCTGATCATTTTGACAATCGCATTCCGATGAATCAGTCGAAGAATGAAAATTTAAAGAAACACCCTAATACGCTTCTGAGGCAACAAATCTAACCACAACTATCGCACAAATATGATTGTGATATCATAACATCCAGTTTTAGCAACGGATACGGCGCTAACCTCGCTCTAGCGACTATAATCTTGATATTTTTATTGATATTACACATAAAGTCGATTAAAACATACCTAGATGGAAATACGAGAATTTCGAGACAACCGAAAGGAAGGCTACCTAGTTGTCTTTCGGTAGGTTCAAAGTTGTATGAAAAAGCTATCTTTATTGCACCCCTTTGAAAATAGAGACATTTTTATAGCACAAGAGCAATGTCAGTATAATTACTCGTATAGAACAATTACACAGTTCACACATGAGCCGATCTTTGACTTTTACCGATATTTTCTGTACACAGCAATTTTTAAATGTCTTTATTCCTCAGACACTCCAACTTCTGAATGTGATTTCCGACAACTTTTGTTCAAAGACTTTGGTAAAAAAGAATTTTGTGTTCAATAAAAAAAGTCTCTATCTTAGCGCATCGTAACTAATAGGAGCAGGAGAGACTGAGCAGCTACCACGAGTGCTACCTGTCACTGTCACTGAAAGTGATAAGTTGGATAAACAACCTTACTACTATAGTATAAGTATACATGACAGACGTCCGGCACAGCTTTTTCGCACTCGTGGTAGCTACTCTGGAAAAGTGGTAGAGAGTGGAGGGGCACGAAAGAGCGCTGAAATGGCACGAATTCCAAGAAACGTCCAGTAATTAAAAAGTATTTGAGCTTTGAGAAAAGTCGTATAATAAAAGTTGTTGGAAATCATATTCTAAAGATGACAGGAATAAAGCTATTTAAAAATTGCGCTGTATCCAAGTTTCTGCCCTGTGTTGTGTAGTGGTTTCACACTATCAACAACGGATTACCTTTGGTCCAGACAGACTGGTCATTTTATCCGTCTGATGTTATCCTCAGTATAGCTGTAGTAATTTGTAGGAGGTTCTTAACGGACATTAGGTGGGTGTGTGAGACCCTAAAATTTAACGTCTCTAACTAACCCCGTTTGGAAGACTATTGTCTGATAGATACTGATCGTATCGTATATTCGTATTACTGTAATAGAACCTTTAACCTCTGTCGTGTCTGTAGTTTATTTCAAAGTTACGTACATTTCCGAATTTGTTGTGGCAATACCCCTCGCTAGTGGTGAAGGAAAAATCATTGTGAGGAAACACGCAGATTAGTTGGCTCCGCACATATTGACTTGGTCGTTCCTACGGGCTAGGCCGACTAAACTTAGAGCATGGTATAGGTGCCTGGGACTTTACTTTGCCTCATTTACCTGCCTACTAAATTTCATGACGATCCGACTAAATTTACTCAAGTTATCGTCGAACGAACATTCATACATACATACAATACATACAAACATACAAACGCCGGATTGTTCCAGTTGACTCGGAGAATTTCGCTCGCTGGTTCAATAAGAGAGCGACTGTTATTGAGTTTTGAAGTGAATCAGCTATGCACTCTACATAGAGTCGTAAACGTAAATGAGGATTCTCCAAAGGACTTGCAGTCTAATTCGAAAGTTAAGTTAATTCAAATACACGTAATCCAATAAGTAGTAAAACGAAATAGACTACCTACTACTGCGTAAAACATGATCACTAGAACACTTTGGTTCTCGTACGTCCAGAGCAAATCGGAATGTGCAGTTTTGTTGTAAAGGCGCCCGTAACGTAAACGAGTAACGCCGACTCATGTAGAGGTCAACTAGTTGTCAACTGTACCTATAGTTTATTGTAACGTTATTTTGTAGTCTTTCAGGGCTCTTATTTGCTACACAAATAGCAATTTCGCTTCAAGTTTAAAATTTTGATAGTTGACAAACGACCTACTTAAGACGACGTACGTCTCACAACTAGCGCCGCCAATGGAAAAAAAATCTAATCTTTTTTTTTGGATGCGTTTTTAGCAAAAAACGCTCCTGCGATTTCTCAACGCGAGGCTTAACTATTTTTACTAACCTTAGGTCCTAAAAATAGTTAAGCCTCGCGTTGAGAAATCGCAGGAGCGTTTTTTGCTAAAAACGCATCCAAAAAAAAGATATGATTTTTTTTCCATTGGCGGCGCTAGTTGTGAGACGTACCTCGTCTTAACAGAGAAGGTTGACTATCAAAAGGCGAAATAACTAAAAGCGATCCTTCGATTTTCGCAAACCAATGATCAAGTAGACTTAACTTTAGCATTTTCTTATAATGAAGCTGGCAAAGAAACGGTTTACGAATAGCTCTATTTTTGGACCTACAATAATTGGAACAAAATGCTTTTACCTATTCACTGTAGAAAATCATACCACCAATAAATTAATCAACGCTCCTTATAATCTCAACAATTTGACCGTAAACATAAGTTCTAAAATTAGAACTATTCATCGACCTACACCACCGTTTCCAAAACGTTCGCAGGAATTAGCGAGAAATCTCCCGTCGAGCTCTCGCGGCCATCACATTACATATTTACGATTGAATCAATAGGTTACCAAGGCGACGCTGCCTCCGCGCCCAAATTTTGTCGGGACCCGGCCGATAAAGTACAAGATAACAAGGAGTGCCTTAGAAAAAACAATAGACCAAAGGCGCCGGCGGAGGCGAAAGCGTCGATATCTTTCAAGAGATCCACATTGTTTTCACCGAAGACGTATTCGACTTGTGTCATTAAATTCATAATTCTCGTGCGGCCCGAAGGCCGAATTATGCACCGGGGGAGCCAGGGAGAGAGGTGGTCCGGCCGTATATAAGCTCTCTGCGCCTCCAAGCAGCATCACTCGACCGCAGACCGTGACACACAACATGAAAGCCTTCTTGGTAGGTACCGCAGACCGTGTGAAAGTGTAGTGAACTTGTGACCCGGGACCGCGCTTCCTACACAACATTGTCGTCTCGATTGCTTCTCGCGACCTATTGCGCAACAATCAATAGAAAGTGCTCGTCAGTCTATTTGTAGAGGAGAAAAAAGTGGCATTTAATAAATAAAAGTGTTAATTATAAACTTTTGGGAATTGATTGGCGCGCCAAACGGATTTGCCGAAAGTGAAAACCCCAAACTCAAGCAATCGAGGCGGCAAGCAGTGCGCTTTGGATCTGTGTAATTAAAGTGTTGTTTTTGACCATCAGGTATTAGCTGCAGTAGCGGCGCTAGGGTCCGCGCGGCCCGAGGCTGGGTACAGCTACAGCGCCCCCGGTGGCGGCGGCGGCGGTGGCGGCCACGGCGGGTCCGGTGGCTTCGGGGGCGGCTTCGGAGGCGGCCACGGGGGCTCCGGCGGTGGCGGCGGCGGCCACGGAGGCGGCTTCTCCTCCGGAGGACTGAGCTCCAGCAGCTTCGGCATTGGCGGCGGCGGCGGCGGCTTTTCCTCCGGCGGAGGCGGCTTTTCCTCGGGAGGCGGCGGTTTCTCCTCGGGCGGAGGCGGCGGCGGCTTCTCCTCCGGAGGCTTCGGCGGCGGCTCCTTCGGCGGCGCCCCCATCGTCCAGAAGCACATCTACGTGCACGTCCCGCCCCCAGAACCCGAAGAGCAGCGTCCGCAGGTGATCGGCGGCGGCGGTGTGCCCCAGAAGCACTACAAGATCATCTTCATCAAGGCTCCGGCGCCGCCCGCGCCCGTCGCGCCCATCATCCCCGCGCAGGCCCAGAACGAGGAGAAGACCCTCGTCTACGTGTTGGTCAAGAAACCCGATGAGCAGCCCGACATCACCATCCCCACTGCCGCCCCCACTCAGCCCTCAAAGCCCGAGGTTTACTTCATCAAGTACAAGACCCAGAAGGAGTCTGGCGGCGGTTCCCTGGGCGGTATTGGCGGCGGTTCCCTGGGCGGTCTTGGAGGCGGTTCCCTGGGCGGTCTGGGCGGTCTTGGCGGCGGTCTGGGCGGCGGTAGCGGCGGACACGGCGGCGGTCTGGGTGGCGGCCACGGAGGCTCCTCGGGCGGCGGCTCGGGCCCCAGCTCGCAGTACGGGCCCCCCGGCCAGTCCGGCCCTTACTAAGCGCAAGCCCCAACGCGCAACCCCCCCCCCATGTGATACCTGAGTCTGCCGGCGTCTAGTTCATAAGTAGAGAAAAAAATTACGGTGCCTAAATGTATTTATGTAAATAGTAATTTTAATGTCTTTAATAATGTTAGCTGTACTATACGAATTCTTTTTGCATAAAAAATCGATAAACGAATCCTGTGACTCTTTCACTCTTCTTCATTAACCCATTCAATAATTTCGTGGCTTATCCAAACAAACTATAATATCCTCGTTGGAAGGTGTGTTCTGTAGAAAGCGTTGTTTTCTCTGGTGGGCGGGGAGACATGTGGCGTTGCGTAATGCCGAGACGTCCGTCGTGACCTCACTTGCATAACACACGAAGAAAGATGAGGCTCTTACCACACAGCTCGCCCTCTCGCACCGCAGCACAGTTATCGATATTATAGGAACTGTGATTCGCTCAACTTTGCGTTGCATTATACTTATTACGTCAGCTTTCCACTTAAAAGGCAAAGGCTAGTAGCTAAAGAGCAATAGCCTACCTACTCTTTGCACTCACGTAAAACCGGTAAAGCATGGAACAGCTGATATTTTTGTCGAGATTAAAATTTGTTAGTTGAGTAAAAATTGCTTGTCTCGATGAGTTTAACCGCCTCAAGAATCACAGGACTTTTTTGTAACACCCTACCTAAAGGGCGTGTAAATGTTGATGTGCTGCCGTGTTTACGAGGTGGGAGTTGGACAGCTAGCACGCTCTTTCATTTGTGTGTAAATTGTATGATTGATGATAATTTTACACAATAATGCGGTTTGGCAACGTTAATGGCATGTGTGTAAGGTTCTACAGTTTTGTAACTCATCATCAGACAATATCCAACCATCAGTTGCATTTTAGACTATTATTATCGGGTACTAAACGTAATTTGGTTGGGTGCGGCACCAACTTGATGGTTGATTCCCAATCACCATCCACATAATATTTAGTTACAGATCAAAAAGTATTTGTTAAAATACTACTTTACTCTACTTTTTTTTTTTTTTTTTCTGTAACTTAATCGTGAAATGATTCATATTCGTAGGTATGAGAAAAGAAAATCAGTGAGTGGCGCGCCCTTAAAAGCTCATTTTATCTGACGCCAACCATACGTCTATCTCAAATTCTATCCAAGGCCACTTTATGAAAATTCTGGAGCAAATAATGTTTAGTTCAATCTGTTCGAGTTTTCAAACAAAGCGAATGCCTATTGTGTGAATTATTATTTGGAACAGTAGCGGTTGACCACATGTCAGGGATTTGACTTTTCTGAGAGTATGTAGGTTGGCTTCGTTTGCCTTGGTATGTAACTGAAATATTAAATAAATATTTGCCAAATAATGTCTCTCGGTTTTGGACTTTCCTCATCCAGCATTTTACTGCCACTTTGAAAATTTTATTGTCAGCTAAAGAACACAAAAAAACGTAAATTATTTCGTTGTTTTCAGTTTGTTTATCATCCTGTTAAAAATCAATCTCGTAGCTCTACTTTTTCGTCGTTCAAGAGGGTACAGTTTAGTTCCAGTATTACAAAAAAAAAAAAAACATATTTATAACGAAAGGTCACAGTACCTACTATGAGGCCATCGTCATAATTTGATAAAAGTAAATGAGTTTGTTGTTACAAAGAAGATGGTTAACCCACTTCTCATCGACGAACAATTGTGAAACAAAGATTCTTTACATAATTTTTACGACTCAACTGATCTTAAAATTATGCAAAAAATTCAGGTTCTGTTTTTATTATTGTCAAAAGGCGTTAATCGCAACCTGTTTTTATAGGGATGCATTGCGAAAATTACTTTTAATTCAATTTACCAAAGTAAACATACTCATCTCCGGTTGCTTAACTTCAAAATTGATACTTAGCACCTCTTTCGTTGAGTCGATATTGCAGTAGAGCTCAGGTTACGTAACTGCGTAACGGTTATGTTAATGTGGCAATGAATGACACACGGAACGGGAAAAGTGTTCAAAAATGTTTAAGTGGATGATTACAACTTACTAAAGAAGCGAACATTGCAAAATATATCATCGATGTAGAGTATACCGACTCTACATCGACTCGACATAGACTCTACAATACTAGTGGTTCGCCCCGAACTATGAACTCGCGAGCCCATATCTCAGTAACCCCTCGACCGATTTGGCTCATGTTCGAACTTAAAAATTCTCTTGGCCTCATTTACCTGCCTACCAAATTTCATGACGATCCGACAAAATTTACTCAAGTTATCGTCGAACGAACATTCATACATACATACATACAAACGCCGGATTGTTCCAGTAGACTCGTTGGCAAAAAGGCAATAATGCAAAAAGGCGTTGCTATGGTGGAGCCGAAGGCGGTTGTCAAAAACGCATTCGGATTCTGTGTGTAACATGCTTTTATCACAACGACTCACTGCCGGTTTCTGATTTGAGAAATTCGCTAAGCAAGTACTTAAATATAGTTCTGCCTCTGCGGATTTCTCGCAAAAGAACGTGACAGAACGATAGTTAAGTATTTACTTATTTACTTAGTTAAGTATTTACTTAGTAATTCAGAAACCGGGCCTAAGTAAGTTAAACTTAAGAAGAAGAAGAATTTAATTTTGCAGTGGTGCAGTGGTCAATAGAAGGAGTGATTCAAAAGATCCACGAGGCCTTGCGGAAGTGACAGATTGGACCAATGGCCTTCCCTTTATTCTTTAATATTCGCTGCATTATGTGCCATAAGCAAAATAAATGTCGCCTTTTATCGTAACTTCTAAATGACTTAGAAATAACCCCTTTCTTTGTGTCTCGCCACCGCTTCAATAAAATAGTTTGGTTTAGTTTTTTCGAGATTAAAAAAGATGTCCTGTAACTGTAACTAAAAACATTTCTAAATAAAAGCGGCATTTTGGTGCTCGAGCCTTAACTAAATTAATTATGTATGCTGGAGGCCGAACTTTCGTAAGATCAAGGCAACGATTGATATTATGGCAATAATGTCATAATTTCTCTGCGTAGTGGATTGCATGGAAACTTTTGGGTATGGCCTTTTCAATATCTTTACGGATTTCTATCTCTTCTTCTTCTTCTTTTGGTGTCGATGGTTCTTGCTATATTATTATGAACCAGGTAGCCAATTCGACGGCACTTGGTATGGCCTTCCACAGGGGCCTTAGCCTGTAACACAATGGCGTATCAATGGCGTCCCAGGTAGAAGTACAAAACCGGGATTTTTTCGTTGTTCTCCTACAACCAGGCAACTAATTCTCTACAATTAGACTCATAATATTCTTCGCTGTACTACAAAAACATTCAAAGGACCGACACTGGACCGACAGCATTAATAAATCGTAATTAAAACCGTCAACCGGGAGCCCATTTTGGCACCATTGTGTTACAGGCTAAGGCCCCTGGTCCTTCCATGTGCAGGTATTCGGGCACGCTGGGCACGCACGTGAGCAGTGGCTGCGACGCAATGGTGCCAAAATGGGCTCCCAGTTGACGGCTTCAATAAGATACTTTCTAGGCCACGTTCTTTCGATATCTCATTGATGGCGGTAAAAAACGGTACAGTGTAAAGAGTCTACTGATAGCATAGACATTTTTTTTTTTATAGGCAAGGATATGAACAGATCGAGCCATTAAGTTTTACACAAAAAAGTTTACAATGTAAGCCACTGTATTGGCGTTGACAGCCCAGTTGGACCACAGAGGGAAAAAAGGTTGGACTAGCCATTGCTAAGACGCAAATAGGTCTCACAACTAGCGCCGCCAATGAAAAAAAATCTTATCTTCATTTTGGATGCTTTTTTAGCAAAACACGCTCCTGCGATTTCTCAACGCGATCCTAGAACTTAAGAATGCAATCGATTCTCGCCAAAAGTGGCCACTTTTGGCGAGAATCGATTGCATTCGTAGGAAATCCAATTCTGGAATCCAAACCTTTGAGAAATCGCAGGAGCGTTGTTTGCCAAAAACGCATCCAAAAAAAAGATGTGTTTTTTTTTCATTGGCGGCGCTAGTTGTGAGACCTATTGCGTCTTAACCGATCGGTAAAGTTGATGTAGCTAGGTTATTATAAGTTACAAAAAATCCAGCCAAAAGTGTTGACAAGCTACACTCATACATAACACTCAGCAACAGAAAAATTGCACCTTTTGAAATAATGACTGAAAAACTTCCGCTTTTACCACTCACTCATACAAGAACACAAAGTCGTGTGCACTTTTTCATGTACCTAAATGGAATGACGTATACGATGATGTGATGAAAGATGAAGTCTCAGAGCAATGAAGTGAAGAAGACTTTTCTCTTTAGTAAGCGCTAATTTACTCTGTGGGAGTCTTCCATGTTGGATCAACGCCATCTGAACGCCTTTAAAATATATTTTTTAATTCCTGAAACACGTCAATTTTCAAATGTGTTTTTCAACAACTTTGGTTCTACGACTTTTCTATTTCAATACGCTTATGAATTTAACAGAGAAAATAACTAAATTATGCTCTATTTTACTCTAAAAGTAATAAATTTACTTAACCCTAGTATTACATCCCCTTGCCCTGATAAGAGCTTCCATGCGATCTCTCATGGATAAGTTTCATGAGTTTAACAATATTTTATTCATCATGACGCACCGAGAGGTTTGTTTTGGTTATGATTGTTTATTTTCAAGGTCGTTAAATGTCCTATCCATTGATACCTAATAATCCCCTCACAATAGGTTTCTAATAGGAACAAAAGTTGTTTAAAGTATTTTTCAAAAGGTCTGATTTTTCGATGGTGAATGTATGTTTGAGCATATCCGTTTTCACGCCTTCAAAATATTACTTTTATGTTCAACATTATTTCACAAACATAGCTTTTCAACAGTTTTGGCTGGATTTTTAGTAGCCATGTTCCTCAACCAATCGGTTAACAATCAAATAGTTAGTCCAACATTTTTTCCCTCTGTGGTCGAACAAGGATGTCAACGCCGATACAGTGGTCTATATTGTAAACTTTTTTGTGTAAACCTTAATGACTCGATTAGTTAGTATCTGTGCCTCTAAAAAAATAAAATCTGCTTTCTTACCGCCATCTATGAGATACCGAAAGAACGTGGCCTAGAAAGTATCTTATTACGATGTATTACTGCTGTCGGTCTTTTTAATGTTATATGTACTAACATCAAAGAATATTCTGATTCGAAATCTAGAGGATTAGTTCTCTGGTTATAGGAGAAAAAGGAGGAAACCCCAGTTTTGTCCTTCTGCTGGGACGCCTTTGACATGCCATTGCGTTACAGGCTAAGGCCCCAGATGTGGCATGGTCTGGCGAGGGGCGCCACACTCGCAGCCGGTGCAGGTATCATGCCCCATCTACCGAGTAACTCCTACTTCCCCCTAGTTAAAGAATATTCTAATCTAATAAAACCAGTTATAAAAATAATTGCCCGAGATCAGCTCTACCTTCGATTCCGATTAAACAAATCTCTAGTTTATAAACGACCCATATCGCGCTCGATAACATACATATTATCTCACCCCATCGACCTCTTGGTTACTTTCCTTCTCGTACAGCCAGTTAGAGAGGCTAGGCGGCCAGAGATGGCGGCAAAATGTCGGCAACGTAACAGTAAGTGTGCCGTGCCGTCATTGTACGTAACCGGGCGGCATCCGCTCGCAGCTTGCAGGCTGCGCGGGCGCTGCGCAGGTCCACTATAGTCCTTTTCCAGGGCAGGCGGAAAAGCGATCATTGATACGAAGTACTATGTTACCGTAAAAATATAACGATTCGTGTCGCACTCCGTCACTCTCCTTACATTTCTGTATCGTTTGGATATCGAAGCGTGTTTTTAGGTACGGGGTGGGGTGAGAGTTCCGGTCAGTCAGAGATAAAAAACCTGTTTCAACGTGCTACAGGTAGCGTCACGAGTTATGAGCGCTCGACGAAACTGGTGGGGATTTCTGCGCAAGTGTGTACAATCGCACATCCTCATCATCAGAAAAAGATTGTGAAACTGACACTGATGAACGTGACATCCCTGTTTAATATACCTGTTTTTTTTTCCGCCACTTTGGTGTCGTTACACCTTAACATAATTGTTTAATAATTACTAAACATCATCGCTCATTAATGTGCCAGTTCGTAGTAAACTTGTCAAAAATTCAAAAAACCTTTGGCATAAAAAATGTTGTTTATTTCTGTGATCCGCTCAAAGGTTAATGATCGCTTTTCCGCCTGCCCTGGAAACGGACTATACACACAGCATTGATGTTCCGTTCCCGGGAACATTGCCAATCGCTGGAAACATTGCCGGCAATGTTCCCCCAACTGGGAATTGAACGTAAACTTTGCTATACACTTTACATATTTCAATAAGTATTTATTTACTTAATTGTACATGGTTTTGGATTCTCTACAAGCCAAATAATAAGTTACTAAACACATAATTCATACGAATTTATTGGTAATACGGATTTGCCGTATCGTATTGTCGTATCGTATCGCCAAATGGACAATGTGCCAAACGATAGTGAAAGAGGATATTATTTCACAACAACCGGACTTTTTAGTATCGGTTACCATTCGCAATAATAATGACCTGGCCAGCCGACCCGCCCCGTTTCCTTTGTGTTCACCTATCTTACTGTGAAATAAAACATCGTGAGAAAACCCGCCGTTTAGATAGAACAAGAATAAATTATCCAACAAATTATCGTATCCATGGAACGCATTGTAATGCAGGAAAGGGTGGAGTGGAGAGCAATAGAACTCGGGGAAACACATCGACGCAATGGACTGACTAAATCAAGACCACTGTGTCAAATGCACCCGAGCAGCCTCCGAGAGAAATGGCGAGGCATCGTAAAGCGCGCAACATCAGTCATTGATGCTAACTGTGGACCACGACCGCTCTGACAACAAGAGTGTAATAAAAACGCAGAAGAAGATGATGTTATCGCTAATAGCTATCTCTTCAAGACAACCTTTATTAGATGGACAGCAAAGTTGGCTTAATTGGCGCCGCACTTACAAAAGGTATTTCTTTTGTATACTCTATCTAAAGTCCCACGTGCACTAAGCGCTGAGAGGCGACTTCAAGAATATGCTGTACCTATTAACCATCCCATCCATTACCTCAAAAATCTCTAAATACCAGCGAAGAAGGCAACTTTACCGTATAATTTTCATCTATCGACAATAATCAAAATAACAGTCAACAATCTACACCCAACATCATCCCAATGCGTAAGACAGAAGCCGAAAAACCCTTTAGCAAACTACACATAACTGCAAATATTTGGCAAAGAAAAACTTGCTAAGTTTTTCCTTCTCATTGGTCAAATATTTGGCAATCCAAGTCTGGTAGTTTTCTAAGCGTACACAAGTCAGACGCTATTTAATTTTGATATTTGTATTTATGCAGAACTGATCCCTTATTTTGATCCTAATTTGATTGGACAGTATTTAAGTAGCATGCCAGTCCAGTGGTCGAGTCCAGCACGGAAATGTTACCGGTAAATGTGAACACACTAGAATGCACTGAACTGAAACCAGTGAGAGATTGGAATTTCCGGTCTGCTTTTCTGATCTTTCTTTCCACTGCTGGCTTAGCAGGTTTATTCTTGAAATCCATTATCACCATATTTACACTTTATAGGTCTTAAAATGACTGGAATAATGTGATAGACCATTCCAGTCCAGCCAGCGCTGCATTGGGTCGGTAGAATGGCACTGAAAAAATACAAGTGGCGTGAATTTGTCCGTTTTATGTTCGATGGATAAAAATAATCTCTTTTTTGTTTGACATAATATTCTGTGATGTTTATCAACTATTCAATGTAACTTCATTTCGTATAGCATAGGAAAGTAAGGCCCAAAGGGAACAACTGCATATTTGTAAGTCATTTAACACGTGCAAGCACCAAGCATGAAGATGTTATCTTCACAAACGGTTCGGTGAAACCAGTTGTGTGGGCTGTCAATAGGCATGACTTGAACGTGTAGCTTCCGGAAAAAGTTATTTCATACGTTTGTAAAGTCACGTAGAAAATGCATTAGAGTGCACGTTGGTTACGGTAGTGAAATGGCGTATGCAACAAGTGTTTACTATTCCAAGTTATTCATAAGAAATGCCTCCCTATTCAGATTTAAAGTACCGCATCGACTGTTGGGCATTATCTAGTATTCCTTTGTTACTGTGGGACCTACCTTATTAACCATCAGTGGTACTTACAAAAAGAATTGTCGGACAAAATAAAATGCCAAATGTATGGAGCAGATGTTTATTTATTTATTCATAACACGAAAAAAAATCTGCTTATTACAATTTAAATTCAGCTGAAACCAATGTTAATTTCATTTATACAACTAAGTAAATAGTTTTTAAGAAAATGTTTACATTAAATTTGTGTATTTTTCAGGATCGTAACATTTTGAATGGAAGAAAGACCCCTCAATAATCATATTATGGTCTCAACAGGGTGGCGCAGCAAATAAAAGTTGGCTTTCGACCTCAGTGGCAGTGACAAAACTAGCAAAGTGACATACCGATAAACAAACAGATTGTAAATAGAGTCATCTCTCTATTAGGCAGAGAGAAATCAATAGAAATAGAAAGTGACCGGCGTAACATAATACACCCGTAAAAAATATAACAAGAAACACAATAAAATAACAAAATATTGGTAATTTCACTCTAGGATAACCAGAGATGATGGAAAACAAATTTGCATGACTTGGGCAAGAACTTGTTATTGAGTAGGTGTACACTGCATCCGGTTAGAAAATGCCGAATATTGGAAATAATTACAAGCACATAACAAACTTTTAAACACTTCTAAACTTCAAACTTTCCACTCCCAAAGCTTCTCAATAAATAAATGTAGTTTTTTATATAGTTGAGCAATAAAAGGCCATACTTTTCTCGAAGCAACTCGCGGCACTTTTGACGCCCCTGTTATCTTCGTTGTGAGTAAAGTTAGAAGTCTGTTTTTTTTTAAAATGAAAATAATTGTCTAGTAGTTTTTATATCTATATTCTCCATTTGAGAACGAATTAAGTAGTTGGGGAAAAGTAGGAGAGTGATATAGGGCGTTTGGGCGGTTGTCCCGCACTAAAACGTCATATCGCGTCACGCCTGTCGGCGCCGAAGTAGCGGTAAAGTCTGTTCGCTTAGATAGTGTCGGTCGGTACACACGACGGCAATCTTGGTTCTTGGGATACCAACTATTTTTGAAGTATCTGTGGTGGGCGCAGACATATTCATTTCAACACAATGCTGATGGACGTTAACTAGAATTTTCTTACATTGTATGTTTTACAAAACCTTCGTCTTTTAATTTTTGGGTAATTCGAAGTTTCGTCAAGAGGCACCTCGCGGCTGTCCTGCCACGGACGAAAAAACATTTTATCAACACGCAGCTATCGACACTCAATACAAAATACTAAGGCCCGGTTTCTGTGTTGAGAATTTTGCTAAGCAAATGGGTAAGTATCGTCCTGTCTCTGCAAATTTCTCACAAAAGAGCGTGACAGAGCGATACGTAAGTATGTGCTTAGTAAAATTCTCAACTCAGAAACCGGGCCTAAGTCAACAAAAGTCACAAGCACAAGCGTTGGCCCCAACGCTAGTTTAAATAATTATAAAAAAATATTTTATCCGATTACCGTTAACGGAGGCAGTGTATCGCGACCCTAACGCGAGAATCTCCGCGGTGACGACATGATATCATCAACATCATGCAAGATGATTGGCCTGTGAATGTGTAATGTGAGTCGACGACAGTAGAGCTGTATGGAGGCTGTAATAATTAACCTTAGGTTACGGTCGCACAGTGGTCGATTTGTACGATTTAGGCGGCCAAAAGTCCATTTCTCAAAGTTAACTTATAACAAAACTAATTGATTCCCGGAAAAATAGACACCCCGACTGCCCAAACCCCACCCCTCCCCAGTTCCTAGAACTGCGTGCGCGCCCCCACAGGTAGTCGGAACTTGATCGTTGCGCAAGCTGTACGCGTTCGTTCTCGACACTCTTAGCGCAACCGATATTCTAAAGTGAATATTTCATTGGATATTATTCAGTTACAAGTGAAAGTGATGGAAGTCGAAAATTCAGGTAAGCTCCTTCAAATATAATTTAAATTAAGATAAGGAATATCAATATTTAGTGCAGTTACAACGTATCAAAGATCGCCCTTTTTCATAGAAAATATTATCATTTTTTTATTTTCAATAGTAAAAATGTTGTACTTCCGAGACCGTCCGAGTTAAATTCCTTATGGTTTCTAATAGTATAGCTCTTTGAGCAGATAACCACAAAAAAAATAGCCACCACCTTTGACCACTTCGCGAGAAAAATAATAATTCATTAACTTAGGCAGAAAGTGAGAAAAATTCCTTTTTTGTTTCTTTTGCGTTAAAATTCCTTTTCGTTGTTCTAGGTTCATCAAGTTACTCGGGCATGGAGGTAGTAACTCGCAGATATCTTTTTGATAAGATGATTGAGGAAAACTCTCCATCAATAAACGACAAATTGGAATACTTACAAAATTATTTGTTAGTGTCTTACGGGGACTCCGACGAAGACAAAAAGTATATAAATCATAAATTTTCATATTTTAAAACAGAAATAAAAAAGAGATGGTCCAAAGCACGCAACACGCTAGAAAATTTTCTTATAAGCAATGATGCATGGTTAGCAGGAACGTTCGAGATGCCCATAAAAACGCATAATAAGTCAGGACGACCTAGCAAAACATTCAGTGAATGTAGTGAAAGAACTAAAAGGAGGAAAACAGAAGAAGTTCGCTCCTCTGTGGGCAAAGAAGTGATAGTTCACGCAGCGCAAGTAATTTTACAAAAAGAAGGAAAAAGAAACGCCTCGCAAGTCCTAAAAGATATTACAAATTCGCCTGCAGCCGCAAACGAATGTAAAAAAAGACATTCCAAATCAAAGGCACAAGATCCCCTTACGCCTCGGGAGGCACTGCGAATGTGCGTGGACGCTGATTTGACACGAAGTCAATATGAAATTGTGCGAGCAACCAACAGAAGCTTTTACCCGTGCTACGAATTAGTGTTGAAGGCTAAACAGGAATGTTACCCACCCAAAGAGACGCTACGAGTGACCGCTTCCTGTGCTGAAAGTGATCTACAATCTTTGTTAGATCACACCGTCACGCGATTATCAATTTTCCTCGAAGAAGTACTAATGACTCTTACAGAAACTGAGAGAAATTCCTTGCAGATTATCTGCAAATGGGGTTGTGATGGTTCACAACAAGCTCAATACAAACAAAAGTTAATGAATGACGCCGACTCGGATGCAAATATATTTTTGAGCTCATTCGTGCCTCTACAAATTGTTTGCGGCGACGACAAAACAAAAATGGTTTGGCAAAACCCGACTCCTTCTTCACCACGATATTGCCGCCCGATACGATTCAGATTTATAAAAGAGTCTACAGACATTACAAAAGATGAAATAAATTACGTTCGGGACAGTGTGAAGTCCCTAAAAGCCACGGAATTGGAACTGAATGGGCAAAAATTCTCGGTTAGCCACAGTCTTAAAATGACCATGGTGGACGGCAAAGTTTGCAATGCGGCGACTGACACCAAATCAACGAGTAGATGCTACATATGCGGAGCCACTTCAAAAAACTTTAATGACTTAAGTAAAAAAAACGAAATTCACCCAGAATCGCTTGAATTTGGCCTATCAACTTTACATGCCAGAATTCGATTATTCGAGAGTATTTTACATTTAGCTTATAAATTGCCCGTTGGGAAATACCGTGAAAAAAGAACCAAAGCAGAAAAGATGCTAGAACAACAAAAAAAAAGAGATTCAGCAAAGATTCAGAGAAGAAGTAGGTATCTTGGTAGATATGCCAAAATGTAATTTTGGTAACACAAATGACGGCAATACTAGTAGAAGATTTTTTGAAAACCCACATCTGGCTGCTGAAATAACGGGAATAGACTTTAATTTTATTTATAGAATTAAAGTTATTTTGGAAGCCATATCAAGCGGTCACAAAATAGATGTCCCGAAATTTGATGAATACGCCATGGAGACAGCAAAACTGTATGTAGAGTTATATGGTTGGCATTCTATGACTCCTACCATGCATACAATTTTGGTACATGGTGGAAAAGTTATAGAAAATTCTCTAGTGCCTATTGGTCAACTTTCGGAGGAAGCTGCAGAAGCTCGTAATAAGCACTTTCGCTCATACCGTCTAAACTTTGCTCGAAAGTTTTCACGCGAAGACTGTAACCTTGATATTTATCACAGGTTACTCTTGACATCAGATCCACTCATCAGTTCAATGAGAAAAAAAAAGAAGATCCGATCAAAACCATTTTTGCAGGAAACTTTGGAGCTTTTGCTTCCTGGCTCTGCAGGAAGCAAAAGCTCCAAAGTTTCCTGCAAAAACAATACAAAAGGCACTTGTGATAAATGCATGGAAAGTGACGGTGAGGAAGAATTGTCTTTTAAAGAGTAACATAACAATTTGTATGTTAAACTTTCATAAAATATTGTCTTATTGTTTATGATTCGGTACCTAACATTGTAAGTAACATTTAGTATAATAATGTGGTAATAACTGTTGACCATTTAATTTTAGTGTATACTGTATTTTTTTGTCATCCATATTTTATTTTCAATTTAAATAGGCATGCAGACTGTAGAGAATAAACATTTTTTTTTATGTACGGCCGTCTTTTACTTAACAAATTGTGATAATTCTTAACCCAAATATCAAAAACTACTAAGCCGATTTCGATAATTCAAATGAACTCAAAATATATATTTTACACCAAAGGGAGATTTAAAGAAAATTTAAAAACATTGGCGCTATTTACAAAAATATTTTCACAGAAATGTTTTTTTGTATAGAAAAATACGCTTTCAATGAAACGAATAGGGATAAACATATATATTCACTCTAAAATACCAGATTAGCATTTGTTGTCGTATTTATTACTGAAATAAAGCATAAAATAGTTTTGGCCGCCTAAATCGTACAAATCGACCACTGTGGGTCGCGTACGGTAAACCACGGTTGAAATACCGTAGTGACCTGTGACCGTAGTCTACGGTATCCTAAGATTTTGGATAGGTACCTACTCCTAAGCGTCTGAAACGTCAAATGATGTTTTTGTTAAAAAATACCCCATAGCATAAATGGGGCTTCAAATATACAGGGTGTTGTTTTGGTCAGTGACACCCGACTCAGGGACGATAGTTTGAGTAACGCTTGAAACTAAAAATAAGTTTATACTTTTTCAAACATTTTTTTGATACTTACATTACCCTGTTTACGTTGTTCTATAATAACCGCGACGTGCGGACACCCCCGCCTTCTCAAAGCGCGCGCGCGATGTGGCGACCGACTCGCCGCAAGCGTTAGTGTAATACCTAGTAAGGGAAGCCACAATTTAATAATTTTTGGGTATTTTTCATTGACTTTTTTTTTCTGGCTTCAGCATCGTGTAAATAATCACCCCTGAGTCGGGTGTAACTTTACAAAACAACACCTTGTATTCTGTAAGTTGTAAGTCTCTTTTATGCTTTGTTTACCCAATACCCAGGTTAAACGGTATTAGTTCGATATTTCTTTATATCGGGACAGCCGACTCGTTTCATTCGTTTTCATTCGGATACCTTATTTATGGCTCGGAGCGACCACGCCGCCAGTCTCTCACTGCGTGCAAGTAGCTAATGCGCGCGCGCGCAGGATTTACTTTTACTACAGTTGACTGGTAGATGACGGCAGAGTAGGTATTATACCGTAGATCAACGTACGGTAGTCTGCCCAACTCTAGCGATAGACGCCGTTGCGTGGTTTCACACACACTATTATGCTGTGGTAATGTGGTATCCCTCTGCGGTTATGTGTGACATTATCATCTATTCATCATCGCTGTAGTTTTATTGGCCGCGGGCCCACTGGACGATACTTTTGGACCCTGGATACTAAATAAAATTATCACTAAGGGCCACTTGCGTCAACCAGGGTTAGCCAAATAACTCAAGAGTTAACGTCAAAAATTGTATGGAAAATATGGAAATGTCAAATTAATTCGGAGTTAGTTGGCTAACCCTGACTGACGCAAGTCCCCTATACATGAGCCTTATCACACTAGCGAACTGCGCGCGAATGAGCCGTTTTAATTCAAAGCAGTTCATAGATGGCGCTTACAGGCGTGGCCATAGAAGAAACGGAACGCGACTTTCAAAATTAATCTGTGCTAAGCGAAATGGAATGATTTTAATAACGATACAGTGGGTCTAAGAGGAACAAACCGCGTCGCGTGCGCAAAATAGAGACATCCGGGCGTATTCTAAACAAGCTTTTCCGCGGTATTGTTTTTTATTATACATATTATACTCTTATACGCGACAGTTTTCATCTAATCGCTTCATTGTCTACTTATATTAATGAGATAAGAAACAAATTAGATTCCGGCGAGCATTATTCATTCGTGTTTTATAAACTTTTATAAGCTCAGCCCCCGTGAACGAAGAGTAAAAGATAAATTACACATATTTTTTGTACATTTGTGGTCTCTAACATCGCATATCTTCGCACTGAAGGCAGTAGAGTTCTACACCAGATCATAAAGGTCTGGAAAACTGATCAATCTATTATGCCGTCATCCCTCTGCAGAGAAAGGGTTCCACCATAGACTTATAATTCTATGGGTTCCACAAGGAAATGTATGCGTCCAATACTCCAAATGACGTGGTAGCATTCCAAAATCCGCTCGTCAATTTGTACATATTTAATTTTTGTTTCATAAATTATTCCTTCTTCAAAATAATCAATTCAAATTAAATATATTTGGAAAACGACATCCATTTCTTCCATTTAGTCGTATCGTGAATGGCTAGCTTAAGATGTCGCTGACTGTAGTTACATTCTAAGAAGTACTTTCATCGATCCTCCGATAAGGAAAATGTGTGAATGTAATGGAAATCGAAAGTATTAATTTTGCTTCACCAATTTCCGAGCATAGCAACAGCAACATTTCAATGTCTTGGAGAGGGCGCACTTCTGACCCAAATTGAAAATGAGTAGCTGGAATTAAAATACAATTGACTTAAATATTTTAATGATCAATAAATGAAAACATGAAAGAAAAAATAAGCTTATTCTATTATCGCCATACCATGACTAAGGTCGTGGTTTCAAGTCCCTCTACAGTACGGAGTACGGGATGAGAATGGGACCTTTTGGAACTGAGACGCTCGCGGTCCGCCTGTCAGCTGTAGCGTCAGCATTTCGGCAAACTCTAGTTATCTATGGCAAACTCTCGTCGAAACTTGCTTGTGTTTTCTGTGCGCGTGGGTTTCTGCTCGAGTTTTATTCAATTCATGCATTATCATTCAATCCTTTTATATTACAACCATTAAACATTTTTGTGTATTTTCAATTTCAAAACCCTTTGATTGAACGTAGAATTTTTTTTTTTTACTGACTCTACTCGAGAACTGTCATTTTCGGTTCACTTTTACAAGGTTCCATCCCATTCTCATCGCGCGCGCATTTTACCTACCTTACCTTTAATTTGGAGTCAGCAACTGCCCACTTTACGCGGTATCTGTCCAATCTATATTATCTTTGCTCAGCAGTAAGAAAATGTGTCAATGTCAAAACAACAACAGTTAATTTCCGCTCCCCGAAATGCCAATAAAACGCTCCGTGATGTAATGAATGTGCTTTACCCTGGCTTTACCTGAGTCACAATGAAAGCGGACCGCGTACTCTTTTACAAAACTAAGTAGGGAAGAAGAACGACGCAACTACATTTGCCTTTTGCTACACACTGGTACAGCAACATCATCATCTATTCCTGTCGTCCCTAATCAGGGACATTATACAGGGTGCACTCTAAGTCGATGGCGAAACTTTAAGTAGGATGTCTACTGATGAAGACAAACAACTTGTACTAGTTGGCGACAAAAATGGAGCGAAATAAATATCAGCTGTTTCATACATTTGGCGCAGTACTGAGGCGACCTTTTGTATGGAACAGCTGATATTTTTTTCACTCCATTTGTTTCGCCACCTAGTACAAGTTGTTTGTATTGATCAGTAGATTGCCTACTTAAAGTTCTGCTATTGACTTAGAGTGCACCCTGTAGTTTTCCATTCTGGCCGATTTTGCGCTTCCATCTGATCTCTATATGCTCCTCAATCATCGCGAGAATTTTATTATTTGCTTCCTGTGGCACTGACCGACGCCAGGTAGTTTCTGTGTTCCATATGACACCATTTCAGTACTATTTTGGAGGGGTGGTTTTCGGGTCTTCGCATAGTGTGACCTATCCACACTGGTATAGATATTGAATATACTAGGTTTTTTTGTATTTTATAAAGCACTAACCCGTGCTAGGGAACTTTATAAAGATTTTTATAAGCTTAAAAAATTCGCTCGGGACAGGATTTGAACCCGCAACCTTCTTGCATTCCGTGCAGGCTGCTCTACCAATTGATTACTAGGTTAGAATACTAGGTTTTGTTTAGTTACCAATCAACGAATCCTTCTGTTTAGTGCTACATCTGATCAATGAAAATGTTCAGTTTTGATGCCTGGAGACCGAAGGACGTAATCTGTAATAGGCATTTAAAAAGAGTTGGGCTATCGAAGGATGCTGAGAATATGTAGTTGGGTCCATAGAGTCACGAATGTTGAAGTCCTTAGACGGGTGAATCGTTTCCGATGACTCACACTAATAAATAACATTGTTGGACTAGTTCGCAAAGTTTACTCAACTTCGTTCCATGGATGGGAGACCGCTAGTGGCAATATAATGAGCGCTTCCGTGCTTCGGAAGGCACCGTTGGCCGCGGTTATTTGTTAAAAGAGGTTAAGGTTTGACGTTAGCAACGTGGCGGGAAATTCAAAATTTTCACAGTTTTTTTACATTTTGTAGCTAAACTGAGCTATTTTTGTTCAGCGATTTTTCGTTCGCGAGCATAAAACCGTATTCTTTTCATTTTTGTAAACAACAGAACAACAATAATTCAGCCGATTATGTGTTCTGGTCTACGACAAGTTTTTTGGGCAGTACCACTGCTTCTTAGACCAGAACACATAATCGGCTCAATTATTGTTGTTCTGTTGTTTACAATAATGAAAAGAATACGGTTTTATTCTCGCGAACGAAAAATCGCTGAACGAAAATAGTTCAGTTTAGCTACAAAATGTAAAAGTCTGTGAAAATTTTGAATTACCCGCCACCTTGCTATCGTCTACCCTTGAAAATGAAAAGGAGGTAGGTAGAGCTAGACAGGGAATGTTGGTGTCTTTTCCTTGTGGTAAATTAGCTTCTGTTTTACTTATTCTATGCTCCTCCCATGCGAAGTGTCACATCGCCACGCACGACCGTATACTACATTCGCGACGAAAAGTGACTGCACTAACATCAATGCAGACGACATACGTAATCGCACGCGTGTCGTTGCCATGGGAACCGTGTAACGCGGCCACCTATTCCGGCATTCCGTCTAGAACATTTCAGTAGACTTCACACGGTTTGAGATCACAGATGAGGAGATAATACACCAACCAGGGGGTATATTTCTAGTTAATCTTAAACACGCAATTATCGATGGAAAATAGGGAACAGATTTCCCTCAATATTTCTTTCGACCATTACGTGTTTTTAAGCCCTAAGATATCGCTTCCAATGCACAAATAACCATAATTATTTTGGTCGATAGTGCGGAAAAATGGATGTTTTTTCTGCTCTACATTGTTCAAGAGATATAGATAGCTTTATTGATTTTTTGGGAAAACTTACAGCCGATACAAAGAACATCTTTATACCTTGCAAAATAGGCAGAGTTGGAATAAGTGGGAAGAATACCACACATGAGAATAGGGGTACAGATACGGAGTGACTTACAAAAACAGCAAATACAGTCCAGTGTATTCCTACCGGTTGTTTTCGTACGAAATGGGTTTTTACGTAGTTACGTAGGTATGTAGATTTTATTTATATTCCACCTTTGTATTAATCGCACAAACACGGGACGTGTGTGGACTACAATAATATTGTGCCATTTCGTTTATCTAAGTAAAAAAAAACCAGATGGATTGTCTTTTTGTGTAACTCTACGTATACTCTCAGAACAAATTGGGTAAATAAGTGATACAAATAAATATAATAAATATAATTAATTAATTAAGAATTTAAATAAATAAAATATATATATATATATATATTAACACTAGTGGTTCGCCCCGAACTACGAATTCGCGACCCCATATCTCAGCAACCCCTCGACCGATTTGGCTCATGTTCGAATTTAAAAATTATCTTTGCCTCATTTACCCACCTACCAAACATGACGACCCGATAAAATTTACTCAAGTTATCGTCGAACGAACATTCATACATAGAAACATACATATAGATACATACAAACGCCGGATTGTTCAAGTAGACTCGGAGAACTTCGCTCGCTTCGCTCGCTCGTTCAATAAAAAAACGACTTTATTGGTGAAAAGATGGTATTTTTTTTTTTATAAAATATCTTTCTGGTGAAAGCACTGTTATTAAGCTATTCCGAGTGATTTGCTGCTCGCCGTTGAGGAGTTCCGTTCTCCATCTCCGAAGTTCTTCATCAGATCCTCACCATTTTTTATGAGACTACAATGGGAAGTGTACCCTTCAAACAAAAAAAAAATCATTAATATCAGTTCAACTTTGATACATGCGACTTAAGTGACTGTATTCGGTAATGTTTATTTATTCTTTAAGGTGTTTTAAGCTCATTCTTCTTATTCTTCTGTTGCTGTCTCCTATCGGAAGTTAGCAATAATTTTGGCTATATCTTCTTTTTTTTTTAAATTAATTTCTTTATCAGTTGTAGCCTTGTAGCTGCTGAAACGGATTTTCGGAAATCCTGAAGCCCCTCAACCTCTTTTTAAAAAAACATTTCCTCAACACGCGTTTTACGAAAGAGCAAACTCTACTAAAGCAAAAAGCCACTAGTACACACGACAGCACGTCAGACTGTACACTATTGTTGTAAAGTCGCCCGTAACGTAACCGAGTAGAGTGCTAGCGTGTAAGGGTCGACGTACTGTCGTGTGTACCAGCCACTAATTACCGAAACTTTTGAAACAATTTGTAACCCTATTGTAACATAGTAATAATACCTTTTATAGCTCTGTCTTAATAATCCTGTCCATGTTATTATTATATTACAACTGCGTCTGCCATTCACATACGAGTATACGAGTAAAGTTGCAAAATTAGGAACGGTTGAAATAGCGACATAAGTAATTCTTATATTCTACGTACATATACGTAGGACAGAGCTCCTGCAATTCTATTATTTTTAACCTCCGACCCAAAAAAGGGGTGTCATAAGTCTGACCGCTATATGTATGAGTGTGTGTCTGCGTGTCAGGCTGTCTGTCTTTGTGTCTGTCTGTAGCACCGTACCGTAGCTCTTAAACGGGTGGACCGATTTGGATGCGTTTTTATTTGAAATATTTTATGGAAAGCTACAGAATCAAAGTTAGTGGCTACATGAATGAATGAACCTAACTAGGGCCATCAACTTTTTGCATATCTCTGAGAACTTCAACATAAATCATGTTACTTAGGTAGCTAATCTTAACTCGAATTTTGCTGTTTTAAGGAACTCGGACCAAACTTTAAAGACTTTAGAGGAGTTTTTTATGTCGAAACTTCTCCCCTTTTACGAAATGCTACAAATATACAATTTTGGTAATGAAAACTAAAAGATCTTATCAAGTATTGTTGTGAGGAAAACATGATTGGTGAAAGTTTTCTCGATGATTGAACGAGCGAGCGAAGTTCTCCGAGTCTACTTTAACAATCCGGCGTTGTATGTATGTATGTATGTTTGTATGTATGAATGTTCGTTCGACGATACCTGGAGTAAATTTAGTCGGATCATCATGAAATTTGGTAGGCGGGTAAATGAGGCAAAAAGAATTAAAAAAATAAGTTCAAACATGAGCCAAATCGGTCGAGGGGTTGCCGAGATATGGGGTTGTAAAGTTTATATGCAATCCAAAAAGACGGTACGTAATTTGACTGTGAAAACACGGCTTTATAAAATTATCACACTACAAAGAAGAGCACCGTCCAAGCAAGCCAAAGCTTCTGATTGGTCGGCCATTTTGTTTTATTTTCATCCAAGTCATTTTTGACGAGTAGAGCTCCCGCTCCGTCCTAGTTGACGTTTTTGCGCCTATAGACAACATAAAGGCTAAAGCTGCGTTTTCACAGTCAAATTATAAAAGACGAAGAGCGCCATTCAAGAAAATGGACGTCTCTGATTGGTCGGTTCCATCCGAGTTTACATTTTAGCGACCTTGTCTCTGGCTCGGATGGAATGGACCAATCAGAGGCGTATATTTTCTTGGATGGTGCTTTTGGTTTTAGTAAAATAAGAGTGCGGCGGCCGTTTTTGGCTTTTCCGCCAAAAACGGCCGCCGCACTCGAGGCTCCATTGTTCATACGATTCACCTCACGGACACAATCGAAAATGAAAGTGAATTTCGCAGCTTGGAAAGTAAAAGGGTGCTAAGTGGCAATAATTTGTGGAATAACACGTCGTCGTACGTAACAGTTAACTAGGAGTCGCCGAAAAGTGCTTGCTTCAGGCGCTGTTTCGCCTACAGGGTGTTAAAAGACCGCCAACAGACCCGAAAGGTTCGCATACTAGACACCGAAACAAAGTCCTTTTTCCATAAATTATTGCTGAGCAATGATTTTGGTTTTTTAGGTTATAATTTTGGAAAATATATTATCACTTATTAGAAGTGTAACGCAGAGAAGTCATATTGCGCAAGCGTTGACATAAACTTAGGCTACTTACGCTCCAGCCCCTCTACCCTTGAAGCATTTTTCCAATACAGCCGCAATATGGCGCAATTTACAAAATTTTACATTTTACAAACTAAGACACATTTTGTGTTTTTTTTTAAATAAAACAGCCTTACCTTTGAATAAACATTACAAAGTATTTAAAATCGAAGCATTACTATGCGAATTCAAATATAAATTAATTTTAAAACTTTTTCAATTTGATCGCAAGGGTAACCCCCCTGGTGCCGATGTTTAGAATACGCTATTGAAAATTTGGATGGAAAACTATTTTAAATTATGCTAACCTACTTGTATTTCACAACTTATATTGAAAGTACATCCACAGAACATGTAAGTCTTGTAATTACCGTTTATCACTCAAAGCGATTTCTTCCAGACAACTCTTGTATGGACAGGGTACATACAACTAACGGGATTCAAACTTATGATCTCTAGCATAATCAACGTTAGAACGTTGATTAAAACGACATGGAAATTAATTTAGCTTACGTAGGCGGCTCTCCTGACAAGGAAGAGGACAGAAATTCAAGAGTGTAATGTGACAGGTTCTTTCCGTATAATTCTTAAATTACATTTCCCTATGGTGTAATAGTTCTTAAAGGTTTGCTTACACTTGGGTTGCTACTGTAAAATGATATAGCTGTCGGCAGGATGATTATATTTTTAGCAGACTTTTGGGCATCCTGAAGTGTACACACGACAATACGTCAGACTGTACACTTTCGTTGTAAAGTCGCCCCTAACGTAACCGAGTAAAGTGCTAGCGTGTAGTGTCGGCGTGCTGCTGTCGTGTGTACGGTCGGCCACAGTCACAGATACCCCATGGCAGCTCTTACCGCGCGCGGCATAAGGGCGCCAATCGAACAAAAAGGGGCATCCTAGAGTGTGGCCGACTGGTCCTAGTAGGTAACTAAGCAATGTGATATAATTCATATAATACGCGCCACGAAAGATATACAAGGTGTTACAAAAGTACCTAACTCTTTTTACAGGGTAATTATAGCACCCGGTGATAGGGATCACAACCTAAATATTTTTTTTGCTCTATGACGTTCAGTTAATTTTAAAATTAATAAAATGTGAACGATGTGGCGGGAGAAAAGTATTTTTTAAATATTGTTTTCATTGACTTTCACAATGTTTTAACAACTCAAAGCTATGTAAATGCACCTACACGCACAAACATATTTTTAAATTTGAGCTAATAACAAAAACAAAAAAGTTACGATAATTTTTCAATTTTGAGGTTATAAAATAAAAATTGTTTTTTTCAACTTTTTTTTACAGATTTGACATCCTGTTGACCAGTAGGTTACACCCCGTAAAAAGAGTTAGGTACTTTTGTAACACCTTGTCACCGAACTAAATCCCATAGAATCCGCATTACGTATAAAATCACAATAAAAGCTTGTCCCCACAGAAACAAATGATATCAGCAATAGAACAATACGAAACATCATTTCGACCATACGTCTAATATTCGAATGTCAACCTTATTGCATTAGTGTACAGTTTTACTTTAATTGTATAGACTACGAGCAAATAAGCTCCCAAAGGCAGTTTGGACATCTATTTTTCCAGACATATTTCAGAGTTCTATGTTGTATCTAGTTTTATCCTTGATCGAAGCACCTTGTAGATAGGACTTGACCGCGCCTCCCGCACTCTTTCCGCCGCCCCGATGTCGCCCGGTCCCTCCCGCCCGCGTATCTACCTCTTCTTCTTCTTCAGCCTGTCGCCACCCAATGCTGAGTGTAGGCCTCTTCCATTGCTCTCCATTCTTTTCGGTCTTGGGCTTTTCTCATCCAGTCTTTCCCTGCCACTTTGACCAAGTCGTCAGTCCATCTCAATGGTTGCCTGCCCACATACCGTATCTACTTTAGGATAAGTATTTCTTTTGTTTTAATGTACCGCTTTTTATCCAATAAATGAATTTGAATTTGAATTTAAATTGAATTTCTACGCCCCGTTCTGGGTCTCCATTCCAATACCTTTTTACCCCATCTGTGATCTTGTCTGCGACATATGTGGCCTGCCCACTTCCACTTTCTTCGCGCTATCACCTTGGCTATGACAGTCAGCTTCGTTCTTCTCCGGATTTCCGTACTTCTTATTCTTTCTCGGAGAGAGATACCTAACATAGCCCGTTCCATAGCTCTTTGAATAACCTGCAGCCTATTAATGGTTTGTTTTGTGAGTGTCCATGACTCGGCTCCATAAACCATGACGGGTAGGACACACTGCTCGAATGTCTGGCGTTTGAGGTTTATTGGTACAGGTCGCGTCACGAGTTATGAGCGCTGACCTTGAATGCGCAGAACTCATTTTTTCGGTCTGTTTGGTGGGGTACGCGGGGGGCGACGGAGAGGCGCGGTCGCCGGCGAGCGCGGGCGCGTGATTGCTAGATCAGTCGCTCTAGCCTCGGGGTACAGTCGCACACAACGTTTTTTTATTTCCTCGCAGAAAGAATGCCGAAACAAAATGTTTTAAAAAGACGGTTCAGAAAGATTCAAAAAAGTTATTGAATACAATACATATTGGATTGAGATTATTTTTCATTGATACATTGTGTACACACCCGTTTTATCGTAATGTCAGGATTATTGTACAGAAAACCATTTAAAATATAACGTCCGCAAAGAATACTTTAAATCGTTAAGTTTAGTCAGTTTCTCCGATTTTTATAGTATCTCACTCAACTATAGTTCAGCTCAGCGTCAGTCTTAGATCCCGCGTGGATATTGGACATTTTGCGCGCGATTGTACACACTTGCGCAGAAATCCCCACCAGTTTCATCGAGCGCTCATTACTCGTGACGATACCTGTATATTGGGCCCCTTGAAAACTTCGGTCAATTTGCCGAAGGCACCCCCTCATGCACCGCTAAAGGGACCTAAATCATCTCCTGCGCATATAAAACCACGTGGTGTCCCAAGTCTCATCTTTCGTGGCGCGTACATACTGTACGCATCTGTCTACACTACAACCATTACCGAACGCAAGTAGTCTTCTTCGTCTTAAACCAGTTATAAAGAGATTGTATTGTATGGACTTGGCTGGACATTGCCACTCGTATTAAATTAAAAGTAAGAGGTAAACCGAATGGCCCTTCTATTCCATCTCACATGATAGGTTCAGTTTCCGATCAGCGCCTCTATTCGCTAATAAATCCACTCAACCTTCGAGCGTCAAAACACTCGAAAATAGCCCTTATTGAAATTAACCACTTTTTGTATTTACTAAACCACTAACCCATGGTAGGGAACTTTTATAAACATTTTTATACCTAAGGTTAAAACATTCGCTCGGGTCAGGATTTGAACCCGCAACCCGAAAATTCTTTCTAATCTTTTATTTTTACACTAGTTGTGCCCGCGACTTCGTATGCGTTTTTACACATTTGACATTTAATTTAAATTCGACTGTGGAGGAAAACTCAAAAGAAAGGTTTTTTTTAACCCCCGACCAACAAAGAGGGGTGTCATAAGTTTGATAGCTTTGTGTGTGTGTCTGTTTATGTGTTTATGAGGGTGTGCCTGTCTGTGTGTCTGTCTGTGTGTGTGTGCCCTAATCTAAACAATACATTTATGATAAAAAAAATTTTGTTTAGATTAGGTATCGCCCGTGTAAGATACCAGGAAGCTTAGCATAAGAATTGCCTGGGAAGTTGGGGATTTATTATGTATCTCCCTCGACGTAGAGTGGGATAGATAAAGTTATAAGCCCATAGATAAGGTCTTACCCATTCTCATGCTAAGCCAGCAAGCAAAGCATAAGGTTGGGTTAGAGCGTATCTACCGCAAATAACTCTGTCTATCCCGCTCTACGGCAAACAAAATATTTTTTTTTTAAATCAAGTTGGGCTCAGTAGAGTAAATATTTTAAAAAAGGCACAAAAAACATTTTCAACCTCACGTGGGTTCAAACCCAGAACATTTCGACCGCGACGCAACAGTACTACATTTCTAACATCGATAAACTTTGTCCGACCTCCACCGAAAACCACTCACAATTCCCTCCAGCAAGCATCATAAGGCTGGGTTAGAGCGTATCTATGGCTCTGTCCATCCCGCTCTACGTCAAACAAAAGAGTGAGATACCTATTGTTTTAAACCCATAGATACGCTCAAACCCGGCCTTATGCTTGTATCACTAACATTTTCCGCCAAAATAAAATAAAAACAAATGCCGATTTTTCATTTACAATATGCGCCCCAAATGCCAAAAGTCGTAGCGTGCTATTATACAGAGTGTTAAAAGACCGCCAACAAAGCGGGAGACCACGTATACGTATAGTCCTCATCATAACGAACATTTTTGCCCAAGGAACTACGCCTGGGAAATCAACGGTTTCCGAGATAATAAAATCGAACAAAATTTTTTTTTTTTCAAAAATGTATTCAGTATCACGTTCTTAACATACCTTCTTAAGAAGCCATATCAAAATTATGGATATTTCTTACAAAAAATCAAGTTAAAATTGCAACCCGCAATGTAGGTTTTCGAGAGAATGTGGTTCAAAGTCGGTTTTTTTTTTTTTTGCAGAAATATGTTCAGTATCACGTTCTTAACATACCTTCTCAAGAAACCATATCCAAATTATGAATATTTCTTACAAAAAACGAAGTTAAAATTGCAACCCGCAATGTATTCTAAACATCGGATAGCCTAAGTTACTCCCAGAAACGTGAGTTATGACCATGTTAAGTTTGGTTGAAAACTATTCAGCGGTGTTCGCGTTTATCGTGTTCATACAGACAGACAGACAGACAGACAGACAGACAGACAGACAGACATAAACCGTTTTTTTTGCATTTTTGGATTCAGTATAGTTTACTTAGTAACCCCTGCTAGTTTTTTTCTAAAAATATTCAATGTACAGAATTGACTCCGCTAGAGTTTTATTATAAGTATAGATAGATTTAAAAACGGTTATGTTTACGGTGGATATTTTAGAGAATACAGGAGGGGCTGTAACCTATAAAGCGCTATTTACACGTTTAGAGTGAAATGTTAAAATATGGCTTAAATGCCTAGTTAATGCTCTGAAGAAGGTTGAAACTACTAAAAACTTGTTTAAAAATATCCTTACTCTTTTTACAGGGTGTAAGCTACTGGTCAACAGGAGGTCAATTCTGTAAAAAAACGTTGAAAAAAATACTTTTTTGCCGAAGCTCTACCAATTTATAGAGGTCGAATCAGCTCCTTATCTTCCATCAGGGCTCTTAGCCTGTAATACAATGGTGCCAAAATGGGCTGTCAGGTGACGACTTCAATTACGATTTGCTAACGCTGTCTGTCCTTTTAATGTTTTTGTAGTACAGCAAAGAATATTTTGATTCTAATTCTAGAGGATTAGTTCTCTGGTTGTAGGAGAAAAACGAGGAGAGCCCGGTTTTGTCCTTCTGCCGGGACGCCATTGACCCGCCATTGCGTTACAGGCTAAGGGCCCAGGACTTTTAGACCAGGGGGCCAATTCTCGGGAATCTCGCAATCGACACATCTCGAAGGACAAATCTCATGTCTTTTAGATCTCGACTGCTCCCGACTACTCAAGTCATGGCGAGCGAATGCCAAACATCTCACAGAAATCTCGAATTCGCTTATATTTTTTTTAGATTCCCGAGGATTAGCGTACACACGACAGCACGTCAGACTGTACACTTTTGTTGTAAAGTCGCCCGTAACGTAACCGACTAGAGTGCTAGCGTGTAAAGGTCGACGTGCTGTCGTGTGTACTGGGTTATCTTATATCTTAATGATAAGATAGGGTGTTATTCTCTACAAATCCACAAACGTGCGGCCCATCACAAATGACAAAGGCGCAAATAGACACACCAACACCAGTCACAATACACCACACATATCCAGAAACCCATATATTTCCCAACGCGTCATTACCGGCTCCAACCGAGCCCACTTGCGCAAGCGCTGGGCGCTTGGGCAACACCCATCATTGGGGTCTGTCTGGCTGCAGGGATTGCCCAAATGATGGGCGGGAACCTTGACCGGCCGTTAGGAATCGAGATTGGCAGAAGGTCTGATTGCTAGAGACGGTGTAAGAAGTCTGACTATACTTTTGACCCCATCTAGGTTTCACTATCTTTTCCGATTTGACATTAACAATGATCAATCAATCAGTGTGATTATTCTTTTGTATCTATGACTCTATGATAGTGTGTTACACAATAAAGACACAAAGATACTAGTGGTTCGCCTCGAACTGTGAACCTGCGTCCCCATATCTCGGCAACCCCCATATCTCAGGATTGTTCCAGTGGACTCGAAGAACTTCTCCCGCTCGTTCAATTATGCTTAGTTCGTTTTGATATCAAAGAGGTTGCATAAAGAGATGAACCTTCTATAAGATTCATCTAACTTAAATCAAACGGTTAGGTTAATGATATTATGGCGCGTCTGTCGACCCACGCATTTGGTTCAACAATGAAATGTTTTGCGTTGAGTAGGTATGTGTATTTTCTTAGCAGTAAAATATTTTTTAAGCTTTATCTAGCCACTTTTCTCTAGGTCAGTAGACCTAAAGCTCGATGCGACGATGATATTGTCAAGACAGCAGGAGGACAATGGACGAGATTTTTGGATTGAGGGAGTTGGCGTAAAAAGGAAGAGGCCTATGCCCAGCCGTGGGCTTTACTTATGGGCTGGATGGATAGTTATATTATAGCCTCTCTTCAAGCCTCCAAAAAACAATGTCCCAGGCACTACAGCGTCCGAGTGGTCACTTCACCCATCTAGTGATCTTATTCTCCTTCTACCTGGGACGCCATTGATACGCCATTGTGTTACAGGCTAAGGCCCCAGGCTGAGGCCCCAGAAGTGTTTCAGAATGTTTTATTCTTCATAAATCAGGAGCAGTAGTGTTGTAAGTATTAGTGTCAGACTGTCAACCTGTCCAGACAAAGGGAATATAATGTATGTGAAACGATCTGAACAATTTATTGTCTCTATTGAAATTCTATGAACACCTATCCATTACGTTTAAGGATTACTCCATCAGACCACAAAGCAGTGACCTCTACCTTCTCACATTTTGATTTGGGACCTAGCTCAGCCGAAGGATGGTGGCGCTGGCAAAGCTTTTCCACACCTGTCTATTCAAGGATGATGAATGGAAAGATCGGCGTTGAGGCTTGGATTTGTCTGTTCATCAAGAGAGGAAACGTAACTTTGATCACTTGTTAAACATTCACGAACCGTTTGTAAGTCTGGCAAATCGTATGTACATACGAAGGGCTATGTAATACCTACTTTAGTTAGGTAGGCCAATAGATTTAGATATTCTCAGTGGCGTAGCTACATAGGTACAAAGCGGGAAAATGTCACGGGGCCCCCGAGCTGCGGGGCCCCCTCGGACCCTAACACCAAACCGTATTGAACTAAACTCTAATTTTTAATTCGAGTCCACGGAATGACAGTTGTTACAAAGGTTTTATCTGTCAGTACCATACTAGCAACTGTCATTCCGTGGACTCGAATAAAAAATTAGAGTTTAGAAACTTTTGAGTAAATAAATAAAAAATAAAAAAAGCTAAAAATTCTCCCTGGTTAAATAGCCCTAAGTGCAATCTAAATAAAAATTGGACAATCTTATTTGGGCCACCTACTGATCTTATTTTGACTTGATAAAACCTTAACAGTTTAGTTGGGGCCCCCGTTTGTTTTTTGCCCCAAGGCCCCCGGTTACCTAACTACGCCACTGGTGTTCTACATAGTATACTTACAAACTTAAATAATAGTGTTTTCCAAAAATGTCCTGTCTACTTTAGGGGCTGTAACAACTACCTACGTATGATAAAAAAAACACCCCGTTTTAGAATATTTTTTCTCACAATAAGCTTCATTAAACTTAGGTACTTAAAATTCACATAGCTTGTAGTACCTATTACAAAAGTTAGTCATAATCATATTATGCTCTCAATTCGCGCCGCTATACAGGGTGTCACAGTAAGGCACTGTCCTGAAAAAGGTCGCTAAGAACTATGCATTATGCACCTACAATAATCTGTTTGACTTGAACTAAATAAAAAAAACATGTCACCCTGTTTACCAATAGCTTACACACTGCAAAAAGAGTTATGACCGATTTTAACACGTTGTAGAAAGAGCTTTGTTAGCTGCTCAAGTGCTCACAGCCCTAAGAGCACAAATCTATTCCAAATTCAAACGCATTAAAACGGTAACCGAGAGGCGAACCGGTTTTGGATCAACGAACTGCAATATTGGATCCTATCGCAGCCATCTTTGGCTGTCCGGTGCACCGCTCACTTGATCCCTGACCTGATGCGTGCGCGCAGCATTCGCGGTTCTAGATGAAGAAATAACTCGCATTCTCAATGTAGGTGAGTGTGTTAGTAAGATGCAGCCTTTAGACGTCCCATAAGTTTGGCACGGGCCTTCTCTCGGAGAGAAAAAGAGAGAGGAAACCTAAGCGTCTGAGGCATAACAGGCGAGAGAGAACTTGCCATATGTAAAAGTTTGTAACTACATCTCTCCCACTCTTTTTATCTGCATATACTGGTACGGATATAGTTATAAACCTATAGATACGGCCGACCTTTGATATACTTGTGCTGGTACACACGACAGCAGGTCGACCCTTACATGCTACCACTCTACTCGGTTACGTTACGGGCAACTTTACATCAAAAGTATACGCTCTCTCTGGCGTGCTGTCGTGTGTACATTATACAACGTGTTACAAAACATCCTAACTCTTTTTACAGGATGTAACCTACTTGTCAACAGGATGTCAATTCTGTAATAAAAAGTTGAAAAAATCAATTTTTATTTTATAACCTCAAAATTTAAAAATTTTCATTACATTTTTGTTCTTGGTATTAGTTCAAATTTAAAAATATGTTTGTGGGTGTAGGTGCATTTGCATAGGTTTGAGTTGCTAAAACATTGTGAAAGTCAATGAAAACAATATTTAAAAAATACTTTTCTTCCGCCACAGCGTTCACATTTTATTAATTTAAAAATCAACGGAACGACATAGAGCAAAAAAAAAATTAGGTTTTGATCCATAGCACTGGGTGCTATTACTCTGTAAAAAGAGTTAGCATCTTTTGTAACACCTTGTAGAGAACGGTGCATCAAACTCTCAAAGATCGACATGATAAATGGAATGGCATGTTTTGTCTAATTTCTCGTTAACTCTGGGCTGAATAACTTGTTCCCACAAAGCGTGAGTGAAGTTACCTCACACAGCAGCATTCCCTAATCGGCATTCGGCAGCATAAAACTTGAATGCAAACGCGAGCTCGATTGAACACTTAATTGCGGTACTAAACGTTAATAATCAAGTTGATTTAAGTTAGGGTCAGGGTACGAATTTTAGTCCACTCAGCTAGACCGCTAATTCAAGATTGATAGATTTTAAACACCCTTCGATTTTGTTGAGTATTTGTGCAGTCTTTACAAAAACCGGTGAGAGAATGTTTCGAAAACCGCATGTGTTCGAAATTCAGAAGCGGAAATTATTTATTACCGAGACTAGTTTTCGTGAGAATACACCATTGTCCACATTTTTTTAACGGAATAGCATGTTGGTTTTGTTAAATTAAATATAGCAGTTTTTTTTTTTATAATTTTCATATTAGTTCAGCAATAAAAAAAATGGTAAAAGCACATGCACGCCTAGCAATAAATGTGATTTTTGACGAAATCAAGTAAACTACCTATTTAAAAAAATACAAATAGAAACTTCCCTTTTTTTGACTGACGGGTTACTTACACACCCTGTAAAAAAAAATAAGGGTAAGCTTTATTACACGTTTCAGTTCAAAACTGACCAGTCACAGTAACCGGGGCACCGCCCCTACAGGACGAGCGCGCAGAGAATGCGAGATGCGGGTAAAGCAAAAGCACCTTACGTAAAAATTACCTCACACTTGGGTCGTCGACGAGAGTTGACCTCTGACCCCGGTGACCCCACGTGACCCCAGACGCGTAGTGATGGCCATTGAAAGGAAGATGGATTTAATTAGACTTTAGTCTTAAGCGGTGGTGGTCTAGTGGGTAGAACAGTGGACACTGAAGTAAAAGGTCCTAGGTTCGATTCCCGGTGCGGGCATGTATCTATGACTTTGTTTAATTTCAAAGTTTTCACATTTGTGAATTTGTAGTCGCAATACCACTCGCTGACGGTGAAGGAAAACATCGTGAGGAAACCTGAGCGTATGAGGCATTATACCCTCAATGCAAAAATCGACAACCCGCATTGAGGGAGTTGTATCCACCGATCCCGGGATCAGATGGATGTCTCCACGGATCCCGCCGAGTTGTCTCCACCGATCCCGGGATCAGTGGAAACATCAAAATTTAGTTAATGTTTGTATCCTGTGATCCCGGGATCGGTGGAGACAACAAAATAAATATATTTTTGTGGAAACTGATCACGCTGTACAGAAAGAAAAAAGATCACGGATGGACAAATTTTCTTCCGCGAGTTTTTTTCCGGAGTTTTGCAAGAAAAGATACTTATTTGATGGAAAAGTACACACGACAGCACGTCGGAACATATACTTTGGTTGTAAAGTCACCCGTAACGTAACCGATATAGGTCTACATAAAGTCGTAGGTGCCTTAGGCTCAATGCCTCAGGGTTCACATCATATAGGTTGCCTACTTGCTTTGCCAATAATGGTGCCGAACTGCACGCCGAGTCTGACCTACGGCGCGCACCGTGCGCGTGCTGGCCGCGGGTGAGGCGGCCGCCGAAAATGACAGCTGAACCTTTTGTTATTTTGCTGAACCTTCTTCTGTTATTTTTTCTGATTCTTGGAATGTAAATAAAGAAATACATCGAACCAATAGTTATTTGTTATGCAAGAATGCAAAATTATTGTTTGCGGCGAGTGCTTGTATTAAATACCGAGCTAGCGAAGGTTTCTAAAATTGAGTCACAAGCGTAGCGAGTGGTTCAAAAAAAGAAACCTGATCGTAGCGAGGTATTCAGAAGCACGAGACGCAAATAATATTGTAATCGTGCGAAACACAAAACTTTTCATCTCACAGAAGCGAGGAAATGATTTTGTTAGCTATGCGAGACAAATAATAGACATAGGTACCTACATAGAGGTTAGTGAAATGAGTTTCCTTCTTCTTTGCTTCTTCACAAAGGAGTATGTGGCGTTGCCCAGCAACGGGTTGTTGATTACAAATCGTGTCTTCTTAAAGTGTCATAAAATCAACTACCCGTTGCTAGGCAACCCTACAAGTTGAAGGAGTTCCTTATATATTTTTTTTAGGGCGTCGAGTTCAAATTTCGAAGCGCACAAAAATGCAAAATCGTTTAAAAAAAGATTTTTTACGATCGCATGTTTAAAGTAACAGCGTACTTTCCGAGCATGGGAGATGAAATAGTTATTTGTTATGCAAGAATGCAAAATTATTGTTTGCGGCGAGTGCTTGTATTGAAATCCGAGCTAGCGAAGGTTTCTAAAATTGAGCCACGAGCGTAGCGAGTGGTTCAAAAAAAGAAACCTGAGCGTAGCGAGGTATTCAGAAGCACGAGACGTAAATAATATTGCATTCGTGCGAAACACAAAACTTTTCATCTCACAAAAGCGAGGAAATGACTTTGTTAGCCAAGCGGGACAAACTCTATAGACATCTACTTACAGGCAAAACAGGTGAGTCAAATAAGTTCCTTTTAAAAGCATATTTACGGCTGCCGCACTAAAGTTTTGAGCTTCGTTGGTATTAAAACCATTCGTTTTATTAATAATTTCCTGAAGTTTATTTATCCAGACACAAAAATAATGTAAATAAAAGAATGTTTTTTTTTCCGGGTGCATTCTGAACTTTTACAATATAAATTAAAAATTTCTAGGAGATAAAAAATGAAATTAGTAATATCGTTTTAAAAAATGTATTTAACAAACCAAAACATAATTATCTATTTGATAAAACAGAAGCGTAGCATTTTTTTTATTTACTGGCATTTAAAAATAAATATGTGTACAAAATATTGAAAAGACTATAAGAAGAAACCGCGTTTCTGAATGTTCTATTCCGTGACTTTACCTTTTTAAAAGATGCTTATGCACCATTTACATTCACAGTTTTGTATAGAGAATGGGCACGAACAATCGCTTTCGCTGAAATACGCGTTTAAACGAACTATGAATGAGGTTTTATTTTCCATCGGGATCTGGCATCTACTTAAACGGCCAGTGTTTTTTTCTTTTTCAAAACCATAGGGCGCGGGAAAGACTGTCCCGGCGTCGCGTTCATATTTCGAAGCGCACAAAAGTTCAGATAGTTTAAATCCGGCCTTTACACGATCGTAAGTTACTAGTAACAGCAAACTTTCCGAGCGTGGGAGATGAAAAATATATTTCTCGTGACAGATGGATAACATGCGTGCTACATGAGTTAGAAAATAACATTGTTATATCACTGTTGGACGCTGCCTAGAAAAATTTAGAAAATTAGTTGTTAGATTATGTACACAATCTAGATGAAGTTTTGTTTTAATTTTAATGTTTGTATGTAATTTTTGTTCGCCTACCTATAAATCTTCGATTCCCATAGTCCACACTTAATTTTTATATTAAGTTGAAAAGTACAAGGCTTACCTACATAAAGACGTAGGTGCCTACACTGCTCACATCATACCATTGTGCTGTGGCTAGTTATTTTTAAGAAATGAATGATGTGAAATGTAAGAGACGTAAACGCCTACGACTTTGTGCAAGCCTAGTACTTTTCCATCAAATATATTATTTTCTTGCAAAACTCGGGAAAAAACTCGCGGAAGAAAATTTGTTCATCCGTGATTTTTTTTTCTTTCTGTACAGCGTGATCAGTTTCCACAAAATTATTTTTATTTTGTTGTCTCCACCGATCCCGGGATCACAGGATACAAACATTAACTTAATTTTGATGTTTCCACTGATCCCGGTATCGGTGGAGACAACTCGGCGTGATCCGTGGAGACATCCATCTGATCCCGGGATCGGTGGATACAACTCCGCATTGAGCACGCGTGGTGATTAAGCTCGAACTCTCTCTCTGAGAGAAGGCCTTTGCCCAGCTAGTGGGACATGTACATTGTACAGGCTACATCTTAGTCTGTTAAACGATTGCTGGTAAGCGCAGGAGAGGTTGTTAAAGTGAATAACAAATGGAGATGAGCATCTGCGGTAGACGAGCTAGATAGTACAATTAATTTCCCAATCTTTAAGGCGCCGTGCATAGTGAATAGCCTACTTTTGGCGAGAATCGATTGCATTCTTAAGTTCTAGGATCTGGAGTCCAAACCTTAGGTCCTAAAAATAGTTAAGGCGCCGCCCGTGCATCGCAAAGAAAAATGCACAAAATCGATTCCTGTCACCAATGGCGACCCTCGGTGGTGTTTGGGTGCCTGTGGAGTGCCGGGTGACGCGGCGTCTGGGGTTCAGCACACTAACAAAACAACTTCTGAACTTTGCAAAGGACTGTTTATTGTTCTGACTTTTCAACTTTACTAACTAAAACAACTAAAAACACTTTACTTTCTATTTCGTGACTGACTGACATGACAAACTGACTCTATAATTAACTGAAATACTAAACTAACTAACTGACTGATCTCTGGTTGACGACAAACTGAAACTGCAAAAAGATCGCCGCGCTGCCAAATCTCTCTCCGCGCGCGTCTATGGGCCGCCGCGTTTTATCCGCCATCCGCGACTGGTAGCGCCATCTGTGGCGTGCTAAGCAAACTATTTGACAGTTCGCGGATGACGGATTACAAATAACAATGCACGATGGCGCTGGTGGTAGCCGGTTGGCGACATACCCCCTCCTTGGCACGCCTTTGTAAAAACTCTAAAGTGCCACAAAAAAACGGAGCACAATCGGCGCACCACCAGCGTACTCTACGAAAATATCTGTGCTACTGTACCTTAAACCTGCTGAAACTTACGACTACGGACATCTTAAACTACTGAAACTTAAAACTACTAACACTAAAACTACTGAAACTTAAAACTACTGAAACTTAAAAAACTACTGAAACTTAAAACTACTGACATCTGACATCTTAAAAACTACTGATATCTTATGAACAACTAAATCCTTAAAACTACTGAGATCTTAAAAACTACTGACTTTAACAGTACTGAATTCTCACTATACCTTAAAACTACTGAATGTTTAAACACTGTGTCCTAAAAACTACTAAAACCTTAAAATTACTGAAACTTAAAACTACTGACATTTTAGCAACTACTGAAACTTAGAAACTACTGACTCTAAAAACTACTGTCAATTTTATACTGTGACCAAGAACTACTGAATATTTACTAACATTTCACTGAAACTTAAAACCATGAACTTCTCTTTGTGAACTGAATCTTAACTTCTTAACACAACTAGTCTTTTAACTTTAACGACTTTACTGACTGAATGATTACTGATTTGTAACTTGCCCCTTCCCTAGTACAGTTTAACAATCTGTTCTATCTGCATTCCGGACTATTACTCACATGCTACTTTTACTGTACAAACATCAAAACTTGGTAAATTAAAACAACTATTAGAGAAAAAAAAACATTGCAACTTTAACTTTACATTTCAACTAACATTATTTCAACATTTCAACCCTGTATTTTAAGTAACCCTGTATTTTAACATTTTACATTATTTTGTTTCTTTATTTTATAAACTGAGTTCTGGGACTATTGTTACACTGTGTGGACCTTTGAAAAGACTATTGAACGCTAAATAGAAACAGAAATAAAACACTACCTAATATCTTTTTGATCTGCTACCAGCGGACATCAACTAGTCTCTTTCTAAATTGTTTGTATGTTCACTATCACAGAAACGCAATCAAAGGTGTCACCTGTATCCATATTGTTTGTACTGACCACCTTCGGTGCACTACGGGCACCACATTATCGGTATCGGGTGGGCGGGGTCCAGGGGTTGCCCATCTCGCAGCTGGAGAGTGAGCCGGTCTGACCATCGGGGCGCTAGTGGGTTCTGCGGGGCTGTGATGCCACCCTGCAGGACATTTGGCTGCTGCTGTTGGGTCGATGGCACGGATGTAGTCTCCGGTATCCACTTTCACTACTGACGCAAAACAATAGGTGCACTCTGCTTCTTCCTTTGACTTCTTTGTCTGCATTATTATGATCGGCTTCTCGACACTGACTCTATAGTTTTCTGACAAGGCTGACGTATTTGCTGACGTCGTCGGCGGCGGCGGCTGCTGGGAAAGTAGCGGCGTCGACTGGGGCGGTGATGTACGCTGGGGCGGTAGTGTACTCTGGGGCGGAAGTGTACTCTGGGGCGATGGAGACGGTGGCGGAGGCAGTGGTGCTGGCTGACACCGTACCATCCACTGCAGTCACGGTTCGGGCGATTTCCTCTTCTTGCAACCTGTATCTGATTTCTTCTTCCAATTTTAGCTTGTTGGTCTCTTCGATTATTCTACGTTTCTCTTTAGCCAACTCGTCGTAGGCTTTCATTCGTGCCTCTGATAATCGCCTCATCTTTTCGACTGATATTGTCATAGCTACTGAGCATGGCGTTATTCGACTGATTTCTGACGCGGAGTAACTTTCTGCCATTGTTAGCGTGCTTGCCGGGCTCGAACGGACCACATGTCACCAATGGCGACCCTCGGTGGTGTTTGGGTGCCTGTGGAGTGCCGGGTGACGCGGCGTCTGGGGTTCAGCACACTAACAAAACAACTTCTGAACTTTGCAAAGGACTGTTTATTGTTCTGACTTTTCAACTTTACTAACTAAAACAACTAAAAACACTTTACTTTCTATTTCGTGACTGACTGACATGACAAACTGACTCTATAATTAACTGAAATACTAAACTAACTAACTGACTGATCTCTGGTTGACGACAAACTGAAACTGCAAAAAGATCGCCGCGCTGCCAAATCTCTCTCCGCGCGCGTCTATGGGCCGCCGCGTTTTATCCGCCATCCGCGACTGGTAGCGCCATCTGTGGCGTGCTAAGCAAACTATTTGACAGTTCGCGGATGACGGATTACAAATAACAATGCACGATGGCGCTGGTGGTAGCCGGTTGGCGACAATTCCTGTATCAAATACGCTAAACAAATCGAAAATTTAGAATTAGGTGAGAGCTATCTAAAACAGCCAGTTTCGTGTTGACATTCATAAACGTTTTGAAGATATTTTGGCTGAAAAAAAAATAGGCGGCGCACTTTTTTTCAGCGAAAATATCTTGCAATCTGTTATGGATATCAACATGAAACTGGCTGCGTTAGATAGGTCTCGCCAAATTCTAGTGTTTGATATGTGAATATTTTCGTTTGTTTAGTGTATTTTGATGTAAGAATCTATTTTGTGCATTTTTCTTTGCGCGCGGGCTAATTCACTATGTTGAGAAATCGCAGGAGAGTTTTTAGCAAAAAACGCATCCAAAAAGACGATATGATTTTTTTTTTCATTGGCGGCGCCAGTTGTGCCTCTTATTGTTCCTTAAGTCCTTTTCTCGAAAATTTCTTTGACATTTGAGTGTTTAACATACTCAAAATTGCCGCCCTGGCTAAGTGAAATTGCAATCGACATTTACCGGACCTTTCTCGATGGCATTCCCAGCACTAAAAATTAAACGTAGTCCCATAACTTGTCACGCACGACACCACACACAACACAACACATTGTGGTGTGGCGCTCGTTGTAGATCAACCACTACGCAATGAGAGGGCCACAATCACAGGTGTTGAGTTTGAGTGAGACATGAAAGCTCTTATCACTTGACACTTGACTAATTGGGATGGAAAGAGAATACCAGGGCCCTTAGCCTGTAACTTTACTTTACTTTACTCAAAAAAGCTCGTAATGTGGACATTAATTCGACAACCTTCTTTGAGCAAAGTCGGACTTGCGGGCTACTTGGATTAGGCGCCAGAAAAGTTGTATGGAATTTCATTAATGTCTTGTGTTTTGCGGCCAGAAAAACATTAATGTCGAGTTTTGTTTCATAAATAGAACTCAAACATCAGGTGCAAAAAGTATTTATTTAGAATTAGGCTGTATGGGTACTGGCAGTCGACACATTGCACAGAAAAAAAAAGCGCGGCCATATTGTTTTCGACTTTTCGCGCGTTGTTCGAAGTGATTTTTTTCTGTGTTTTTGTTGAAAAAATGAACTCTCAAAGCGACGAATCCTCGGATTTAATGTGTTTAACACCGCCGGACATTCAAAATCAAGCGAAATTAGTAATTGGTATTGCCACCGAAGTCAAAAGAAAAATACAAGCAAGCTTACCAACAAAAAGTTTGCGGAATGGAAAATCGACAAAAAGTACTTAATCTACGACAAATGGTAAGCTAATTAAATATACTATTTTAATTACTATTCTAATTAATATTTTAATTACTCGCATTGTTTGAGTAAAGCACTATACAAGCCTTGGTCTGCAATGAGTGCGCTTCTGGCCACGCTATGATTGCCTCGAGCTTAGCTTAGCTGCGCTCTCGGCCCTCAAGTTTGGTCATCATTGCAGCCCTTGCTGGCCGCGCTATAAAGGCCTCGACCTTCGGTCTCGGCCTTCATTCCAGCTTGTCCATCAAGGGCTGCAATGCTGACCGCACTGTGAGGGCCTTGAGCTGCGCTACGCTGCGCTCTGTCGGCCATCAAAAGCGCGCCAGAAACGCACTCATTACAGATCGCGGCAGTAATGTACTATTACTTTACTTTACTTTGCTGTACTACAAAAACATTAAAAGGACCGACAGCATTAATAAATCGTAATTGAAGCCGTCAACTGGGAACCCATTTTGGCACCATTGCGTTACAGACTCAGGCCCCTGATCCCCTCCAAACTCAATATCACAGTCCGTTGTATCCTATACCAATGGTTCCTAACCTGGGGGTAATTACCCCCGTAGGGGTAAAAGAGCTTTCCTGCAGGGGTAATTACGCTTTGAGATTCTTTAAGATTGAAGTAGGTGATTAGGTGAGTAGAACAAGAAAAATAACTATATTGCCGTTTCAGAGCGTAAATAAAGAAAAAAACTTTAGAATACAGAGCAATAGAAACCAGCCTTCAAATCAATCAATCATAATCACATTATTGCAAAAAGAAATTATTTGACGTATTTACCTCTCCGACATTATCTCTCCCTAGTCCCTACTCTTTTGATCTGCTTTCAAACTTTTTTAACCCCCGACCAAGAAAGGGGGGTGTTATAAGTTTGACAACTATGTGTGTGTGTCTGTCTGTCTGACTGTCTGTCTGTGGCACCGTACGTAGCTTTAAAGCGGGTTAACCAATGGGGTTTTTTCCAGGCATCAAAAATAGCCCGAATAACTGACAAAATCAGTCTATTAATCTGTGGTTTCCATACAAACCACAGATTTAGTTGCGCGATAATTCGCTAATCGCTGTCAAATTTGACACTTGGAAAAAATCCCTATTGGGATGCGGTTTTTTTAATTTGAAAGCAGGTTTTCTAGCCAGTGTTCTTTCAAAATAGGTTCAGGCGTTATGAAATATGCTTATTTGAAGCTAAAATGTCGGGGTTATTTTAAATTTAGTAATACTCAGATCGAGTGGCATCTAAATTTTAATCATTGAACGAGCGAGCGAAGCGAGCGAAGTTCTCCGAGTCTACTGGAACAATCCGGCGTTTGTATGTATGTATGTATGTATGTATGTTTGTATGTTTGTATGTTTGTATGTTTGTATGTATGAATGTTCGTTCGACGATAACTTGAGTAATTTTTGTCGGATCGTCATGAAATTTGGTAGGCAGGTAAATTAAATTAAAAGAATTTTTAAGTTCGAACATGAGCCAAATCGGTCGAGGGGTTGCCGAGATATGGGGTTGTTAAGTTTATATGGGATGAGAGAGGGCGCCACTGCTGCCTCTCAGTAACAATAAAATAGTGCTAAACAGTGATTTTAAAAGTGATAAAAACGTAAATCTAATCAGTAAACAGTGAAAGCAGTGATAAAAACTAACAAAAGTGAACTATAAATACAAATTCTGTTTGGAAACAATATTGTGGATATCGGACGTAAAACTCAGTGGAAACAATAAAAATAAACTTTTTCATCTCCCACGCTCGGAAAGTTTGCTGTTACTATTAACTTACGATCGTGTAAAGGCCGGATTTAAACTATCTGCATTTTAGTGCGCTTCGAAATTTGAACGCGGCGCCGGGAAAGTCTCTCCCGCGCCCTATGGTGTTGAAAAAGAAAAAAACACTGGCCGTTTAAGTAGATGCCAGATCCCGACGGAAAAAAGATCCTTATTCATAGTTCGTTTACACGCGTACTTCAGCGAAAGTGATTGTTTGTACCCATTCTCTATACAAAACTTTGAATGTAAATGGGGCATAAGGATCTTTTAAAAATGTAAAGTCACGGAATAGAACATTCAGAAACGCGGTTTCTTCTTTCAGGTTTTTTCAATATTTTGTACACTATATTTATTATTAATACCAGTAAATAAAAAAAATGCTTCGCTTCTGTTTTATTAAATAAATAATTATGTTTTGGTTTGTTAAATACATTTTTTCAAACGATATTACTAATTTCATTTTTTATCTCCTATAAATTTTTAATTTATATGGTAAAAGTTCAGAATGCACCCGGAAAAAAAAACATTCTTTTATTTACATTATTTTTGTGTCTGGATAAGATAAACTTCAGGAAATTATTAATAAAACGAATGGTTTTAATACCAACGAAGCTCAAAATGTTAGTGCGGCAGCCGTAACTACAGTAAAATATGCTTTTAAAAGGAACTTATTTGACTCACCTGTTTCGCCTGTAAGTAGTTGTCTATAGAGTTTTTCCCGCTTGGCTAACAAAATCATTTCCTCGCTTCTGTGAGATGAAAAGTTTTGTGTTTCGCACGAATGCAATATTATTTGCGTCTCGTGCTTCTGAATACCTCGCTACGCTCAGGTTTCTTTGTTTGAACCACTCGCTACGCTCGTGGCTCAATTTTAGAAACCTTCGCTAGCTCGGTTTTCAATACAAGCACTCGCCGCAAACAATAATTTTGCATTCTTGCATAACAAATAACTATTACGGGTCGCGAAATAATCCGTAACAAGAACTCTATTTTAATCCAATAAATCCAAAAATTTTGCTAATTGCTAAGGTCCAAAGTACACCAGATTAGAAAATACAAAACAGCGCCATCTATTTAAAAAAAAAATGTTATTCTACTTCCTAACAGAGGGCGTGACAAAACATTTTTTATCAGAGCCATCTAGTGTTCAAAATTATAAACCAAAAAGTCCTTATGCTCAACAATAGAGGTCGCTTTACTTCAAAACTACAAGAGAGTCCTATACAAAACTTAAAATGGAAGAAATACTAGATAAACTACAAAAAATCCAAAATGATCTAGAGGCACAAAAACTTGAAATAAGAAAAAGCGGCGAACAAGTTACAGAAAACATTCAAAGAATGTTTGGCGAAAAACTAAAAATGCTAGAAGAAAAATCTGAAAATCTTGAAAAACGAGTGGAAAATCAAGAGCAAAGACTGTAGGGGTTGGTCCAATTACCACACGGGGGTTATTATTATTATTAGGTTTATATGGGGTCGCGAGTTCATAGTTCGGGGCGAACCACTAGTTTAAACATCGTCACACCTCATACGATTACGATTAGTAATGTTGAGTTGGTAGGCCTTGCATTCCCAAATCAACATACTTGATATCCGAAACGTAACATGCGAACAAGATAGATACTTGCGTATTTTCTGGGACTAATAGAAACAAAATTTTACTAGTGGTTCGCCCCGAACTTCGAACTCGCGACCCCATATCTCAGCAAACCCTCGACGGATTTGGCTCATGTTCGAACTTACAAATTCTCTTTACCTCCTTTACCTGCCTACCAAATTTCATTGAGATCCGACTAAATTTACTCTAGTTATCGTCGAACGAACATTCATACGTACATACATACATACATACAAACGCCGGATTGTTCCAGTAGACTCGGAGAACTTCGCTCGCTCGTTTGTTTTTTCTAAAGCACTGACCCGTGCTAGAAAACATTGCCTAGCATTGCCAGCACGGTATACAAGTGGTGCCCGGTTCAAATTCTGGCCCAACGTATCGTATAATAAATCTTGAAAAGAAAATTTTATCTAATTAGAAAAAGTAAGATGTAGGCTGTACAATCGTACATGTCCCATTAGCTGGGCAAAGGCCTTCTCTCAGAGAGAGAGTTCGAGCCGTGCTCAGTGCGGGTTATCTTTAAAAAAATTGTCTAATAAAAAAAATTGAACTTCGATCCAATCCAATGTAAAAATATGCGCTATGCATGTACACATCCTTAGGGAGTATAATTTCACAGTAATGCTTTTATAACGCCAATCACATTATGGCTCGGCCAATCGGTCAGTATAAAGTATAATTTATTAGTGTGGCGAAATAGAAGGTGCAATGAACAAAATGCACGTTTTAATTGACTTTAAACTTTAAATACCTGAACGACGGCCTATTTGACACCAGCTAGTTTATTATTCCTACCTAGCCATGTTTCACTAGTGTCTAGATTAGTCTAGACATATATACTAGTGGTTCGCCCCGAACTGTGAACTCGCGACCCCATATAAACTTAACAACCCGATATCTCGGCAACCCCTCGACCGATTTGGCTCATGTTCGAACTTAAAAATTCTTTTAATTTCATTTACCCGTCTACCAAATTTCATAACGATCCGACCAAATTTACTCAAGTTATCGTCGAACGAACATTCATACATACAAACATACAAACATACAAACATACAAACATACATACATACATACAAACGCCGGATTGTTCCAGTAGACTCGGAGAACTTCGCTCGCTTCGCTCGCTCGTTCAATGATCTTATTTTTACAATTATTTTTTTTCATGACAATTGAGTCTCAAGTTTTCAACTCATTAACGTGTTTCTTCAATTTTGTAACGCTACAACCACCGAACTTATCGAAGGATACAATAAAATTGTTAAAAACTATTAAATGAGCCATTTTCAGCACTAATTCACAAAGCATTTCATAGATGGCGCCTATGGCGTCTTTTTCTGTGCGTATCTATAAGTGAGGTAACTTACGAACTTACTACACTGTTGCCTGTAAATGGGAGCGCTGGAGTCCTATAGAAGAACCGGAATACGCCTGTCAAATTTCGCTTAGCACTGATTAATTTTGACAGCCGTATTCTGGTTCTTCTATGGCCAAGCCCTGTAGGCGCCATCTATAAAATGCTTTGTGAATTTGTGCTGAAAACGGCTCATTGACATGGTTACACCCATAGACCCTAATTCTATGGTTACACCTTACACCCTGTAAAAAGAGTTGAAAAAGAGATGTTTTATAACATGTTGTATGAGAAGAGTTTACCTACACACTGAGGTCTTTCTGATTAAAGTAAACCTCCGTACTTACTTATAACTTCTTGTTTTCATATTTAGTTTTAGTGCCGCCATAACTAAAGACTAGCCTATTAAAACTGTCTGTTACGGCAACTTGTAAGTAGTTTATTGGAGTTTGTATGAATTCGATTTGAGAAATTATAATTAGACTTACTCCTTGGACTTACTTTGAAAGTCGGCAGGCCTAGTATGTATTTTCATAATCAAAATGCTTTATTGTACAGTCAACAACAAAAGAATAATACGATAGTGATGTAAGGAATGGAATGGAAATAGATAAAAATAAAGATACACACACATTAACCTATATTGAATTGATAATAAGTAATTGATCAACGTGTGTGGTTGACTGCAAAAGGATGCATGCTCAGCACCATTATTTTGCTGCGTATGATGCCCTGAGGTTCATTAGCAGCGCTGGTTTTCAGCAGGCCCCTGTCCCTTTTAATGGATTTATAATGGTAAAGGCACAAAAAAAAACTCTTTTTAAAAATATTACCTATACCAAAGTGCCCGAATTTAAAAATTATTCCAAACAAGTCTAATAATAACTAGTGGTTCGCCCCGAACTATGAACGCGCGACCCCATATCTCAGGAACCCCTCGACCGATTTGGCTCATGTTCGAACTTAAAAATTCCTTTGGCCTCATTTACCTGCCTACCAAATTTCATGACAATCCGACTAAATTTACTCAAGTTATCGTCGAACGAACATTCATACATACATACATACATACAAATGCCGGATTGTTCCAGTAGACTCGGAGAACTTCGCTCGCTTCGCTCGCTCGTTCAATTAGAAAATATCTTAGAGCCATCGCGACAGCACTGCCCACTCCAGCCCCCTTAGCACGCTGGCCTTCTACTCTCAACTGTCACCTTAGCCACTGTTAACTGTCACCTCAGTAGTGTGAAGTGGCTAAGGTGACAGTTGAAAGTAGACAAAATGGTAACGTGTTAAGGGGCAGGTATAATGAGCTGTTTTCAGCACAAATTCACAAAGCATTTCATACATGGCGCCTACAGGCTCATTAGCCTGAAGCTCATTATGTTATGTTGTCGTGGCTTTCAAAACTTGGAGGATTCATACACCACAACTTGGAGGATGAAGGATTCTCAATATTCACACATAATGATGACTTTTGTGGTACCTAATGTTTGTTTTTTTTTTGTGGTAATGATAAGATAGGATAAGATACATTTATTCCAAAACAATACATAATTTTATGATAACTAAATAAAATACAATGGTTTCGCACGTAGAGCTAATTTGAAAGGTATCCAGCGGTCTCCACAGTAGACGATGTAATGTTTTTATTTTACTGTGTGTTATAAATAAGTAGTAAAATCGATTAAACAAAACGTTTACTAATAATATTGAGTTTTATTTTCTACAAATATTAATATTTTATACTTACTTTTATGCACTCTGATGACCGAATGGAAATAATTCTGAATGGCTTCGTTTATTTGGGGCATATATATCAATGGGAAGTAAACGAATCCATTCACTAAAGTCAAGGGTAGGTTATTTTATGATTCGTCTTGGAGTCTAATTGTGTAATTTCAACATCAATCATTAATCATGATGATCCTTTTCAATTTGACATTGAAAGGCTATAACAAACTCCACACCCCATTTATTTAACACGATTGCGATCGTGATCACCATTAGTTTTTTAAGTCTATTGAATGAAGGAAATAGCAAAATGAAGGTTTTCTTTTGTTCACAGAAACACAGATAATGTACCTCAAGTCACTCAAATGGAACAGAGTCCACTGTATGTCCATAAGGTTTTTGAGGTAAGCAAACTTAGATTATATTATTTTTATATCTTATAATAAATATTTACCTAGCACTTCACATAGATATAAAATGCTATAAATCGCCGAATATCACTGTTTTCTATCTTTTTCCTTTGTACAGTCGGCCACACGCTAGGATACCCCTTTTTGTTCGATTGGCGCCCTTATACCGCGCGCGGCAAGAGCTGCCATGGGGTATCTGTGACTGTGGCCGACCGTACCTACACGCCCAAAATACACAGTGTAGACACTCCATTCCTTTAATCTTCCTTTTAAGTAGTTTATATCATCGGTTTTTATTCATTTGCACCAACTACCCGTCTCTCAATTCCCTAGCACTTTTTTCCCATCAGTGTTTGCCTGGAAGAAATTGCTGTTAGCAATAAGGCCGCCAATTGTACCTTGTTTAGTTAAGTTTTTTTCCTTGCCTGTATTTATATTGGTGTACAATAAATAATATTTTATCTTTATCTTTAATCTTCATCCCCCAGGAGGAAATCCCGGACGGAGACCAGTGGGAGGTATCCCGGTCGCGCGTGCACCTCGGGGCACTCATCGGAAGTGGAGCCTTCGGCCGGGTCCACCTGGCACAGCTGGATATGGCAGGTGGAGAGACCACGACTGTGGCTGCCAAAATGCTCTCTGGTACGTAGGAGATAGAGGACAGAGTGGTTTGAACCATGCTCGGACTGCTCATCGGGAGTGGAGCCTTCGGTCGGGTCCACCTGGCGCAGCTGGACATGGCAGGCGGAGAGACCACAACTGTGGCTGCCAAAATGCTAGCAGCGCTGGACAGAACTAATAGTTGCCCGCCGCCATTGCTTTGGAAACCACTCCGGTTCAAGTTAAATTGTGAAACCTGCTGTGGACTGAGTGTAGTGTGATCGAGGCCCTGGGTGCACCCTGGTATCAACGCTAGCGGTTTGCCGGTCGGTGAGTCCCTATTCCTACCTCTCCTTACATTTGGTCTATGCATAGTGCCTCCCCAGGTCTTTCTAGGGTTCAGGAAGCGTCTCCAAGGTAGACAGAAAGAAAAGCCGTTCTGCTCCTTCACGGCGGTCGCAATCCACCACCAGTTACGTAGGAGATAGACGTCAGATTTCTGTTATCGCCAAACTTACCGTATATTGACCCGTTTCGAACAAAAATTACGTGCCCTGATGGCTTAGAAGATTAGATCTTAGGTGGGGCAGAGAGCGTTCTCAGTGGGAGTTGTATCCACCGATCCCGGGATCAGATGGATGTCTCCACGGATCCCGCCGAGTGTTCTACCATTGCGTTCTGTCTTGGGCTACGTTAGCCACTTAAGAGTCCCCTTCAGGACCGTGGGAACTCAGTGACGGCCAAGCGCGTGAAACACTGTTTTCTATAGCTGTTTCACCCAGAGCGAGACGGGGCGTGGGAAAAGTGAGAGGCAATGCGGCTGTATGAGTCTACGTGTGTTCATGTCCTTTCGCGAGTATGTAGTTTGTAGTTGTAATGTAATAGATCTATTTTCCCAAAAATTTTCGTAGTTCAGCTGCCATTTCTACATTTTATTAGGTATTTCAAAAATCTTTTTTTTTGCCACGTATAACACATTATTAATGTTCCCAAGGTAGTTAGACTCCAATAGACAGTGTAATAATGTAAGTAAATAGCAGCTGAAAGTAACCCCTTTTTCGGCGCGAAAAACGCGTCGCTGTAATTTCTTTCAGGCTATTTTTTTATTATAAAAACTACTTGCAAACCTCCATATTGGTCATCTACTGATATAAGCCAAGTTTCAGCAAAATCCAGCCTGTAGTTTAGAAATGAAACCGGAACTACGTTTGTATGTGTTGGCAACCGACACCGCCTCTTTTCTCTTTGGCTTTAATTTAAATTTGAAATATTGGTAAAATTCTAGTGTTCCAAACAATTGTAATAATTCAGTGAGTAAACGAGGATCACCAGAGCTGGGCTTATAATTTTTGGTCGTCTTTTTCATTGGTGTCAGAAGTAATTTGAAGATGCAAACATGCCCATAATAACCAGAGCTCAGTCAAAAACCCAGCAAAAAAACGAGTTAATAGTGAACCCAGAGCCAGTGCCTATTATCGAGGGTAGTGCTCCTATACCCAGTGACGGTGCCTCTATTTCCGGTGCCCTTGCACCCGGTGCCCTTGCACCAGCATCGTCCAGCACACCTCAACTTATCGCTGCACACAGTTCGCCGCTCGTTCCTCACGACTCAGTACCGAAGTCGCTAGATCGCACCCTTGTGCGGCAATCACGTTCTACAAGCGAAGGTACCGCAGCGAAGTCACACACTAAATCCAGCGTGCGCTCCACCAATACTATAAAGGCGCAACAGCTTGCCACAAGACTGGAACATGCTAGGCGTGTGGCCCAGATCGACGAGGAGATCGAAGCTGACCGCGCCGCAGAGCGCGCCGCAGAGCGCGCCCAGCGCTCCGCGGATCGCGCCCAGCGCGCTGCACGTGAAAAAGCACTGGCGGATCTCGAGCTGCAGGCAGAACTAGCTGCCATTGCCAGCACTGCCTCCCGCAGCAGCTGCAGAGGAGATTACGTGGAAAAATGGGAAACAAACCACGGCGCGGTCTATGGCCACGACCATTTACTATCCGCTTCGCCAACACGTCCGTCGTTGTGCGATGCCGCGTTTACTACGTGTGAGGCCGGAGCTGCTTCCCGGTGCCCAATGCCCGGGCCTAAGCCTGCCGCAGCTCAAGCGTTCGCCCAGCCGCACTCTACAGCTCTCCCGTGCGGCGGCGGGCGCCTTTGTGAGAATGCTACGGACCTAAACACCACTTCACATTTACCTATGTTAGGCACACACCACTGTAGTGATGACTATTGTAATTTGAACAAAAATAAAACTAGCAATGAAGGTACACAAGACAATATAACTTTATTGGCGAACGCGATTGCAGACCTTGGCAAGAAGAAGATACGGGTGAGTGATATCCCTAAATTCACAGGCCGCGCGTTGGACTGGCTTCCTTTCAAGAGGGCCTTTGAGCAGTCCAAGGCTAGTTTTTCTCCGTGTGACAACATCAGCAGGCTTACTGCTGCCCTCCACGGTCCCGCGCACGAAGCCGTCGCCGTACTCCTCGCCTCTGCCGACAATCCGGAGCAAGTAATGGCTGCACTGGAGACCAGGTTCGCCCAGCCTGAGCACATAGTCCTCCAGCAGCTAGCTCTCGTCCGAGGTCTTCCAAGGCTCAACGCGTACGACGCTCCACGGGACCTCACTGTCTTCGCATGCCGAATCCGGAACTGTGTTGAGGTGATACGATTCCTCCATCAGCCCGAGTACCTCGCAGCTCCCGAACTGGTAAATACAGTCATCGGAAAACTGACTCCTCTCCTCAGAGCTAGGTGGGCTGACTTTGCAATGGCAAGAGTTGGCTCTGGCTTGTTCAAACTAGAGATTCTAGCGGCTTTTCTAGAGAACGAAGCTGATTTACAAATTAAATTCGGTTTTATTTCGCCAGAGTCGACAACTGTCAAAAGTCAACCTGTCAAGCCCGTCAAAGACAAAATTTATTCTATTTCAGTCGACGAGGAACCAAAAAGTTCGCATACCTGTTTGTATTGCAACACAGATAAACACAACGTCAGCGATTGCCGTGAGTTCAAATCTCTTTCGTTGGACGAGCGCTGGCAATGGGTGCTAACAAACAAGGTTTGTCGAAAATGTTTGAGGAAAGGATCTCACCAATATAGTGGCTGCAGGAAAAGGTGCTCAGTAGAAGGCTGCACGGCCAAGAATCGGCACCATACACTTCTACACAGGTCTCAATCGGCTACAACAGCTCATGTGGAAGTACAGTCGAGCCCGTCAACCTCTTCAAGTTTCGAGGTACAGTCTACAATACAAATTCCCTGCACTAGTAACGACTCTGCTACCTTTGAAGATAAACAGCCATCAGCAATCGTAGCCCATAGCATTTCGCCTCCCAAATTATCCAGTCTCAAGCCACTTCTCAAAGTGATAGCGGTCACCATTACCGGGCCTCTATGTAGCATAGACACGTATGCCCTTCTCGACGATGGAAGCTCGGTAACCCTTTTAGACCAGTCAGTGGCGGACTTAGTGGGGGCCAAGGGCTCTACAAGTAAATTAAACATTGATTGTATTGGCGGTTTAACTAGACAATGTGAGGTAAGTTATGTTGACATTCAAGTAAAGGGCCGCCATAGTGCGGACACTTTCAACATTAGTGCGCGATCCATTTCAAATCTATGTATAGCTAGTCAGTCGGCGCATTTAGATGATATTGTCCAGTATCGATATTTGTCAGACCTGGTGGACGAACTCTGTTACGACGATGCTAAGCCCATGTTGCTGATAGGCACTGATAACTGGCAGGTGACGCTCCCCAAAGCCATCCGCCGTGGGTCTCGTTGCCAGCCGGCAGCCGCCCACACACCCTTGGGATGGGTCTTGTTCGGCTACATATCTTATAGACCTAATGTAGAGGCATCCGTCAATCACGTCTCCATGGCTGGCGATGATGAATCTTCGCTAGATGTTCTTGTCAAAGACTACTTTAAATTGGATTCTATCGGAATAACGAAGGTAGATCACCGTAGTGCCACTGACGAACGTGCTTTACAGATCCTAGAAGATACAACCAAACGTTTAGATTCGGGTAGATTCGAAACCGGGCTATTATGGCGAGATAATATTTCTTTTGTCCCTGAGAGCCGTGAGCTAGCTTTAGCCCGCTTTACTAGTCTCGAGCGCAAGATGGCTAAAGATAGCTCTTATGCAGACGCTTACAGACAAAACATACAAGGTATGATTAGTAAGGGCTATGCCGAGTTATGTGAAGGACCACCTTCAGGCCATATGCCGTGGTACCTTCCTCATTTTGGAGTTGTACATCCACAGAAAAAGAAACTGCGTGTAGTCCATGACGCGGCAGCGAAGTGTGCTGGAGTGAGCCTCAACTCACTTCTTTTAACCGGTCCTGACCTACTTCAGCCATTGCTTTCTATAGCTATGAGATTTAGAGAACGTTTAGTTGCTCTATCAGGAGACATCAGAGAAATGTTTCCCCAAATCAAGATTAGACCTGAGGATAGAGATTCTCAGCGCTTCTTGTGGAGAGATAACCCAGACCTACCACTGCAAGAATATCGTATGTCCTCAATGATTTTTGGAGCAGTATCCAGTCCATGTACCGCACTATGGGTTAAGAACAAGAATGCCGGTCAATTTCTTCAAGAATACCCTGATGCTGTTCGATCCATCATTGAGGACCATTACATGGACGATTTCTTGGGCAGCTTTGACAGTAATGAAGAGGCGGCTAAGCGAGCCTCTGAGATTTTAATGATTCACAAAGCGGGTAGTTTCGAAATGAGGTCTTGGGTTTCTAATCGCAAAGAGGCGTTGGCCTCGATTCCCTCAGATCTACGAGCAACTGATGTGTCCGAAGTGAGTCTAGGCCCAACCTCCCCTTCGCAAGTTCGTGTGCTAGGTATTACTTGGAGCATAAATGACGACAAACTCTACTTTATAAAGTGTCTACCAAAGCTTCCCACAAAGTTTTCTAAGCGCTCCGTTCTATCTTTATTGATGTCAATTTATGACCCTTTAGGGTTTTTAACCCCTATCATAATGAAGGGCCGTGTGCTATTCCAGAAAACATGGAAACTAGGAATTGATTGGGATAAGAGTTTACCTGACTCTGCGATACAGAATTGGAAAAGTTGGTTTTTCGAAATTCAAAATTTAGCTAACAGCTCTATTCCTAGATGTTATTTAAATAGCACCAGTCCCATTAATGATGTTCAGTTACATTTATTTGCGGACGCTAGTGAGCGAGCTTACGCCTGTGTTGCCTTTTGGCGTTTTACTTATGAAGACGGCAGCGTAAGCTTGTCTCTCATTGGGGGAAAGGGTCGCCTAGTGCCCCTTAAACCTGTATCAATCCCTAGATTGGAATTACAAGCGGGCCTTATCGCCGCTCGTTATAGCGTCTATATTACAGACGCACATACACGAAAACCTAATGCTACCTTTTATTGGACTGACTCCCTTACAGTCTTAAAATGGCTCCGTAGCGACACCTGCATGTTTAAAGCTTTCGTTTCGTTTCGTGTTGGAGAGATTGTTGAAACTACTAATGTTCGCGATTGGAGATATGTTCCTACAGCTCTAAACATCGCCGACGACGCTACTCGGGACAACGGGGAGTTTTCATTGTGTTCACGTTGGTTTACTGGCCCAGCCTTTCTTCTGCTACCTGAAAACCAGTGGCCCAGTGAACCAAAATGCAATGTTCCTCCGGTCACGGAAGAAATGAAAAAACTTTCTGATGCGACTGGAGCTTTAGTCGGTTATACGACGCAACTTCCAACCCTGTCACCGGTTGTCGCCAACCATCAGCGGTTTAGCAGCTGGTTGCGCCTTCTCAGGGCAACCGCTCGCGTTCATCAATCGGCTTACGTTTTTCGATCTCTGTTATTGCGAAATTCTAAAATATCTGATTCTTCGCGCGATCATTCCAACTTACGTTTGCTTAATGTTACAGATCTCAACGTTGCCGAGATCCATTTATTCAGACAGTCACAACTAGATTCATTCCCTGATGAACTCATTCGTGTTCAAGCAGCACGCCCCGTCTCGAACGATAGTAGACTTAAGAACATTTCACTTTTGTATGGAGAGGATAGGCTTATTCGGCTATCCGGACGCACCGCTGCTACGATGGCTATTGATTCTCACCCGATTGTGCTTGATGGCAAACACCCTATCACCAGACTGTTAATAAGCTCATACCACGTCAAGTTTGCGCATGGGAACCACGAGCTGGTGGTGAACGAGTTGCGCCAAAGGTACTTTATTCTTAGCCTGAGACCAGCCGTGCGAAGAATATCTCAGAGATGCCAAGTCTGCCAGAACCGTAAAACCAAGCCTGTAATTCCACCAACTGGAGATTTGCCAGAGGCTAGATTGGCGCATCACGAGCGTCCCTTCACCCACGTTGGTATAGACTACTTTGGGCCCTTAAACGTTTCCATATGCAGGCGGACTGCGAAGAGGTGGATTGCCCTTTTCACCTGCATGACGATTCGAGCAATTCACATTGAGATCGTTGATAATCTCACATCGGACTCTGCCTTGATGGCTTTACGGCGTTTCATAGCAAGAAGAGGCTGCCCATCCCACATTTACTCTGACAATGGAACATCTTTCGTTGGCACAGTCAAGATTCTTCCAGAACTTTTCAACTTCTGCGCGAATGAAAAGATCGTGTGGCACTTCACGCCGCCGTCCGCGCCCTTTATGGGTGGATGCTGGGAGCGTATGGTACGATCCGTCAAGAACGCTCTTTCAGTAACACTCAAAGACCGAACACTAAAAGAGGAGGTCCTACACACCCTTCTTCTAGAGGCCGAGTGCGTCGTTAACTCTAGACCACTCACGCATGTACCAGTCGACGAGGACTCGGACCACGCAATTACTCCTTTTTCCTTCCTCATTGGGAGCTCCAGCGGTGGCCCTCAGACGAAACTCTTTGATGACGCAGACTTGTATAAACGTGCACATTGGAGAAAGGCGCAGAGGCTTGCCGATCACTTCTGGCAGCGTTTTGTTAAGGAGTACCTGCCGCAGCTCGTCCCACGCAAAGAGATACCGAAATCAAGGCAGCTGAAAACTGGCGACCTGGTGTTTATAGCGGATGGAACTCTGCCTAGAAGCAGTTGGCCTCGTGGCCGAATAGCTGCGACCTATCCGGGCAAGGATGGGATTGTCAGGGTCGTAGATGTCGCTACGACGGGAGGAGGTGTGCTGCGACGTCCGTCGCGCAAGGTGGCGTTGCTGGTTGCCGGCCAATAGGTATTTGGTGCATCACACCGTCGGGGGCCATGTTGGCAACCGACACCGCCTCTTTTCTCTTTGGCTTTAATTTAAATTTGAAATATTGGTAAAATTCTAGTGTTCCAAACAATTGTAATAATTCAGTGAGTAAACGAGGATCACCAGAGCTGGGCTTATAATTTTTGGTCGTCTTTTTCAGTATGGGAAAATGGTGTCGATCGTCTTCATCTATCTCTGAATCGATACCGAGCGTCGCCAGGTTTTCCTATCTCCGTTATCTCATTCTTTCAGCTTACTTTAAAGACTCTTTCCCGAACAGAGAACGCCACGGACGAAGAACAGCGCGACTTCCTCCGCGAGATCGAAATGCTGAAGCACGTCGGCTGCCACAGGCACGTCGTGCGTCTCGTCGCGTGCTGCACGCGCCAGGGGGCGCTGCTGGCCCTGCTGGAACATGCGCCACGAGGGGACCTGCTCTCACTCCTCCGGGCCGCGAGGGGACACCGAGGGACGGCGGGGGACATCCGGAGGACTGCCGGAGACACCGCGGGAGACAGCGCCGCGCCCGGCGGCCGCCCTTCCGAGGCTGATAGTGAGGACAGAGTAATTTTATGTGGATCTGGAATTCTGGACCATATTAGAATTAGATTTTTCAATAGAGTCATTTTATAGACATTGAGATTATTGAGTCGGCAGATGGCGTTAAAGGCCCGATTTCTGAATTGAGATTTTTACTAAGTAAATACTTACGTATAGTTCTGTCACGCTCTTTAGAGAGAAATCTGCGGAGACAGAACGATACTTACCTATTTGCTTAGTGAATTTCTCAATTCAGAAACCGGCAGAAAGGCGACAGCTGAAGACAGGAAAATTTGAGCCATGGGGTTGTGTTACACTTGACAAGGCCATTTTTATATTTACGTTTATATTTACGGCCGGAGTCTTTTTTTACGGGGTCTTTCTTAATCCTCATCAATACATATACGAGGAAGACCAGGAAAGAAGGAATAAAAAAACGGAAGGATCCGCTTCGTTTATCAAGGTCTTTAAAAGTTTAAAAATACTTATTTGCTACGCTGGCTCAGTGACCCGAAGTAGATCTTGACCTCCGCAACCAAAAGACGACATCTTTCTCTGCTCTGCGCTACTTCCTTTCAATCTTCCACCTGAAGTTCGCGCAAGTCTTTTGAGAATTTTTCAGCGCGCGAGTCTTTTGAGAATCCATCAATCCGTCGATAGGGACATCCAACGAACCGACGTCCAGAAGATGTCCCTTCATAAAAACGTTCTCGTTCTTCGTTCTCTAAAAATAACTTCTCGCATTCCAGCTGAGTACACCAACCTCAGCGACTCGGACCCGATCCTGGCGACCGGCAAGTCTTCCTTCGAGTCTACCCAGCGGAAGACTAAAGACCATTACGTGGCCGAACCAGCCCTGCACTTGGACAGTGCCACGATGCGGGATTACGCCTTGCAAGTCGCACTGGGCATGAGCCACTTGGAACAAAGAGGGATCACGCATAGGTAAGTGTTTTGTATTTCGTAAACGGTTAAACTTACTTTTATTATGTTGGTGTAGCCGACTAGTTTCGGTTCTCATTCGGAGACCTTAATCATGGAGCTGAGACGGCCCTCGCGACGCCGTGCCCAGTCTCAGACTGCGTGTCACTAGGCAGGCGCCGCGCGCGCGCTGTCAATTCCGGTGCGGGGGGAAGGGGCGGGGAGTCGGGAACAGCAGCGGGGGCGCGTCCGATTAGGTAAGTGATTGAATATCTACAAATGTATCCTACTACATTTTCTTTGGTACTCTACGGTCTGTTTGCGTCTTCTTCTTCTTCGTTATACTTTTGCTTGTCAGACAGAGTAGTCGTGGTCTAGAAATGTGGTACCATCAATGGCAGTTGTTTCGCCCCTTACGATGCCTTGCATTTCCTCTCGGTCAGAGGTTGCTCGGGTGCTATCTATTGAAAAAAAAAGTCGTACAGTGTTCTGCCCACGGTGGTCTTAATTTGGTCACATAATCGGTGGGTTCCCCTGAGTCCCAGTGCTTTCCACCTTTCCGGTTCTGGCGGCAGCGGCATAGCCTCTACCTTTTTTATTTATTTTGCTACTTAGGATCATAAAAACTCTGTCTGGCCTTGCTGCATCATAAAAAGCCTCTTTCGAGTCCAAGAAATTGAAAACCAAAGACCATTATACAGAAATCCACGCATACTATAGACACCACAACAAAGTACTTTATCGATAAATTATTGCTGGGAAATGATTTTGGTTTTTTAGGTTATAATTTTGAAAAATATTTTATCACGCAATGGACGTGTAACGCACAGAACTCATATTGCGCAAGTGTATGTATAAGTTTATGTTACTTAAGCTTGAAGTTCCGATGTTTAGAATACATTGCGGGTTGCAATTTTAACGTCGTTTTTTCTAAGAAATATTCATAATTTTGATATGACCTCTTGAGAAGGTGTGTTAAGAACTGGATACAGAATACATTTCTGCAAAAAAAAATTGGAATAGTCCGACTTTGAACCTCATTATCTCGGAAACCATTGATTTCCCAGGCATAGTTCCTTGGGCAAAAATGTTCGATATGATGAGGACAATACGTGGTTTCCCTCTTTGTTGGCGGTCTTTTAACACCCTGTATAGCCGAGAAAGCTCTGCACTTGGAGAATGCCACGATGTGGGATTACGCCATGCTAGTTGCACTGGGCATGAGCCACTTAGAACCAAGAGGGTGGTGATGATGATGATGATGATGATTATGCCTCACACCGGCCAAATTCCGAGTCCGCTTCATGGGGTACCGAAACTCGAAAATTCGAATAACATTTCACCGAATGTTCACAGAGACGAAAAACTTTACACAGAAACAACACAACCACGAAAAAGTTTGTGATTGCGAATCATGATATTATACTGAATGCACGCCATGCCGAACCTAAGGAAATCTCTTTCTTATTGAAGAAACTTTAATGTATTCTTAAGACAACATGTAAATTACCTTTAGTGCCTATTACGTTAAACTAGAAAATCCAAGTGTCTAAAATCAATGTATTGGTATCCTGTCTTACCCTTTAATGTAAAGGGCATGAGATTAAAAATTCCTAAGCCATGTTGAGGAGAATAAATTATCCGCCCCCTCTACAGGTATTTGTGCCTCCAAAAAGAAATAAATGCCTGAAATACGCAAGTAAAGTATGTCTTTTCGAGATCAGAAGGAAGGAATCCCGTTTTATCAGATTATTCACTATCAGACGGATCCTCATTCACCCGTGTACCTTTTTTGCTTGCCTTTTCAGGTTTTCAGTAGATTCGGCTATTTGATATCTACTGCTTTTTTTTTAGCCTAGAGTAACAAATAGGAGCAGGTAGGGAAGCACAAATTCAAGATAAACGTTTTATCCCACTATCGGGTAGCGGCATCTCGCTTCACGCGGTGAAATAAAGCAAGATGGCGATAGCCGATAATGGGATAAAACTTTTATCGTGACATTGTGCTTCCCTAGCGGAGAGGCTAGGAGGGTGGTTGAGAGGCTGGAATGGTAGAAAATGCACACTTTTATAGGATAAGAAACTTTAATAAAATAAAAAGTATCGAACTTTTCGAGTCGTAGAACAAAAGTTGTTGGAAATCACATTTAGAAGTTGACGTGTTTCAGGCAAAAAGCAATTTCAAAATTGCCCTGTATAGAACCAACGTCCACCTATGTTCAGTTGGACCCGACCGGTCCCCAAGCATACCATCTGCTTGGAGCGAAATCTCCCTTTATAGTGAAGAGCATGATCAGATCACCTGCTTCTCCTATAGTGGAGACCCCGACGTGATTTGAAAACGCAACGTTCTAATTAGTATCGGCAAGTAAAAGTCTAACAACCCCACCTCAAACACCGCTCGTAAACACTCAACTTCGCAGGCCGTAGCCTGTTCTATGAATATCACTTAGCTAGGACCCGGGCAACCCGCCGACTGTTGCCGGGCGCTTCTCGGAAAGCCTCGCCCGATTCCCGGAATCCCCCGAGGAGACGGGGCTTCCTCTGGAGGTCACCCCGGTGGGGCGAAAACTGTCTGGCTCCGCGATAGAAGCCCGCGAAGGCTGTAATGTAACGTACTGCCCCTGTATTCTCTAAAATATCCACCGTAAAAATAAAGATTGTTCATATTTTCGAGTGTTTTGACGCTTGGAGGTTGAGTGGATTTTTTAAAGAATAGAGGCGGTGGGCAAAATGGATGACATTTCTAGCAACGGCAGTATTAGGGTAAAGTATACAGGGTGTTAAAAGACCGCCAACAAAGCGGGAAACCACGTATTCTCCTCATCATAAGGAACATTTTTGCCCAAGGAACTATGCCTGGGAAATCAACGGTTTCCGAGATAATGAGGTTCAAAGTCGGACTTTTCAAAACTTTTTTTCTGCAGAAATGTATTCAGTATCTAGTCCTTAACATATCTTCTCAAGAAGCCATACGAAAATTATGAACATTTCTTACAAAAAACGACGTTAAAATTGCAACCCGCAATGTATTCTAAACATCGGCACTTCAAGCTTAAGTAACATAAAGTTACACCTACGCTTGCGCAATATGACTTCTGTGCGTTACACGTCCATTGCGTGATAAAATATTTTTCAAAATTATAACCTAAAAAACCAAAATCATTTCCCAGCAATAATTTATCGAAAAAGTACTTTGGTTTGGTGTCTAGTATGCGTGGCTTTCGGGTCTGTTGGCGGTCTTTTAACACCCTGTATAATAGTGTAAAATAAAGTCACTTCCGCGCGTCTGTCTGTTTATCCTTTATCCATTAACTCCTCATAAACTACGAAACGGATTTTGATGCGGTTTTCACCGTCAGTTAGATATTTTGTGAAGGAAGGTTTATACATTTTTACACCTGTGCGAAGCCGGGGCGAGTCCCAAGTTTTGTATAAACGTAACCGAGCGCCTGCGATACAGATCATACAGGTCACCGAATGCAGTGTGTTTTTGTAAGCTTTTCAGTTTTTTTATTACATTTCTTTTGTTTTTCTATAGCACCAAAGTTGGGACGTACAACGTAAGACATCTTTATACGAGTACATTGCATTTTTTGCCTCATTTGATCTAACACCCTATTCACCCTGGCTAGAGTAGCAAGAAGCTCCTTCACACGGCAACTCAGTGCCGAACGGATCGTTTATTTTATTTCATTTTTTTTAAATGGTCCTCTATCTTTGAGATATCAAGGGATAAGTTAGATTCTAGGGATAGCCTGTACAATTGTACATGTCCCACTAGCTGGCCAAAGGCCTTCTCTCAGAGAGAGAGTTATTTAGATAGATTATTATTATTTAGATTTAGAGTCGTACAACCCTGAAAAACCTTATTTCTTCAGAGAAAACACCCAGGTGTAAAAAAGAAAAGAGCATTAACTCCATCCCGCTTACTCGCAAAGGTTGAACTGAGACGGAAGCCGGAATCCCTTACGTTTCAGTGAGGTTCCGAGGTGACGGATCGGGGTGCGGCCTGCCCAGGCAAATTGGGCATATTTTCTTCGAGTTTACCTTGTTATTGTATTTTGTTTGGGATGTAGAGCGACGAATTGCCGCGGGCTTTGAATAATTTTATGAGCTGAACTTAACGTGCGTTAACTGGGAATTCTTACACGCCACTGATTACAGGCACAATGGTATTTTGTAGACTGAAGTTATACCTACCAAACTGGTTAGCCAAACTGTCAATCAAACAAAAAGGTTTATACTAGCGTGTGGCTGACTGTATCTAGATAAAAGCCATGTCAAATCCACTGACACCGCTGCCAACAATGGTTTAGGAATGTAATGAAACACCTACAGATAGGCACAATTTCTTGAGTAAGAAAGTAAATAAATGAAATATTATCTTAATAAGGGTAGAAGTATTCTAGGTAGGTAGGAAAGTATTTATTTCCTACGAGAAAGTTACCTAATATTTGTAATTTTTACGGCTTATGGTAAGATATTTCTTTGGCATTATAAGGTAAGGACTTAGGTAGGTACCTACCTACTTACTTGTTAATTCAACAAACCTAATCTAGGATCAACCTAGGTACCTAAATTAGTACCTACCTAGTAGATACTTGAGAATTAAGTATCGCTGTCACAGAAAACCAAACATCAATTTGACTCAACACCCACATCAAACGATTAGTACACACGACACCACGTCAGAATGTACAATTTTGTTGTAAAGTCGCCCATAACGTAACCGAGTAGAGTGCTAGCATGTAAGGGTCAACGTGCTGTCCTGTGTATGAAGTATGTGTGACATAGAGGACCGTCAGACTAATTAAAAATACTTATCATTCTCGTTCAGTAAAAACAAACGCCTGGCACAAAATATGGAGCAACAATTTTCACAGCCGCGATTTTCGCATTTTGCTATCCTGTTATTTCAATGCGATCCGATCTGGTTTAGAGAGAAAATTCGTTTTTTTTTATCTGTCGCTCTGATTAAACTAACTAAATTAAGGCCTTTGCATCTACGTAATGAGATGGTTTATAGCGTCCAGTGGCACCTTCACTAACAATAGATGGGAGAACAGACAGACAACTCGGCGTACCTACCTATTGTGACTCGGCGCTGCAGTGCCTGGAACATTGTTTTAGATGTAGTAGGCTTGCCCAGCACCTAAACCATCCTGACAGACAAGTCAATATGTATGAAACATAGAATTTAAGTCTATGGTATTAAATATGTTCCGATTAAATATGTTTAATATTTAAATGTCAAAATTTCCTCTAACTAGTGATTGTAGTAAAAGATTGCGGCCGACCTAAAAGTGCTATACCTGAGGACAGTTGGACAAACAGTAGGTAAGTACACTTAACAGATACTTCTATGTACAGCTGACTGTACATTGTCGGCCTATAAATAAAGAGGCTCCTCGTGGCTCCCGGTAATGGTTGCCTAGCAACCAGCCCGGACCGAAATAATAAGGAAATAATCGCTAAAAATCATGCTCCCTTTTGAAATCTACAGCCGTCTTCCTCTTTAGCCCACAGGAAAGACAAGGTCAATACGTGTGGAGCAAACTAAGCCGATGATTTCCTCACGATGTTTTCCCATTACCGTCAGCGAGTGGTATAGCTACTAGGAATTCACAAATGCACGGCCGACCGACTGCTGTCAGGATGGTATAGGTGCTGGGCAAGGCTACTCCTTCTAAAAACAATGTCCCAGGCACTGCAGCGCCGAGTAGTCTCTTCAACCATCTAGTGTGAGTGAAGGTGCCACTGGTGGACGCTGTATAAATCATCTCATTACGTAGATGCAAAGGCCTTAGTTTTTTTAAACTTATTACAAAATACCCATTGGCGTATCTAGTAAGACTGACCGTATCGAAGTTTACAGCTCGATACATTTGTCTGTATCGCTCTATCTATAGAGATCAAAATTGTATCGATCACTATCTATTCGATATTTCGATATAACGGTACACACGTAGTAAGCTAGGCATACGGAAGTTAGGTAGAGAGATATTATAGATAAATGTACAGTGTGTAAAAGAGCCATTCGACATATTATGCCTATAGATAGGGTAATTGACCAAATTAAATTCATGTCTTTAGGCGAGATGTAGAGAGGCAAGGCGAAGCTTGTTAAGGCGCCGTGCATAGTGAATCGCCCGCGCGCAAAGAAAAATGCACATAATCGATTCCTGTATCAAATACGGTGCACTTTATTTTCAAGCAAAATATCTTGCAATCTATCATGGATATCAGCATGAAACTGGCTGTGTTAGATAGGTCTCAACGAATTCTAGGGTTTTATATGTGAACCTTTTCGATTTTTTTAGTGTATTTGATACAGGAATCGATTTTGTGCATTTTTCTTTGCGCGCGGGCTAATTCACTATGCCCAGCGCCTTAAGGGTCCGTATAAGGCTAACTAGCGCCACCAATGTTGAAAAAATCATATCTCGCTTCAGAAGAAGTTTCTGACAAAATCCTAAGATGAGCTCATGCGCCATGCTTTTCTAGATTTTTAAGTGTGGGTACCCAACTCAATTTCTAGTCTTAAGCTAAAAAATTTTCGATAACCGCCAAAAACGGCCGTTTTTGGCGGTTATCGAAAATTTTTTAGCTTAAAAGTAAATTTCGAAGAGGGTGTCTACACTTAAAAGTCTAGAAGAGCATGGCGCATAGGCTCGTCTTAGGATTTTTCCAGAAACTTCTTCTAAAGGAAGATATGATTTTTTCAACATTGGTGGCGCTAGTTAGCCTTATACGGACCCTTAAGTCTCACAGAACGCAACAGGTAGCTTTTTTATGAACATTATGTACAGTCACAGGCCACAGTCTCAGATACCCCTTTTTGTTCGATTGGCGCCCTTATGCCGCTTGCGATAAGAGCTGCCATGGGGTATCTGAGATTGTGACCGACCGTACCTACTGTCGTAGAGTAGATGTAACCTACATCTTCCAGCCGCACGGTCGTCATTTCAATGGATTATGCTGATGGTTTACCGTTTTTCTCCATTCAACAACACCAAAGTCGATCAAAGTTGGACGCGAAAAGAGATGCACTGAACACCCGTCCACCTGCAGCGATCGGTAGGTATGCTTACATGTCCGCTATGTGGTAGGACTTTTGCAAAAAAAGTCACATGCGAGCACACGAACGCCGGAGTTGAAGCAGTCGCCGTGGCCGAAACCGGCCAGAAAACATCACTGATGACATCATCATGCTGCGAAATGATGATGATGATGATGCTGTGATGATGTTCGTGCTTACGAAAGTTTAAGTTTTAAAATCATCATGCTGCTGGTCTACCTAGATGGAAGGATAAATGATATGGCCCTAAAACGCTTTATATCGGCTATCTGACATAACACCTGTTTATTTATCTTACACATGTAGCGACGGATCACTGCTAAAAGCCCCTCTCTCGCTTCCAGGGACCTGGCAGCGCGCAACATCCTGGTCGACGGGGCCGGCACGCTCAAAGTGGCTGACTTTGGCCTCTCCCGCGGCGGAGTGTACGTCCACACCCGGGCCAGGCCGGTCCCGCTGCGCTGGCTGGCGCCCGAGGCCATCGTGCACTCGCAATACTGCGCCAAGAGCGACGTTTGGGCCTTCGCGGTTCTGCTGTGGGAGATTGCCACCTTGGGTGAGGAGCTTTGGCCTATAATGCTTCTCAAAGCTTTGGGATCCATTTTCACCCACTGCTGCTGCTGGACAATACAGAAACTTTTCAAACATGCATGTTCCTTCCTTGAAGGTGAGAAAAGTTTCTACGCCACCCTGACATAGTTCTGGGACTCTAAGAAGTCTAAGGTAGAAGCGGCCGGCTCCAAGCTTCGTTCATGGAACCATTCCTTCGACAAAGTGGCCGACTTTGGCCTCTCCCGAGGCGGCGTGTACGTCCACACCCGGGCCAGGCCGGTCCCGCTGCGCTGGCTGGCGCCCGAGGCCAACGTGCACTCGCAGTACTGCGCCAAGAGCGATGTGTGGGCCTTCGCGGTTCTGCTGTGGGAGATCGCCACTCTGGGTAAGGAGCTTTGGCCTTTAAGGCTATTTCTAGCTCACCCAGTGAATCAGACATGAGAGAGGCTTCCGCTCTAAGCTTTAGAAGCCAAATTCCTGACCATGAGTGAAGGTTCTCTGTATTATGCCTTTCGAGTATTTCCGGGTCAAGCACAGTATAGCAGCGATTCCAGAATAGCAGAATTAATGGTCTATCCAAGAATGTTCCTTCCTTGAAGGTTAGTCATTGCGAGGTTAGAAAAGTTTCTACACCACCCTGACATAGTTCTGGTACTCTAAGAAGTCTAAGGTAGATAATGCTTCTCAAAGCTTTGGGATCCATGTTCATCCACTGGACACATCAGTCTTTCGACAAGTCTGTTAGCTGCTATATGTATAACTGGTCGCTCAAATATTCTGGCCAGCCAAGCCGCGTAGCCAAGCTGCCTCCTACGCGGGAAGCCTAACAAAACATGGAAGCTGTATCCTCAGCTTGCTGTAGATCCCATAAAAGTGGAGACAGAAGCGTAGACCAAAACCGATTCTACAGCTGCCATCTTAGATAGGGAAAGGATTTTTCGTTAAGGTCTTGGAGACAACACAAGCAAGGTTAGACAAGATTTCTACCTTGTGTTCCAGGCATAGAATTATGACACCAGGTATCTCCGTTTCCACAAACTAAGTAACCCAGCCAGCTCTGAGCTAGGCTACATTCAAGAGACTCTCCTGAGATGGAGAGAATACTTGGTTTGCGTCCACTACCTAGATCTTGACCATTACTTGGGCGGAGAGCAGAATTCTCCATTGAGTTCTATTACTCGCCATCACTCGTGCCCACACATATTTCGTGCCAGTGTTTTTTTTTTTGTAGCTTTGTTCAAGTTCATAATATTTATCTGGCCTAGGTAATTCTTGTTGAAGCTCCAGTATCTTTTTTATGCCTTGTACTCACTTCCCCCTTGCCTTTGTCTATGTACACGACAAACTTTACTTAGCCAATGTCGAGTAAGACTACCGTATAAGCCCAAACTGTTTTCTGTCCCAAACAGCTCTTTAAGCTCGACCTTCCTCGTCCTTTCAGGTGGTTTCCCCTACGCGGAGCTGAGCAACCATCAGGTGCCAGCATTCCTGGCTGGAGGCAGTCGGCTGCCAAGGCCCGCACGGGCTTCCCCCAGGCTCTACCAGCTCATGACAACCTGCTGGGAGGAGCTGCCAGAAGACCGGCCAACGTTTGCCCAAATAGTGGACAAACTTAAAGCCCAACAGCAGTTGTACGTAGACCTGGAATGCGCGTTTCCGCCAGACGAAGATGACTTCTCAGTGAGTGGATTTAGTGTGGTTAGTGAACGGTGACCAAGACGTTGAAGACTGAGGTTTACAAAATCATTGTTTGTTGTTATATTGTGTTATTAAATATTTAGGGTGGCATTAATAGTCGTCAGCTCAAGCTCGAGCTCAAGTAGGTGATCTCAGAAAACAAAATCACCGACTTTAGACCTTGGCTAATGTCAAGCTCAAGCTAGTGTCTACAGCTACTCAAGCTTGACCTTGAACATTGACATCATTAGCCAAGGGGTAATGCCACCCTTAGAGCCCATCAAGACTCCAACTTTCGGTTCACATTGTTATTCAAAACATGGAATAAAAATTCCACGTCTTGTTTTATTTGGATTGTTTGCGGATTTTTAACTCAAATATATCCAAATATCCATGTTTTTATAATGAACTCTCGAAATCCTAATCAAAATGTAGACGGATTTTGTTATGATGGAAGTGTAATAGGAAGTTAAAATCTTGAACATCGGCCCTAGGCTCGGTATAAGGCTAACTAGCGCCACCAATGTTAAAAAAAATCATTTCTTCCTTTAGAAGAAGTTTCTAAAAAAATCCTAAGATGAGCCTATGCGCCATGCATGCTTTTCTCGATTTTTAAGTGTAGATACCCTCGTCGAAATTTACTTTTAAGGGTAGACGATAGCAAGGTGGCGGGAAATTCAAAATTTGCACAGAATTTTACATTTTGTAGCTAAACTGAACTATTTTTGTTCAGCGATTTTTCGTTCGCGAGAATAAAACCGTATTCTTTTCATTACTGTAAACAACAGAACAACAATAATTCAGCCGATTATGTGTTCTGGTCTACGAAGCAGTGGTACTGCCCAAAAAACTTGTCGTAGACCAGAACACATAATCGGCTGAATTATTGTTGTTTTGTTGTTTACAATAATGAAAAGAATACGGTTTTATTCTCGCGAACGAAAAATCGCTGAATAAAAATAACTCAGTTTAGCTACAAAATGTAAAAAACTGTGAAAATTTTGAATTTCCCGCCACACTACTATCTTCCAGCCTTAAGCTAAAAAATGTTCGATAACCGCCAAAAGCGGCCGTTTTTGGCGGTTATCGAAAATTTTAGTTGGGTACCTACACTTAAAAATCTAGAAAAGCATGGCGCATAAGCTCGTCTTAGGATTTTGTCAGAAACTTCTTCTTAAGGGACATATGATTTTTTCAACATTGGTGGCGCTAGTTAGCCTTATACCGAGCCTTAAGTATGATATCTAATAATAATGTATTTTTATGGATTTGACTCCTGCCTCGGTCGATTTGGACTGTGGATAAAGATGATTGAGGAAACCCACAAGATGTTTTTTTTCTTCGGTCTGCTTGCCAACATTCAAAATAGCTACCATAAGGTAGGTACACAAGACAGCACGTCGACCCTTACATGCCAGTACTCTACTCGGTTACGTTACGGGCGACTTTACAACAAAACTTTACTGTAAACACTCTGACGTGCTGTCGCATTCGCATGGCAGTCGTGTGCTGCTGTGGCCGACCGTGTAGGTACACACGACAGCACGTCGACCTTTACACGCTAGCACTTAGCACTCTATTCGGTTACGTTACGGGCGACTTTACAACAAAAGTGTACAGTCTGACGTGCTGTCGTGTGTACTACTCATATCAATTTCAATGCAAGTAATAAAATGTTTTTACATAGGTACTTACTTTTACTAATAAAATTTGCATTGGAAATTTGGAACGCATAAACATTTTATTTATTTTATAACGTTTCTTTGCAAAAATGTAACTTTACACGCACATTGTACACATAATATCTAAAACTTCGAAACATAAAGTAAGTACTTACCTACTTAATCGTATTCCATAGCCTTAGGCCCGGTTTCTGAGTTGAGAAATTCACTAAGCAAATGGGTAAGTATCGTTCTGTCACGCTCTTTTGTGAGAAATCTGCTGAGACAGGACGGTACTTACCCATTTGCTTAGTGAATTTCTCAACTCAGAAACCGGGCCATAGAAAACTATTCAGTTTGATTGGTTTTATTTTTATTTTATTTAAGTATACCTAGGATAGTAGTCGGCCACAGTCCATCATTTCTGTAGTTGGAGGTTCTAGAAGGACTTCAGTTACCTATGTACCTACAGATAAATTTTAAAATAGCTTTATCCCTGAAACACATCATCATTATAATTATCCTCTTGTCGATGCAGCATTCTCCATGCACTTACCCTACATTGAAGCAGTTTTTTCAATATGGCGAAATTTACATAATTCAATATTTCACGAATTAAGACTCATTTTATATTGGTATTGTACAAAATAGTATTTCCTTTGAATTACGAATCAAAGGATGACTATGCGATGTAAAAGAGAAATTAATTTTAAAACTTTGTCAATACGAACGCAATGGCGTCAAGGGTAATCCCCCTGTTCCTTCGCAGCCTGGTAACACGTCAACTTCTAAAAGTGATTTCCAACAGTTTTGAACAGCGCCTAGTAACATATATAATATATATGTATAGGCCCGGTTTCTGAGTTGAGAATTTTGGTAAGCAAATACAGTCTGTCCATTAACTCTAGAAATTAAATGGCAACAATTTTTCATAGTAAATCCGAAAAGTGGTCGGGTTTACTATGAAAAATTGTTGCCATTTAATTTCTAGAGTTAATAGACAGACTATACTTAACTATCGTTCTGTCACGTTCTTTTGTGAGAAATCTGCAGAGACTGAATTGAGAAAATCGTCCGTCGAAGAGGCTGGAGAGGTGGTAGAGAGTGGAGGGCAAGAAAGCGCGCGCGCAGGCAGCGCCGAAATGGTGAAAATGCATTTAAAGGATAAGAACCGTTCAATAAATAAAAAGTATCGAGCTATTCGAAAAGTCGTAGAATAGAAGTTGTTGGAAGTCACATTTAGAAGTGCATATTTTTCAGAAATAAAGCTATTAAAAATTATCCTGTATACAGGTAATTACCTAACACTACATAATACATGGGAAATTCAAAGCTAAACAAAACCCAAACCTAAAAAAAACACTTCTCAACCCTGTCATAATATCATATTAATATCCTCTTTAAAATTCCAGTGCAAGGGTCAATCCTACTGGAAATGTTCCTAGTACTCAGCTGCAACGCTGCAAAATGGCCAGACCCGAAAAAGGATCGTCTAATCTTTATTGCAAACCCTATAGAGGCTAATATGCCAGGCCATTGGGTGCCAGCAAGCATTGTCAAGATGATCCTCCAAGGTACCACTAAAGCCCCGACTACGACAAAAGTTCGAATGTTCATGGAGATAAAAACAACTACAACAACTGAGAAACCAACTACAACAACTGAGAAACCAACTACAACAACAACAGAGAAACCAACTACGACTACCACGGAGGAACCAACTACAACTACCACGGAGGAACCAACTACAACTACCACTGAAGAACAAACTACAACAGAGGAACCAACTACAACGACAACTACAACTAAAACTACCACGGCGGAACCAACTACCACTGAAGAACCAACTACAACAGAGGAACCAACTACAGCGACAACTTCAACGACAACTACCACGGAGAAACCAACTACAACGACAACTACGACGGAGGAACCAACTACAACGACAACTACAACGACAACTACCACGGAGGAACCAACTACGACTACCACTGAAGATCCAACTACGACTACCACTGAAGAACCAACTATGACTACCACGGAGGAACCAACTACCACTACCACTGAAGAACCAACTACAACAGAGGAACCAACTACAACTGAGGAACCAACTACAACAGAGGAACCAACTACAACAGAGGAACCAACTACCACAGAGGAACCAACTACGACTACCACAGAAAAAACGACAACTAAACGGAGGAAGAAAAAACCAATAGATGGGCAATTGAACAGGCCAAGTTAAATACTAACTAGGTACCTACTTTTAAATCTGGGGGCACCGCCAAGACGAGCAAGCGAAGCTCAAGTGCATTTTACCTACTTTTCTCGAAGCGCTTCGTCGTTTTTTTAACCCTCATAACTTGGGTTTGGATTGTATTGCAGATAAACAAAATTCTCGGGATATGATGTCAATATGTAAAGTTTCTTTTTTTTGTATTTTCTAAAGCACTAACCCGTGCTAGGGAAGATTATAAAGATTTTTATAAGGTTACAAAATTCGCACGGGACAGGACTTGACATCGACGACGTAATGGCAAAATCAAATTCCAATCAGCGTTTTTCGTCTGCAAAGATGAACTCATTGGGTGGTGTAGATAAGTGCAAACTATCACACTAGATGGCGCCCCATCATCCTTAAGGCTGAAAGATAGCAGCGTGGCGGGAAATTCAAAATTTTCACCGTTTTTTACATTTTGTAGCTAAATTGAGCTATTTTTGTTCAGCGATTTTTCGTTCGCGGCAATAAAACAGTATTCTTTTCGTTATTGTAAACAACAGAACAACAATAATTCAGCCGATTATGTGTTCTGGTCTACGAAGCGTAACGAAAAGAATACTGTTTTATTGCCGCGAACGAAAAATCGCTGAACAAAAATAGCTCAATTTAGCAACAAAATGTAAAAAACTGTGAAAATTTTGAATTTCCCGCCACGTTGCTATCGTCCACCCTTAAACTGAGTTCAAACAGAGTTCAAGGAGCTTTCTAGTTTGAACTGAGTTTAAGTAGTGTTCTAGAATACCACCCTAAGTCTTGTAATGAAAAGTTTCAATAGTCAATTTCAAGTGCATAGCTCTTATACTTTAGATTTTATTGCGGGATTTTATTTTATAACAAGGTCCCAGGCACTGCAGCAGCGCCGAGTGGTATCTTCCTTCACCCATCTAGTGTGAGTGAGTGAAAGTGCCACTGGACGCTGTATAAATCATCTCATTGCGTAGATACAAAGGCCTTAGTTTTATACTTTAGATTTGAGTGTTATCTATAAAACCCCGATTTCGTCACTGATGAAGTGATGATCATAAACAATGTTAGGGTATAACTTCCTGAAGTCCTAGAAAGCAATCATTTGGAACGTAGACTAGTATTAGTATTAAACAACAAAACTATTCTAAAAGTTGGCCTTTTACCGATTATCTGAACTACTGAGTACACACGACAGCATGTAGTTTACACGCATGCACTCTACTTGGTTACGTTACGGACGTGCGACTTTACAACCAAAGTATACACTCCGACTTGCTGTCGTGTTTACGACAAAGAAGAGATCGTGGATGGCTACGTAACGGAAAACAGTTCAAATGTCTTCCATTATTACATTACCCCTGCTGAGATATAATATTAAGCCTTACTCATGCTTGTATCTCGGCAGGGGTAGGCAGAGCCTGTAGTTGCCATTTGCAACGATTCCCCTCCTATTATCTCGCAGTTATTAGGAAAAATCTTATGAGAAGGTTGGTAAATGTCTATGGTACCTCAAAACATGATACCCGTGTAGATAGAACCCATCTTAACAAGAAACTTGTCAGCTCAGCGCCTGTTTAAAATTAGTTAGCAATTTAACACAAATCTGCTATGACGATACACAAGGCGATCAGCTAGGGAAGCACAATGTCACGATAAAAGTTTTATCCCATTTATTTATCGGCTGTCTTGCTTCATTTCACCGCGTGAAGCGAGATGCCACTACCCGATCGTGGGATACATACAGCTCATGCTAAGCAAGCTGCAATGGTAGCAAGCAGCTGGGGGCAGTAGGTACAGCCGGCCACACTCTCAGATACCCCTTTTTGTTCGATTGGCGCCCTTATGCCGAGCACGATAAGAGCTGCCATGGGGTATCTGAGATTGTGGCGGACCGTACCAGTTGTACATAAGGGTTTAATGTTGTATCTCACTGTTTTGTTTTACTAAGAGTGGGATAGACAAAGATAATTATAATTAAGTCTATGATATAAACCCATCGATACGCTCTATCTCTATCAAACGAACTTTAAATAAATGATTGGAATTAAAAAAAAAATATACCCCATAGCAGCTCTTATCGCGCGCGGTATAAGGGCGTCAATCGAACAAAAAAGGGTATCCTACCGTGTCGCTGACCGTACATAGACCGAGTAAAAATACCGCACTAAGTGGTCTGGTCAGTGAGGATTTAATTGCTTATCTTTGTCAAAAGGACGAATTCTTTGTGAATCTGTCATTCGGTCCATTTTGTAGAAAGTTACGGACAAAAAAAAAAACAAAAGTCAAGAGGAAGAATGCAAGCGCCGCCGCCGCAAAAAAGTCTCTGCTAATGGGGCGCCATTGTTGGAAAATAATCTCAACCTTACGACTCTTTGGAAAACGCTCAAATGATCATCCAAACGGAGCGAACGACAGAGTCGAAAATCCCTTGAACGGTGCCGGTGCATAGCGGCGGTAGCTTTCGTCAAAAAAATCGGGCATTTGGGGGATGTCCTATTGAAGATATCGATAAAATTGTTCTGCCTGTTGTTATCCATTTAGCTCAGCGATGCACAAACCGCGGCCTGTAGTCGGCTCATCTGGCGGCCCGCCAACGAAAGGAATATCTAAAATAATGTTTAAGTTGTCAATTTTGTACATTTAGGTCGGCATTTATTGCTTTGAAGAAAGTTGGTGCATTTTTGGGCGCGCTTCACGCGCTCTTCTGCATTTAATTTTACAAACTTACAAATCAAAGATATCACATATTTTTTCTTCTAGTGCTTACATCTTCTCTTACTTTATTTAGCTTTTATAAAAATTTAAATACTTGCATTTTAGACTACTTTAAATTTGAAAAAAAAAACAACTTCCAAAACAACAACAACATCCAGACCAAAAACATTAATCTAGGTTCATGCAATAAGTTACATATTTTCTTATAATAACTAAGTTTAGTAAGCTGCTTTTTCACTACCTAATTAGGTTTGTTTTGATTTACACTCAGTTTATTTTTTTTTTTTTAGCCCCTAACTTCTTCACTTTGGTCCGTTTGCTCTTTTGCAAAGTACTCCCCCAGCTTCTTCCACTCTAGCCTGTCGTGCGTTTTCCTTGTCCAGGTTCCTCCTGCTATCTGCACTATCTCATCTTCCCATCTCGTGAGCTTCTTTCCTCTGTTTCTCTGTCCTTCACGTGGATACCAGGTGGTAACTGTTTTGCTCCACTTGTCTGGTCCCCTGAACATGTGGCCTGCCCAACTCATTTCAGCGTTTTTACTCTTCTTCGTATTTCTGGCAGCTTAGTTTTCTCTCTCATGTGTATGTTCTTTACTTTGTCACTTTTCTTTAAGCCCAGCATTCTTTCCATTGAGTGTTGGCAGGTCATCAGTTTTGTAAGCTGCCGTTTTGCCAGTGACCATGTCTGGCATCCGTAGGTCAGAACGGGTAAGATGCAAGTTTCGAATATTTTCGGCTTCACTTTGGTATGTAGTTGTTTGTCTTTCATGACCTCTTTCAGACTCCAAAACTTCTTCCATGCATTTGTGACGCGTCTCTGAATTTCTTTGTCCATCTGTTCTGTGGTAGAGATTACTTGTCCTAAGTAGATATATTCATCCACGTAATCAATTAGGTTTCCATTGACGCGAATTTCATCTTTCTTGTTTAGTGTCATGATTTTAGTTTTTTCCAGGTTCATTCCAAGACTTGTTTTCTTGCTTTCTTTTGATAATTCAGATAGCATGCATTGAAGGTTAGCAGGAGAAGGAGAAAAGCAGGAGCCTCAACTTATTTCCTTACAAAAAAAGATTTCTTGGGCGCGCTTTGGGCGCTCATCTATCCTTACAAACTTATAAACAAACTGACTCAAGCTTTCAGAATAGTTTTTTTATCTTGCCTGAATTCTTTAGTTGGATAACATTTGTTAAAGCGGTTGTTAGAGAAAGGGGTAAGGCAGGGGCACTAAATCTCTGCTACCAGGGTTTTACAAATGGGCACGAGGGAGGTTCCTTAAGGGAAGCCAAATACGAGGGGGTTCTTCAAAATGAGGTTTAGGTATGGAAGTAGCTAGGTACTTACCGCGTGTCCAGGTTCACCAGCGCGCATAAGCGCAAATCCAAGGGGGGCCAGATTATCCAAAGGGCACCAGATTCACAGGCACAATACGGGCACACACACAGTGGAAGCGTTTGTAGGCTGGTAAGGGTCCAGGAAAGCTCAGGGAAAGCTTTATGGTTATCTAGCACAAAATATACGTGCGCACACGACCACGTTCGGGCGCAGGGTGTGGGGGGCCCCGCGAATCTCCCTCGCAGAGCCAATGCGGTGCTATATGTAGGTACCTAGCTGTCAGTCAGTCTAGTTGTCATGGGGGAGGGCTGGACAATATTCTAAGGGATGGAAAGGGGCAAATCTACACAAACTATGGGATAGGCAAAAAAAGGGACTTTTAATTAACATAACCCCCGCCCTAAACATCACAAATGTTTACGACGAAGGGATAGAGGGGGTGGTGTCTACGGGTAGGCGAACGAGCTTGGTGAGAGAGCGCTTCTTAACACCGGAGGGCGTCTGCACATCGACAACGCGAACGACACTATCCTGGCCGGGGTAAATATGAAGGATGCGACCACGTCGCCACTGTAATGGAGGGGTATTATCTTCCTTGAGAAGGACGAGTTCACCAACAAAGGGAGGATCTGAGGAAGTCGTCCACTTATGCCTACTCTGCAAGGTTGATAAATATTCCGCGTGCCAACGGGACCAAAAATGTTGGGTCACCTGTTGTATCAACTGAAACCGGGTGAGACGACTAACTTTAACTTCGTTGAAGGGGTATTCAGGCACAGCAACTAAGGGTTGCCCAAGGGAGGGGGTGGGTCTAATTCATCTTCATACACGCGCTTTTCATCCCTTCACCGCTTTTCCCCTTTGAATTAGATGCACACCTATCCTGCTGATAAAACCCAGTCAGTGGGATGCGAAATGGCCTTGGGGGCTTTTTCGTACCCCTCAAGGTAAGTCTGAAGTGTTACCTGCACGCGGTCGTTCCTGCTATTGGTCGGATTCCCTCAGAAACTGACGTAACGGAAACACTCAGACGCATTCCATAGCTTGCACGCTGCATCCCAACCCTCCTGCTTTTCCCTCTTCCTTCGCAATCCGCTGCAGGGATGTGATGACCTGCGGCCCCTCCATCGGTAAACGCAGCTGAAGGAGGGGTTCATTATCACACAACCACACATCAGGCGACAGCCTTGGGATTCGGTCCCTAAAGCAAATATGGACGCAAGTTTAAAAAGTAAATTACCCCAGGAGGGTACCGGCAACGCCGGAGAATCCCTCCCTGAGTCTAACTCAGGCTGCCCCTCGTATTCTGGGGGGGGCAAAAGCTTGCAAGGAGATCTGCCCGCAAGGGTTCTAGGTCCGAGAAAAGACCTGCCCGTAAGGGTTCAGAGTCTAGAGGCTGGAAACAGCAAGGCTGGAAATAGCAAAAGTAGGTCACTGTACCTTGGTAACCCCAAGGCCCTTGACCTATCAAAGGTACAGCATCTGGCGGGGCCTGGTGTCCCTGCTGTCGATCCGCTGAGCTGCGATGCGAACCGACTGGTCCAGGCACCTGCCTGCCTACAGGGGCGCGTCCAGCAACAGCGGGGAGAGAGTGGGGGTGCTCGGCACCGTCAGGTGCAAAAGTCGGTGCAGTCTGGTGATTCCGCAATCGAACCGCTGCTGTGCGATGCGAACCAACTGGTCCAGGCTCCGGTCTGCCTAACGGGGCGCGTCCATCAGCCGCGGGGAGAGAGCGAGGTTACTCGGCGCCGCCGCACTTGTACTGCCAGCGGGGCCACGAGAAGGAAGCGACAGGAGCTCCGGAAGCAACAGCAGGTGGAGGCGTCCTCGACCGATCGCCGGAACCTACCGAAGCGACCACGGGAGGTGAGTGACGAGGCCACCGACGCCGCGGGCGATTCCAAGAGGACCCGTCAGGGTTCCTTTAAGGACGCTTTAACCGCGGTGAAGCTGGCTATCGTCGCGGCCGAACATCCGGTCTCGGTCATCACGCCGGAGATGGAGAGCGCTGTCAGGTCGGCCATTTTTGACCGCCTTGAAGGCGCTCCCGATCCCCTACCCGTGATTGACATCTGCGGTCTGTCGAGCGGCGCCCTCCATGTCCTGTGCCATGGGTCTCCTGCCGTTGAATGGCTTCTTTCCCTCACCGACTTTGTCGTGGAGGGACTGTCGCTAAAAGTGGTCCACGCAAAGGATCTGCCCAGGCCAGTCAAAATGGCCTGGAAATACAGATCGGTCAAGGCTGAGGCCCCAAGGGTGCTGCGCATGCTCCAGCGCCTAAACTTGACCCTTCACACCGAAGAGTGGCGGGTGGTGCACTCGGCGGTAGAAGAGGCCTACACCAGGCACATCGTCTACATGGACAAAGCGTCTGCCGATGTGATCAAGGCGGCTGGGTACTGCCTCTTTGCGGGTGTCTGCAAAAGCTTTTTCAAGCTCTTTGAGGCCTCCGATAAGAGCGAGAAGACTGCTGGTGTTGATGCCCGGAACGAGGTAGCCCAGCCGGCTGAGGCGGTGATGGCGAGGGAAGTGGTTCCGCCGGAGCCGAGCACGAGCCTGCTGGCACTACTGGCGGAGCCCCTATCTTCGCCAGCGTCATCCGTGGCGACATCTGAGGTCCTGGGTAACCTCCAGGAGCTCGACCTGGCCTCGTCCCCGCTGCCGATGGACGAGGGAACAATGGAAGGGAGCTGAAGATGCCCCTGCTACCACCTCCCAAGCCAAACAATGGCCAGATTAAGGTTCGTGCAAATAAACCTTCATCACTGTAAGGCGGCGACGGCCATTCTGGCCCGCCAGCTGAAGTCAAATAAATTTGATATTGCCCTCATTCAGGAACCCTATCTCTACAGGGGAGCCATTAAGGGCCTCAATGGGACAGGTGGTCTTATCTTTTATCACTGTTCTACTAAGGATATGAGGACTTGCGTCTATGTCAGGAATGGCATAGACGCGATGCCCTTATGTCAATTATGTTCCAGGGATCTTACAACGATCAAGGTCCAAATGGGCAAGGCAGAGGGACGCAAAACAGTTATACTGGCCTCAGCGTACCTACCTTACCCCGACAAGGAACCCGTTTCATCACTACTGAAGGAACTGGTTAACTATGGCACTCGCGAAAACGTCGATCTCATCATTGGCAGCGACGCGAATGCACACAATGTCGTTTGGGGCAGCACAGACACCAACGACCGAGGAGAAAAGCTTTTGGACTACGTGGTGAGTACAAACTTGCAAATTCTCAATAAAGGCAACAGGCCTACCTTCGTCAATTCGAAGAGGGCAGAAGTACTCGATATCACACTTGCTTCTAATAGAGCGAGCACAAGCATCGATAACTGGCATGTATCTAGTGAAATTACTTTATCTGATCACAGGTACATATGCTTTCAGTACAGAACAACCCACCCGGTAGAGTCTGTATGCAGGAGGAATCCTAGGAACACTGATTGGAACTCTTTCGTGGGTGACCTCAAGGTAGAACTAGGAGACCCTAAAGGTATGCTAAATTCCATAGTAGATATAGAATTCGAAGCAGACAAAGTTGCCACCGCTCTTACAACAGCCTGGACTCAGAACTGTCCGGAGAAAAGAGTTATGGCAAAGAAGGAACCATGGTGGACTCCTGAACTAGCCAAGCTTCGACAGGAGACACGACAGGCCTTTAACGAGGCGAAAATAAAGAAGGACTTCAGCTCTTACTCAAGACTTCTGACCTTGTACAGCACTGCTGTACGCAAGGCTAAAAGAAAAGCATGGAGAGACCACTGTGACGGTATTACATCAATCCCGGAAGGTATGAGACTCTCAAAGGCGATAGCTACAGTAAAGGCAAACCCACTGTCTACAATCAGAGACTGTAACGGTAAGCTCACTGAGTCTGGGAAGGACACTCTTAAGGTAATGTTTGAGACACACTTCCCAGGCTCCAGGTTAATCCACACATCCGAAACTGACCCTATAAGCCAGGTGGAGCAATCTATGCGCACCACTAAGGCTGACTGGGTTACAGCAAAGAAGATAGTGGATAAACGTAAGGTGGACTGGGCACTGAACAGCTTTCAGCCGTTCAAATCCCCAGGGCCAGACGGAGTATACCCAATACTTTTAAGGTCAGGTGCCGTGGTCTTGAATCCTCACCTCTGCAGGCTCTACAGAGCGTGCTTAGCGTTTGGTTACATACCCAAGGCTTGGCGCCAGTCAAGGGTAGTCTACATGCCAAAAGCAGGCAGAACTGACTACGAGGAGGCCAAGTCATATCGGCCTATCAGTCTGTCATCATTCCTTCTCAAATCCTTAGAGAAAATGATTGACAAGCATATAAGGGAGGGACCTCTGAAAAGACACCCTCTACATGGACTTCAGTGCGCCTACCAGCCCGGAAAGTCAACAGAGACTGCACTTCATCACGTAGTCAGTCGAGCAGAGGCTGCCTTGGAAAACAAGGAGTTGTGCATCAGTGCGTTCCTCGACATAGAGGGAGCATTTGATCGTACGACCTTTGAATCTATAAAAATGGCAGCAACGGAGCATGGTATAGAACCTACTGTTTGCAAGTGGATAGACTGCATGCTCACAGGTAGAGTAGTAACGTCTACGCTGCAGGGAGATACACTATGCGCGACTACTACCAAGGGCTGCCCACAGGGGGGTGTACTTTCGCCTATATTGTGGTGTCTGGTGGTGGACTCGCTCCTAGTGGAACTCAACAAAGGACCGTATCATACGGTAGGCTATGCAGATGATTTGGTAGTGCAGGTAAATGGTATGTTCCCCGGCACGGTATCAAGTCTTATGCAAAATGCGCTTGATATTGTTCAGAGATGGTGTACGGCCAACTGTCTCTCTATCAATCCGAGCAAAACGACGGTAATCACATTTACTAGGAAAAGGCACCTTTCAGCGCTGAAGAAACTCTCGCTGTTCGGTACAACATTGGAATGGTCCACGGAAGTGAAATATCTAGGGGTAACCTTGGATAAAGATCTGAACTGGGAATCGCACGTAGCCAAAACTATCTCAAAGGCTATTAAAGTTTTCAGTATGTGTCGTATGGCCTACGGAAAAACATGGGGGCTTAAGCCCAAGGTTCTCAAATGGATCTACCTTATGATGGTACGTCCCATTCTCACGTATGGGAGCATTGTATGGTGGCCGAGAACAAAACTAGTTACTTGCAGGTCGGCGCTCACAAAAGTGCAGCGTATGGCCTGCATGGCAATATCAGGGGCGTTCAAATCTACGCCAACGGCAGCCCTGGAGATACTTTTGGACCTCCAGCCGCTGCATATTGTTGTGGGGGTTGAAGCAAGGATGGCTCTCCATAGACTGACCACGGCCGGTCTGGGGAACCAATCCAAGCTGAACACCAAACACACAAGGATGGATCTAGACGACCATTTGGACAGGTTGATGTTGATGAGTTGCGACAAAATCCTTCCCAAATTCATTTTCGACCGAAGATATGAAGTCCATCTTCCTACAAGAGAAGACTGGAAACAGGGACTGCCCCGACCCGAAGGTGGCAGCCACGTTTGGTTTACCGATGGTTCAAAAATGTCGTCGGGAACTGGGGCAGGCATTTATTGCGATGGATTTGGGCTGAGCCAAAGCATGGGTCAGTTCCCAACAGTGTTTCAGACTGAAATCTACGCAATAAGTGCCTGCGCACAAGTGAATATGGATAGAAAAGTCACTGGCAAATCCATCTATATTCTAAGCGACAGCCAAGCCTCTCTCAAAGCCCTTATGGCCTGTAGGGTGGACTCCGGACTTGTCGAGGGCTGCGTCAGCGCGCTCAACAGGCTCGGCAGACGCAACAGACTCCATCTGGTGTGGGTGCCCGGACATGCAGGAATCCATGGTAATGAGAAGGCGGACGAGCTGGCAAGGATGGGGTCTGAACGAGATTTTATCGGGCCAGAACCCTTCATAGGCCTCTCAATAGGTACTATTAAAATGGCCCTAGCGGCAAATGCCAAACAGAAACACCTTTCTGAATGGTCTAGTGTGCCGGAACTGGCACATTCAAAGGCCTTCATTGGCATATCAGGTACAGGTTGGGTATCCAAAATCTGTAGGTATAGTAGGTGTAAGGTCCGACTAATTGTTGGAGCATTTACGGGCCACTTTGGCACCAACAAACACCTACTCAATATGGGGCTGTCCAATGACTCCCACTGCAGGGCCTGTAAAGAGGCGCCAGAGTCCATGGAACACGTTCTGTGTGACTGCGATGCTCTAGCAAGTCAACGCATGAGTCTTCTCGGGGTAGCATATCCTAGACCGGAAGAATATAAGTTCCTCAACCTCGGTGACGTTCTAAAGCTTATGACCTCGGTCTTTGCACGTCCTGAGCAGGAATAAGGACGGGGTGACACAAAAGATCCCACTGGGTCGAAGTGTCCCGGGCTCTCAGCCTGGCCCCATACTGATAAGATAAGATAAGAAGGGTTGCCCAATCAAGAAATGGCCCGGTGTTAGGACCTCAAGGTCTGGACTGGAAGCTAATGGGCACAGGGGACGTGAATTGAGGACGGCTTCGATCTTTGCGAACACTGTAGTCAACTTCTCGAATGTTAGGGTGGTCTCTCCAATCACACGTTTGAGGTGGGTTTTTGCAGATTTAACAGCCGCTTCAAATAGGCCGCCCCAATGAGGGCACAGGGGGGGATCAAACACCCAGTTGATACCTCTTTTAGAGGACTCGGAGGCTAATTCCGACTGATGCTCTACAAGGAAGGTGTGCAAGTCACCGAGGTAATTGTTGGCACCAACATAGTTCCTGCCGTTATCGGAACGAATAAGGGAAGGTAAGCCGCGACGGGAAACAAAACGGGTTAAGGCCGCAATAAAAGCTTCCGTGGTCAAGTCTGAGACAACCTCTAAATGTACCGCTTTAGTGGACAAACAAACAAATACACAAAGGTATGATTTTACCACCCTTTTATTTCGATAAGCTTGGATCTTGGTATAAAAGGGGCCGGCAAAGTCTGTACCGACTCCATCAAAGGGTCTCGTAGAGACCACTCTATCTCTAGGTAAGTCACCCATGGGAGGCTGGGTAACCGCTGCCTTTAGACGATAGCATGAAAGGCATTTAAATATCACGTGATTGACTAACCGGCGGGCTGATACAATCCAAAATTCACGGGACAGTAGGGCCAATAAGGCATTAGGGCCGGCGTGGGAATTACTCACATGATAATGGGACGCTAAAAGCTGCACAAAACTACCAAACTTGGGTAGGAGGAGAGGGTGGCGGGCGTCATAAGGGAGGTCCGAATTTTTAAGGCGACCGCCCACACGAATCAAACCACTATCGTCGAGGAAGGGGCAGAGTCGTCCGAGTGAAGACTTGAGTAAGGCACCGCGATGTAGAGTATCTGACTCCTCACGAAAGGATGTAAGTTGAACTTGCTTCACAATATAGAGCAAGGCTTCTCTACGTTCATCCGCATCAAGGTAGGAATGAGTAACAGAAAACTCAGGATTTCTCGTCCTCTTCACAAAGCGTAGCATGTACCCGACTACACCTACGAGTTTAGGCAAGGAACTATACCTATCCAACAAAAAGGACGGGTCTGGAGAGGGAATAGGGGTGGTTGCGAGCAAACAACGTATTCCAGGTAGGTCACCAGGCGACGGAGTTTTTGGCGTAGGCCATTCAGACAAAGGTTGCTTTAGCCATGTGGGTGACCACCATAAAGAGTGCTGTAGCAGGGAGGAAACGGACACACCGCGTGAGGCACAATCGGCAGGATTCATATCACCAGGGACATGTCGCCATTGGGAAGCAGTGGGCGAATTTTTTATTTGTGAAACACGATTGGCTTCAAAGGTTTGTAGGTGGTGAATAGGGGTATCTATCCAGGCAAGGACCACACGACTATCTGACCAACTATAGATAGCATCTAACACTATAGACTTTTGTAAGCAAAAGGCTACGTGGTGGAGTATCTTGGACAGTAGAGTTGCACCAAGCAGCTCTAATTTAGGAATCGTACAGCGAGTCCTAACTGGAGCGACTTTACTCTTAGCCAAGAGAAGATGGACCTTACAGTCGCCAGAGGGGCTTTCCGTACGTAAGTACACCACTCCTGAAAATCCAGCCTCAGAGGCGTCACAAAACCCATGAAGGGAAAATGTATTCACAATATCACACATGATGGGGCGTGGGAGGACAACGTGGTTCACGTTCGAAAGGTCTTGGGAAAAGGAACACCACTCCGCTGCTAGAGTAGGAGTCAGAGGTTCGTCCCAGGTAAGGCCAGACAGCCAAAGCTTTTGCATAAAAGCTTTAGCTTTAAAAATTACCGGTGTGATCCAGCCACACGGATCATAGGTACGGGCAATGAGGGACAAAACTTTGCGTTTTATTGCATGAGTCACAGGGTCGGAGGAAAAACGATAGGTAAAGGCGTCAGCCGCGGGATCGTATTGGACGCCAAGTACCGCAATAGTTTGGGGATTTTCGGGATCTTGAAAAGAGTGGGGCAACTGCAAATGTTCTGGGGGTAGGTCACACAGGAGTTCAGGACAGTTTGAGATCCACTTTCTCAATTCGTAGCCACCGGAAGTCATAATGCTATTCATCTCATTCATAAGGACGCGAGCTTCATCCAGGGAGGCAGCTCCAGTAAGGCAGTCATCAACATATACATCACTCTCTAGGACTGAAGCTGCTAGGGGAAACCTTGAACGTTCTTGTTCAGCTAGTTCTAACAAGGCATTAAAGGGGCTTGACCTGAGGCCGTAGGTATTTGTGTTAAGCTCATACGTACACAGAGGGAAGTTGGGGCTTCACGCCAAAGTATGAGCTGATATTTTCTATCTTCAGGGTGGACCCATGTCATTCTAAACATCATCCGGATATCCGTCACAAAAACAACATTATGGCGCCTAAAATTAAGGAGGATGCACGTAATATCACGCTGTAATTTGGGACCTGAGTGGAGGCACTGATTTAGGGACACGCCTGAGGATGTAGGGGAGCTTCCGTCAAACACTACACGGATTTTAGCTTCATCACCACTTTTAAATACGCCGTGATGGGGAATAAAATAATGTTCTGCTGAGGAGGGTCCAAATGAGGAGGGACACATATGGCCAAGTTCAATGTACTCTCGCATAAAACTCACATACTTTTCCTTCAGCCCAGGATTAGCATGTAGGCGCTTCTCAAGGCTAAAAAACCGTCTAAGAGCAGTAGACCTAGAGTCACCAAGTTGAGGACGGTCCGGTAGGAAAGGGAGACGAACCGTAAAGCGGCCGTCTGGTTCACGTAGGGTAGTGGACTTGAAGATGAGCTCACATTCATCATCTACACTTCTACAGGGTCTATAGGGGATTCTGGCGGTTCTTCTAACTTCCAGAATCGTTCCACAATTTTTGATAGGCTAACACCGGTCATAGGGGCCTCGGGGGGAGTTAAAGTTGGTATGGGACCAGACAAAATATGTCCCAGGACAGTTGGGACCGCAGTTAGGCCGGAAGGGCAAACTATGGGCATATTAGGGCACAACAAGGATCCAAACACGTCAGCACCAAGGAGCACATCTATAGGGCCAGGCATATAATAGGAAGGGTCTGCTAAGGGCAAGGAGGAGACACATGACACTAAACTTGAAGGTAACTCTAGCTCAGGATGTGTACCGGCAATAACGTCGAGGACCATGGCCGAGGCAGTGATCTCAGGGTAGGATGAATCCGCAGGTCTAAATGTAAAGGAAACACTGCCGCGAACCTGTACAGACTGTACATTGCCGATACCTCGCACGGGGGAGGAAGTAGGGCACAAAGACATGTTTAGTTTGTCTACTACTAGATCAGTAGTTAGTAAACAGCCTTGGGCGCCGGTGTCACAGAGTGCACGCGCTTCGACATAATAACCGGAAGCGGAACGCACATGTATGACAGCGGTGGGAAGAAGCACTAACGAGGCAGGTATCGTAACACTGGAGGGAGGTCGGTTTGGAGGGCAGGCTAGTTATTGAGGCTGACGGTCAGATGAGTAGGAGCGATTATAATCACGAGGGGGAGACGGCGATTGGTAAGGGCGTCGCTCACGCGGCGGGGTCTGTGAACGACGGGGATTGTGATCCCTTGTGGTAAAAGGTGAATGCGAGGAGGGACGGCTTGAGGGACGAGATGTGTCACTATAGTAATGGGCGCCCCCGCCCGTACGGCGAGTGCCCCCGCCCGTGCGGCGAGCGTCCCCGCCAGTACGCGGAGGTGAAGAACGAGGTGACGTTACTGGAGAGAAACGACGAGGCGGAGACTCACGGAAACTAACATTGTTGCGGCGAGGAAACTCGGGGTTGTTAGGGTCATTAAAACACAGCATGGTGTGATGAGTCGATCGGCGACAAGTACGGCAACAATATTCGCGTGGGCAGGCTGCTATTGAATGCTTGTCTAGGCAGCGATAGCACAGGCCGGCCTGTCGTACAAAGGAGGATCGTTCGCGAGGGGAAAGGCCAATAAACTCGTCACATTGACGCAGGTAGTGGGAGGAGGAGGAGCACATGTAGCACCTACTCGTAGCTATCGGTTGAGGCTCGGGTGGAGACACTGCGGTCGCATATACGCGACGATAAAAAGGTGGCGGGCGCTGTTGCCTTGGAGGTGGGGAATATGAAGTAGGCACGGGCACAGACACGGTACGATTATTGTCAATAAGGGCCGCGTTACCAACATTATCGTGGTGCCTACATTCTTCCTCAAGGAAGTCGATCAACTGATCGAAGGTGGGGAGGCTTCTCTTCTCGCCACCATAGGTCCGCTCAAATCGAGATTTAAGCTCGGAGGGAATTTTGGTCATAATAACGTGGACCAAGAAATAAGACCACTCTTTCACTGGTAATCCGAGCCGCTCGAGGCACCTATATGCAGTTAGGAGTGGATTAAGGAAGGCGGCGCGTAATCCACTCAATTTATGGCTGACCTCTTGGAGATTGAGGATTTGGGCAATGTGGGTGTCGGCAAGGACGCGCGTGTTGTGATAACGCCTTTTCAGTAAATCACGCGCGACCTCGTAGTTGCCAGCCTCTATGCGCAGGTGCTGTACCAGGCGGCGGGGCTCGTCACTGAGGGCGCCTACCAAGTAATGCAGTTTTTGGGTAGGGGAGAGGTCTGGCTGGCAATCAACGATGCTATCAAACTGGTCCATGAAGCTAATCCATGAATCGGGCACGCCACTGAACTTTGGGATAGGCAAGTCGGGTAATTTTTGCCGTATTTGCCCATCAGAAATGCGGGACATATTGGTATATATCGAAGGAGGAGGGACAGGTGCGACATACTCCGTAGGCTTGATCTCCGAGTACTTCAATCGCAGGTCATCTACCATGTCGTACATGGGCCGCAACTGGTCTTGAACATATCTATATTCGTCGGCATCCGTGGTGGGGTCGAGACCACCCAACAGTCGGGAAGTACAGTCTACAAATTTCACAAAGTTGGGCTCTAGGTCTCGCAGCCTAAACACGAGTCTAGCAGGAGACACCGCACCTAGGGTTTCGTAGGTAGCTGTTATCCAGTTCACAAAAAACTTAACCGACCCCAAGGACGATCTGTACTCCTCTGTCTCAGTATACAATACTGTTTCGTAATCAGGCATTGTTATGGCAACTGGTCAATCACCCAACAACAGATGTTAAAGGAATTTACGGAAGTAGGCTTTTATTATTACTATCTAATTATCAACTCGTAAACAACTTGCAAAATAGGCATAGGACAAAGTCAATAAAGAAAAAACACGGCTCGCTCGCTTGGCGAATACAAAGGGAACCGGTTGGCTGACCGTCGACGGTGTTAAATTATAGACGATTTGAATTGATGCGTAATAGATTACTTTAGGTATGAAAGGGACTATCGATATAAAAAGAGATATTTGGGAAAATAAGACCGCAAAAAAGGGGGGGAATGCACCAACAGACTATAGGAGAGGCTTTCCTCAACCAGAGGAACCGCAAACCACGCTCTGTGTACCAAAATGTTAGAGAAAGGGGTAAGGCAGGGCCACTAAATCTCTGCTACCAGGGTTTTACAAATGGGCACGAGGGAGGTTCCTTAAGGGAAGCCAAATACGAGGGGGTTCTTCAAAATGAGGTTTAGGTATGGAAGTAGCTAGGTACTTACCGCGTGTCCAGGTTCACCAGCGCGCATAAGCGCAAATCCAAGGGGGGCCAGATTATCCAAAGGGCACCAGATTCACAGGCACAATACGGGCACACACACACAGTGGAAGCGTTTGTAGGCTGGTAAGGGTCCAGGAAAGCTCAGGGAAAGCTTTATGGTTATCTAGCACAAAATATACGTGCGCACACGACCACGTTCGGGCGCAGGGTGTGGGGGGCCCCGCGAATCTCCCTCGCAGAGCCAATGCGGTGCTATATGTAGGTACCTAGCTGTCAGTCAGTCTAGTTGTCATGGGGGAGGGCTGGACAATATTCTAAGGGATGGAAAGGGGCAAATCTACACAAACTATGGGATAGGCAAAAAAAGGGACTTTTAATTAACAGCGGTTAAATACCTACTGTTAGTAGAAGTTACTGTTAGTAAAATAAAAAGTTTAAGCGGTTAAATACCTACCGTTTTATGGAGCTTTTGGATAAATTTTCTTTGATGATATTTTTTAATTTATTAAATTTTCTTATGATTAAAAAGTCGGCATTTGTGCCATTTCAGCGCTGCCTGCGCGGCGCGCTATCTTGCCCCTCCACTTTCTACCACCTTTCCAGCCTCTCCTACTCCTATTTGTAACTCTGCGCCAAAAAAGAAAAAAAAAATTGCGTTTTCACCAAAGTCGTAGAAAAAAATTAGTTGGAAATCACATTTAGTATTTGGGGTGCCTGCGGAATAAAGTTCGAAGTTCGGAGTTGAGTTGCCTTTTATTCGTTCGGTATACATACAAATTTAGGAATGAAGTAGCGAAAACAGTATCGATAAAATAACTCCTCATAACGATAACAAACAACAGCCCGTGCCCCACGCTATTCTCGACGCACGATTCGCTTGCTCACTCTTCCGTCATTTTCTTTTTCTTTCCCTCAGTTGAATTTGAGGCGTCGCGGGGGAGGTTGCGTCGCTCCGCACAATAACTTTGCAGCCGCGTGCTTTTTACTTCAACAAACTGTTTTTACCGATTCGTAGTGAAAATATTGAACTTAGAATATAGAAAAGAGTGCCTGAGGACTGAGAAACTAATGCGCAGTGCTGAGAAACGTTAAGGAAGTCGTTTCCCCTGATATTTTTAGACTAGAAGTGTGTTGTCAAAGTGTGTATTTATTTTTGTGATGAAGCTTGGGGTTCAGTTCACATGGCCAGCCTTCCTTGTGATTTCATAGTGTTCTAGCATGGTGAAGGGAGAACGTGGTGTGTTTATTAGTCTATTAAAATAAGGTTTTAGACCTTGAAGAACTAAACGATGGCGGTGATCAATTTTGGTCTGTGTTTAGTGCTGGTGTTGTACCAGCTTTCGGCGGTGGTGACCGAGGAAGTGTCTTCGGAAACCAGGGATCTGTTAAACGGTAAGTCTGTCCTTGATAAGCTACCATTAAAAGCAATTTCAGCGGTAAAATTGCCAGTTGAAGTGGCGTTAAAATGATAAAATCGGCAGGGTTATCAAGCTCCACGGAGGTCAGATATTTTGGTTAATTTTTGCGGGTATTGTAGAGAGGCAAATCTTGTTTGTGATCGCCTTGGATGTTTGTGTACACTGGCAAGATAACCTCTCTCTCAGACCAGGGGCCTTAGCCTGGAAGTCCTGTAACGCAATGGTGCCAAAATGGGCTGTCAGTCGACGGCTTCAATTACGATTTATTAATGATGTCGGTCCTTTTATTGTTTTTGTAGTACAGCAAAGAATATTCTGATTCTAAGTCTAGAGGATTAGTTCTCTGGTTGTAGGAGAAAAGCGAGGAAACCCCGGTTTTGTCCTTCTGCTGGGACGCCATCGACACGCCATTGCGTTACAGGCTAAGGCCCCTGATATCAAAGTTTTCTGCATTGGGCTTTCGATGGTGAGAAAATTACCATTTATCTTTGTCAGAAATAACTTTTGGCGCTCCTTTGGCTTTTTTATAGGTAGGTAGGGTATCTAGGTAACCCAAACTTAGGAACGACCACGGAGCATACGACACAATACAAACTTCTGGCATTAGCAAACAAGATGCAGTGAGATTTGACTCATAGTCTAATCTAATCTATGTGAACCGTATTATAAACAAGAAAATAAAAGTCCCTCGGCCACAGGTCTAGGATACCCCATGGTAGCTCTTACCGCGCCCGGCATAAGGGCGCCAATCGAACAAAAAGTTGTATCCTGGCCGACTGTACTTATAGATCATACGTGCCGGGCAAGCCTACGGCCTACTGGACGCTGCATAAAATAGCCAAATCATCTCATTACGTGGATACCGCTAAACTGCTGAAAATTTTTTCTTACAGTTTTGATCCTATCGATCGAAATGGTCTAGCTAGCTAACTAGACGCGCTGACCCATGTTCCATGACATGACCTATCCTCGCGTCCAATTTGTGCCTTGAGAGTTGGGATGGCCCGATCGATCGATAATTCGAAATTCGAACGATAGATAGGCTTATCGCAGTATAGAACACTGTTGCTATGCCGATATACCGACGGGAGCCGCCCGCTAGTCGGCCTTGGGCACACCCGTCGTCGGAGCCCTGAAATTACAGTAGGTGTCTACCTACATAGAATTATGAAGTCTATGGGTACCTAGGTTAGCTACGACGCGCCAATATAGGCACACTAGCGCCTACGAATAAATCCAGCACAAGAAAAAAACTGCTACTTTTGCCTTGTGTTGTGCGGGGTTTATTCGTAGGTTCTAGGATCTGGAATCTAACCCTTAGGTCCTAAAAAGCCTAGGGATTCTCATTTGACGGGTCGTTTTTAGGAAAAAACGCATCAAAAATTAAATATGTTTTTTTTTTCATTGTCGCGTGCAGGATTCTTTCACGTTACGGGTGACTTTGCAACGAAAGTGGAAAGGCCTATTCTGGTCTATGTGCGTCATGTGTACAGTCGGCCACACGCCCCTCTATGTTAGATTGGCGCCCTTATGTCGCGCGCGGAAAGAGCTGCCATGGGGTACCTGTGACTGTGGCCGACCGTACACATGACAGCACCTAGACGGTTACACACGTGCACTCTGTTCACTTACGTTACTACGGGTGACTTTGCAACGAAAGTGTAAGCGTCTACGTGCTGTCGTCTGTACGGCTAGGTTAGGTACACACGACAGCACATCGACCCTTACACGCTAGCACTCTACTCGGTTACGTTACGGGCGACTTCACAACAGAAGTGTACACTCTGACGTGCTGTCGTGTGTACATCTAATTTTCTATTGTACGGTCGGCCACAATCTCAGATACCCCATGGCAGCTCTTATCGCGCGCGGCATAAGGGCGCCAATTGAACAAAAAGGGGTATCTGAGACTGTGGCCGACTGTACCTAAATGCAGTTCCAAGCTCTCTGGCTCAACAAACAAACAGAAGCCGGCATGATTCACAGCGGCATATTCGTTGCCGCTATCACTTCACGCCCGTGAGTTATTGGCTAGGGAGGCGTAGTTGCAAACTTCAACAGCCACTTCCGCTGTTGTCTGACTCCAAGCAGGAATTAGAGACGCAATTTTGACAGCGTTGTTTTTATCCGTGCCGCTTCATATTTCATGCATTCAACTTGATTCCACCGATGTTAAATGTAAAACAACTCAAACTAACGATTTGAGTCTAATAAGATGGATCATGTGAAGAGTTATTACTTAAGTTATTTATTACTTAGGTAACCTATGTAAATTAGCCTTTAAATTATACCTAAATGTGGTCCCAAGTGTTAGAATAATAATAATTATAATAATATTGGATACGTCCCCACGCACGCCGGCTAAAGGACCGGGACTCTGTAGTCCCGTGAATCTTTACGATAGACATACATTATAATAATAATAATAATTTATTTATTTATTGAGAATAATACATATAGAAATCAAATACAAAAATTATATGTTCTGGCATAGAATAAAACTGAACCAAGCTCTCTGGCCCAACAAACAAACAGAAGTCGGCATGATTCACGGCGGCATATTCGTTGCCGCTATCCGCTATGAGTTATAGCCTAGGGAGGCGTAGTTGCAAACCTCAACGCCACGGATCTATAGATCTATTCTATGCTCAACGCCCAGGAGTGTCGCTTTTGTCTGCGTTGCTATGATACACGGGCAATTTGCTACGAACTCTTCCAAATTGGTCCATCAATTCTGAGGATCGTGACCATATGCAATGGTTCTCCACTCATCACGGTCAGAGCATAGACTCGATGGGATGCGCGCTGGATGGATCCCCCCTGCTGCCTTCTTTAGGGCATCGGAGCATCGAACCAGCTCAGCGCATTGCTAAAGAAATCTACTGCAAATCAAGCATCATCATCAAAGAGCTGATGCTTTTACAATCATCCTCCACCACGTCCAGTCGGTGCCAGTGTCTTGAGTCTTTATTTTTCATATGAAAGTGTAATTTTCGTTGATGCATGTATGATGACGCTTTGCCCGTAATAAAATATTCGTCTAACTGGTGGCAAGCTGCTAAAACCTACTGCGTTACAAGGTTAGTTGTTACGGATTTCAAAGTGGTATTCGTAAAGTCGCGACTGCAGTAGCAGCACTCGTCATGCCCCCAGCTTCAGACAACGACATTGCCAAGACTAGACCAATTCACTCACTAGCTAGACTTTTATACTGTTTAAAATAAAATAAAATAATAGTTAAAATCTCGTAATATAAAAAAAAATGGTACTTGCCTAATTTTGGTGGCTCTTTTTATAGTTTTTCAGAGGAAAGATGTTCTTTAACATCACTTTCCAAAAAAACCATAGATTAAACGTGCCATCGAAATTAGCAAGCATTTGTCTCTGCTGATAATGGCCCATCAAATTCCAACAAGGGGTTCGCCAACGGACTGCACCCTCTAATCTCTCTGGCGCCAGTCGCCGATTTATCTTATCGATGGATTATATCGGTATTTTATCGCATCTGTGACGTCACCTTATCCTTTCTTGCTCGGACGCGCTTTGTTCGCCGATAGCGGCACTTTCTCTCTTATTGAGGTTTTTTTACACTCGATAATGATAACAGAAGCCATTGACTCGAAACGTGAAATACCCACGAAAAAGTCTCTAGGTGTTACAAAATATCTTAACATTGACTTTCACAATGTTTTAACAAATCAAAGCTATGCAAATGCATCTACACACACAAACATATTCTCAAAGAGCTAATACCAAAAACAAAATACATAGTTATGATTTTTTATTTTAAGGTTAGGTATAAAATAATAAAAAAATCTAGGTTTTTTTGCAGAATTAACTTCCTGTTGACGAGTAAAGAGTTAGGAAGTGTTGTTGTAACACGTTCTATTAGGTTGTAGTGTAGGCCTTTACTACACAATCGGAACAGAAATCTGCAGCCTGTAAACCTCTGTATCTGAGCCTAAACTAATTATGTCAAGCACTGGAAATGCTGCATGAATATGTATGTGCAGGTTTCCCCGCGATGATTTCACTTTTACACATTCACAAGACAGCACGTCGACCCTAACACGCTGGCACTGTACTGGGTTACTACGTTACGGGTGACTTTACGACAAAAGTGTACACTCTGAGACGTGCTGTCGTGTGTACAGTCGGCCACACACTAGGATACCCCTTTTTGTTCGATTGGTGCCCTTATGCCGCGCGCGATAAGAGCTGCCATGGGGCATCTGTGGATGTGGCCGACCGTACATACCATTTACGAAAAACCCATCTCTACTAACGCTCCGATGCGAAATTTCTCGCTCCACTTTTTAAACTGTTACATGCGCGTGAGCATTTAATTCGCTGTAAAATCATCGTATCGAAACACCGCTGTTTCGTGGAACACTCACTCTTGTCCCAAATGTATTTTCGTCAAGAAGTCAGTTCGAGAAAACGTGACGCACTTTTGATAAAAAAAATTCAAGAGTTTTTTCAGCGAAAGGAAATGGTTGAGTTATCTCGCTGTTATGATCTCATCGGCGCATAATTTGTCGCTAGACGACAGGACAAAGGCATTTTTTTTGTAACGAGGTCGTTTCACCCCTCTAGGATAGACATAGACAAGCAATTATTGTCCCTTCGATGACGTCAGTCAGTGGCGCCGACATTATTATTGAGGTAGGATCAAACGCCCCTTTCGTTCGTGACCCCTCATAGTTGATAGGCCATAGTTTGCTTTATCGTGGGCATTGTGGCACCAGCTTTTTCTTTCACCAGTGAAATGAAATAGATATTATTGATATCGAATAACTCCAATAGGGATAGGGAGCAAGTATAAGGCATCATCTCTTTGTGAAAACAAAATATGTGAGTCAGTGCTAGAAACAGCTGTCTTGGAGGTATTATACCTTACTTATGAATTGTGTTTTGCTATGCGCTATAGATTGGATTAAATAAGTCCTAGGTATGTAGGTACTAACTACTGATTAAATTCGGTAGCTCTCCGCTAAATGGCCATCATCGCACGTAGAGGCTTGTGTATAGACTATAGATCTTCTCTCATGTCGAAAGCGGCACACGTCGCGCTCCCAGAAACGCGCCAACATGATCGCGCTGGTGGTCGCCTCAAGGATATATTTTACTACCTTACTTACATAGATCCTGCCAGCTACACTGCTTTAGATAAGTCTAGCTTGTCATGTCATACCTCTTGGGCCACCTCCAAGCGTCACCCGCCATGTACAATGGACTGGTCCTTGGTGTAAATTGTGTTTGATCCAGTCCCTAACAATTCTCGCCGACCATGACGTTAATTACTGGAATAAATAAATGACTAATCAGTCCGGCTGTCCTCATAAAAAAGGCCGACATGGCCACTACAATCCTCCGCCTAGAAAACAAACGATATCACCCCAATCGCATGTCAGAAGCCATTACCCGTCGAGACTCCATAACCGTTACCAACTTTACCATTCACTGTCGAGCACCCTTATTCCGTCTTTACAACGCCGATTTTCGCCACCTTTTTGAGCCTTTTAAAAGTTTGTCGTCACGTTTGTGAACCTAACTGTAACGGTCCCACTTGTGGTTCTTAGAGCGTTGGCGTAGATGTTATTTTCGTTCGCGGGAGGGGTCTCAGTTGGCTGGTTGCAAGGTGGGGTGGATGGCAGATGCCTGGCCGGCGCCAGATTTGTGGAGACACAGACACTTGGCGTTGGCGCCACGTGGTTCAGTCGCCGCGGAGTCGCGTGGGGTGAGCGGGGCTTTTTTGTGCGTTGTCAGCAATGTTTGTTGGCCTTCCGAGTGCGAGTGCCTAAAACAATCGTACAATCAATGCAGGCGATGAATGAGGCCCAATGTTGGGTGGCATCCGAACATCACTTAGCTTACCTAGGTCTGGTCTACATTGTAATTTTTTTTGCTTTAATTTTTTTGATGAAATGGAGTTTGCCACTCATTGAAGAGCATCTCTGTCTACAAGAGCGTAAGGGTACGCTGTGTGTGTCGTGAAAATATCGCGAGAAAACTTTCGCAGTACAGCTAGAAAGGCGTTGAAATACGCAAGAGACAAGTCTCTCTTGCGCCGTCCAGCCAACCCAAAACCGGCTTCATCTCCCAGCCATAGAGGCCAATATCCCTTGCTGGAGTAACACGATACGCCAGCGACAGAGAGAAGTGAGAACAACAGACCTTGTAGTGCATATCGCATGCGACAGTTGCAGCTGACTTCCGGTAGCCATGCCGGAAGCGTGGCGCCGGCGCCTGCGCGCTGCGTCGTTTCGGGTCATTCGTGGCCAAACTGCGCGACGGACCGGACGTCACGGGGTGGCGCTCCCGGAATTACATCATGTTTGATTAATGAAAAAATGTGTCCGATTTGATTGATAACAGCTGCAGTTGTTTTTAGCTGGTTGTTTGGTATTGTTTTATTTACCGTAGATAGAGCTTCCTGCACTTTGAGATGATAAAGTCGCCCTCGTTTCGTTTGTTAGGATGAAATACTCGACATAATGTGGACATAATGAATCCAAATGTGTTGTTTGTTACCTACCTCTTTACGAAGTGTTAGACAAAATCTAGGCCTTTTCGCATGCTATCCAAAGTAGAATGGGTGAAGTAACCACGCACTCTAGTTCCTGGAACTAAAACATAGAATAAATCCACGCTATTATTCAACTTGAGCAAGCTATCAATCAGCACACATGCTGTCTACAAACATAAACCCCACTAGCCTCTGAGACTGTAGGCAAAATTGCAAATAAGTAGAGCATTAATCCGACAAGTCACGCAATGGCTGCAGCGGCGAAGCAGGGGCCTTAGCCTGTAACGCAATGGTACCAAAATGGGCTCCCAATTAACGGGTTCAATTCCGATATATTAATGCTGTCGGTCCTTTTAATGTTTTTCTAGTACAGCAAAGAATATTCTAATTCTAGAGAATTAGTTTTCTGGTTGTAGGAAAAAAAAAAGGAAACCCCGGTTTGTCCTTCTGCTGGGACGCGATTGACACGCCATTGCGTTACAGACTAAAGACCCAGGCCCTGCGTATGCGACTCGCCTTTTGGCATTCGGTCGGACAGTGATGGACGGACGGCCGTTAAATAGAAGGTCATCCAGCGGCTCTTTTTCTGCCATCGTCTACTGCTATCTATCCTGACCCTCAGCCTTCCTCATCCACTTGCCTTTGGGCATTCGGTCGGATACTGATGTACGGACAGCCGTTAAATAGAAGGTCATCCAGCTTTTCCTTTTCTGCTATCGTCTACTGCTATCTTATCCTGACCCTCAGCCTTCCTCATCCACTTGCCTTTGGGCATTCGGTCGGATAGTGATTGACAGACGGCAGCCAAGTGCGTATGGCACTTTATGCAGCGAATGTCAGCGAATCGATCCACTCCTTCATTAATTTCTGGTGTACAATAAAGTGTGCTCTTTCTCTCTCTCCTTCACTTCCTAGTCGGCCTCGCGAATCTTCCGGATGCCTCCCTCTATGGACCACTAGGCAGTGATCGGTGATGCGGAACATGCTCTGCACCACTCCTCAGGAGCATTGCGGGTCCGCCCCGAAACCCCATGGGTACATCAGCTTGGCACATCTTCCCTGCGAAGTTCGGCACCTGTTAATTAGAGTCCAAAGTGGAAGGTCATTCATCTTCTCTATTCAGCTGCCATCCTCAATCCTCATCCAGACTTCCGCATCCAGACTTCCTCATCTAGTCGAAGACTCAACAGCTATCGATTATGTCAGTCAAGAGAACAAACTGTCAGTTGATTTCCTTCTTCGGGTTTGATTGAACGAGCGAGCGAAGTGAGCGAAGTTCTCCGAGTCTACTGGAACAATCCGGCGTTTGTATGTATGTATGTATGTTTGTATGTATGAATGTTCGTTCGACGATAACTTGAGTAAATTTCGTCGACGTCGGATCGGTATGAAATTTGGTAGGCAGGTAAATGAGGCAAAGAGAATTTTTAAGGTCGAACATGAGCCAAATCGGTCGAGGGGTTGCTGAGATATATGGGGTCGCGAGTTCATAGTTCGGGGCGAACCACTAGTAAAAATGTGGCCAGTTGCGCGTATGGCCCGGCGAAGTAATCTGTTTTTGATCTGTTTTTGACACCCGCCGCACCATGACTTTTATCGAGTTCGCATCATGGACCCCCGTAAGTTTTTTAGGTAATTCTTCTAGCTATCTAACTTTCATTATAAGGTTCTTAAATTATTTTAGCATAATGAATGACATGTTGTGGTGATTATTCCCGTACATATTTTCTCTCTGAGACAGCGGTTCTCAATCTTTTTTGGTGACGGAACCCTTTTGGAAAGCTAAATACTTGACGGAACCCTACAATAAAACAATTGTTTTTACCCGACTGACCCAGAGGGAGGGTTATAGATTTCGAGTCTATGTATGTATGTTAGGGTGTATGTAAATTTCTTTGGCACGTTCTGTAGCCTAAACGGCTTGTTGGAGTTTCGCTTGCGAGGTGTCATTTGATTCGTCTTGATTGTGAGAGATTGTGAGGTGAGGTGTATTGAATATTTTTTCTAATTTCTTGCGGAACCCCTACAGAGGTATTGCGGAACCCTAGGGTTCCGCGGAACACACTTTGAGTATGGCTGCTCTGAGACAACGCTTTTGCCCAGCTAGTGGGATATGAAACACTTGTACTGTACAGACTACATCTAATTCTAAATGATAGTCCAGTATCAAAACAAAATAATATCCCTTACGTCCACACAAGTTTAATTACTTGGCGACACATTCTATCAATCTGCGAGGTTGCACCATCCACTAGCTGACACATGAAACTCGGTATCTTTGGCTGACAGTACCTCGTTGTCTCCTCTGAATACAGATGATGTTGCAGTATATTTCTATGCGATGTTCAGGGATAATAAACAACAAAAAAAAACTGCTAAGGTAGCTCTTTCCTTAATAATACTGTAAAAACTTATTCACCGTCCAGTGGCACCTCCACTCAGACTAGATGAGTGAAGTGACCACTCGGACGCTGCAGTGCCTGGGACATGGGTTTAGAAGGAAAAGGCTTGACCAGCACCATACTGTCAACTTAGTCGAGCTAGCCCAAGACAATGTCTATACGTCACTCTTCTTCTTTTTCAACCTATAGCCACCCAAAAATTCTGAGTGTAGGTCTATTCCGTCACTCTTAGTAGCTGAGAAAAAAGTAGATACCTTATCGCCATTGACCAAACGGAACATTGGTCTGAAATAGACTGTAGATGCGGATGGTCTCCTTGGACTGTCAGGCACGTACAATTTATAGGCGCAACGCATGATGTGGCCTTTCGAGGCTTTTTGCACAGCACGGCGGATAAGTAGGTATACTGCTGAACCAAAATAAAAAAATATTGAAATTAGTTTCTCAATATTGTCTAAAGATAAGATTAAGCCAATAACGGACTTTCGAACAAAAAACTTTGCTTTCCGAATTATCACTATTTGAACGGTGTGCTATGTGGTAGGTATATATCCGCTATGTGGTAGGACTTTTGCAAAAGAGATCGTCTATGTGTAAGTCACGAGCGAGCGCACAAACGCCGGAGTTGAAGCAGTCGCCGTGGCCGAAACTGGCCAGGAGATCCGCATCATCATCATCAATTAATTACTTATTCTTCTTCATCGATTCCTCATGGCTAAGGATCGCGACCATGTCGTAGGTACTCGCTTCCAACGATCTTCCCTGATATGAACTGCCCGGTGAATTCTTTGTCCGGCCGCTGCCTTTATCGCATCAGACCATCTGGTTGGTGCCCTTTCCCTGGCGCGTTTGCCATTCACCTGGCCCTAGATTATGAGCTTCTCTTAAGCCTGGGAGACCGCATTATGTGTCCGAAGAAGCTGGGGATCTTTGCATGGCAGATGTTGATTAATTATTAATATTTAATAAGACAATTTGGATTCCGAAGACTTAATACTTAGTAGGGCTTGACGAGTTGCACCACTTGCACCAAAATTATTGCACATTTAGACCCTCGACGAATCAAAACATCATATTGACGAAGACGTATTTGTTACGTAGGTAAATCTTTCGGACTTTATTGACATAATATTATTATTGCAACTTCGATTACCGACACGTGAATCTATTACGTAAATCGTTATTTTGATTTTACATCATCATTGACCTTTCGGTCAACCGGTCCCGACGTCGATCAGCCTTTAACTTTGACATTCTCATGAAAGATTGTCGAGTTTTTATTGGACATCCAACTGGCCAGCATTATTGAGTGCCAGTTCATTATTTCCAACATTTTGAGCATGGAACGTTATCCATCAATCACCTATAGGCGCCTGGTACATGCCTCATTAGCATAGAAGTAACTCCATTTAGGTATTCGAATCAACCAGCTAATTCTGACCTTCACAGGCCTTTCCCTCTTTCAGTAATGAGAGGTCTTGTGGTACCGGTCAACTAGTTTCTATACTAAGTGCTCTTGCTACGGACAGCCTCCTACAGCATATTTGGTAAGCGTTGAATTTGTACCGACCGACAATCGTAATGATATCCGCTACTTGGAGATACTGCAAAAAACATTATCTTCTTGTCTAATTAATAATTAACTAACGTTTGAATCCATAATTTGACGCGTGAACTGATAATTGTTTTAATTAAGACCGAAGTAGACTTTAGACTGGTGCAAGATTGACATCTTCTCTCATGGGTTTCAAATTAGAACAATGTAACAAATAACCTGTCTTCCTGATTTTACTATGTCCAAAAATGTACATGAAAGAACAAGAACATCTGAATACTTCGGTCCTATTTGATGATGGTGTGGTCTTGTTGTGCCTTATTGATCTCCACTATTTGCGGTATATCGCGGCAGCTTCTACTAATAAATTGTATTCTGTGCTTAGTAGATTAAATGCGAACTTTAGTTAGCTAGCTGATTTATCTTCCCAATTTTGTTGCTGATTAAGTTATCTTATCAATAAAAGTAGTTTGTTGTAGTAGAACAAAGCGCACCAAATCTTGAAAGACAATTAATTTGAGCGTTATATCATAAGGAAGACAGCACAGTGAAGACAGAGCCGCAAAAACTGAAGAGTCTATAAATAACCCAGAAGCAGACCAATCCAAAATAAATGGCCGAGAAATAAGCCACAAGGAAGAGTCTAATAGATAGAACCCACGCAACGGTTTGTTTATCCGTTTGTCTTGATCTGTTTCTGTGCATGGAAATTGTGCAGTAGCGCTAGGTGAAGTTAGACCGAGTGAACGAATTCGAAATTTGCAGGCAAGCATGACCTATGGAACAACTTTTTATATTACGGAATAATTTTACCAAAATCGCGGGGAAAAAACAAACTGCTGACGTCAAAAACATGTGTACAAGCTGATCCGCATCGCAAGTGATAGGACTCAATTGATAATTCGATGGATAATAGCTCTACGCCACCTTAAAATCATTCACAATTTGTCTTAACATCAGATCAGATCAGAATTGAGGGAGCGATTGAATGGATGCATGGATTTATTAAGTCTGCTGTGAAGGAACAAGCGCAGAGTGGAAAGATTTTGGGCCACTTGCTACGGCATGATAAATTCAATAACACACATTTGAAGTAACTAGAAGAAAATAGAGGTAGAAAGAAAGAGATCCAAAGAGAAAGTGTATGGTTTGACGTACCAGTATGTGTATGTGCGAGTGCTGCACAAACAAGAGTGGGACTCTTATAACTAGTATTTCGCCCCGAACTGTGAATTTGCGACCCCATATCTCGGCAACCCCTCGACCGATTTGGCTCACGTTCGAACTTAAAAATTATTACAAACGCCGGATTGATCAAGTAGAGTCGGAGAACTTGCCTCGCTTCGCCCGCTCGTTCAATAATGATGATGTCTCCTGGGAGGCGCCGCCTACGTTCGCTCGGTCTAAACGCGCCACCACGAGCGCGTGGGCAAGGCGCCACAACAGCGGCTGGAATAACTGCATAATTGTCCGTGACAAATAATCGTTGCACAATTAGGTGACTTGTCATTGTCGCTGGCAATTTAACCCCTTGCGAGAGGCGCGATTTATCAATAATTGTTTTGTTCCCCTCGAGTTAATTTAGTCAGATAATCGTAACTTAACCAACAATGCTGCAAAGTTGGGAGTCAACAGAGAGTTTTCCTGGTATAAGGTTATGTTCAGTGGGAGACGGCCTTCCGCCCTCTCGCTTTCGCTTCCTTTTTTTCGGCTTCTTCCAAATTCCATTTTCAGAAACAACATTTTCGTCACCAGAAAATTCATTTACGAACGGAAGTATTTCATTGCAGCAACAAAATTATCGTCACCAGAAAATGAATTTCCGAAACAAAAATATGGATTCGTGGCGAAAGAGGAATGCTGCAAAGCATACTCTGTAATTCCCATGCAAATATTATGCATAGTCAGTAAAGTAAAGTTAGCAGTAATGAATTTTGTATTGAACAATTTTATTGAAGTAACAGTCAAAATAAATTGCAAACCGTCTGGCCAGAAGGGATCGACACTCAATCAAGATGACCCAAATATTTTGGCACGCGAAAAAAAAACAGCTACTGGCTTTAAAAAGAGACGCATTGCAGCGATTACCATAACTGTCATGCCATATATGAGCGTTCTATAAGCGACACTTGAACAAATAAACGGCATTCCGTCCACAGAAGCTTGTATAGACTTGTACTTGCAGAAGTTCGACCTAATCAAGGATGCGGAAACCCTCAAAGCGTTCAAATTAGGCCGCAAAATTCCGAACGCGGCGACATGCTCCGCTGCATTGATTGAGCTAATATGGAAACGCTGCCAACGCTGTAAACTATACAAGTCTATGCGTTCAGCAGACCAGCATGCACGCTTAAAACAAAACCCTGCTGCTGCTCCTAAGCAGCCTTGTTGTTTCTACTTTCGAGCGGTGCGAAAAATGCGAATGCGAGGTTCTGTTGGGTATAGGCATTTTTCCTCTCGCCATCTCTCACGGTTCCTCGCCATCCGATTTCGCGCTGGGAGTCGTTTACCCTTTGTAGATTAGGGAGTCTTGTTGGAAATACTGTCCTGAATTCCGGATTCCAGTCTTTTTTCCGAAATGTCCTTCTGAACACCATCATTGAGTGGCGTGGCACAGATGCGCCTGCGCTTGCTGCACAGCGAGCGACACTGGTTATGCAAATAAAGGCGCCGCAGCCAAATTACCGGTTCATAGTCGATTTTAATCTCCCGAAGGGAATGGGGATATTATGCAAATACATACCTACCTCCACTCGTCCGTAGTGCAATGAATGCAAGCTGCTTGTATCTTGAAAAGAAAGCTGTCCGAGGAGCTAAAGAGGCGCGATTTCTGCGTTAGTATCACCTGAATTTATTCACAATGGTAGGTTATGTGTTTCTTAATTTTTAGTTAGCAATACCGCTTGCTAACGGCTAAGAAATTTTGAAATAATCCTCCTATTATGGGTAAAAAAAGGGGGAAAGTGTGAAAATTAAGGGAATAGAGGAAACTCCGAAACTGCTCATCTTTGAAACTTCAAAATTTGGCATTGGCTGTTAATACCCAACGGAGACATCCGTTGTGAAAGCATTTTGGAGCAACCCTCTCTAAACTATTAAAAAGGGGGAATCTATTAAAAAGGGGGAAGGGGGAACATAATAAAATTATATTACACCTTTCCGACATCCATAACATACACATAACATAAACACCGTTCAATAATCAAACCTATGTTACGAAAATAAACCACCAAGAATACCAACAAGGACAAGGGTAAATCAAGTCTAGAACTAAAAGCACTCACATAGTTCTGAAATCGGTTTTAGTAACTGCTAACACTCAACATCTCGACCAGTTTATTATTATCGAGATGTGAATTTATCCGACCGCTAGGAAGCTTGCCGCTCATAAATATTTTAATACGCGCGCACTGACTCAGCATATGCGTACGCGCTTCTCTGATGCATGCATCGGACAGAAGATTGTTCCGAAGACAGATTAGTTCCGAAAGTGGATTTTAAAGTAAGTAGTCAAAGGAACACAAATTGGTCGGAATTACAAGAGCCCGTGCATACCTGACACTGACATCACACGACTAATATCAGATAGAGCTGGATAGCGTTCTATACAATGATTTTGCCCACTCTTGACCTAGTATAATCTTGATTATTCTATGTCACGTTCGATGTTGTGATGGGTCTTAAAATGCATTTTAAGAGAATGACCAAGACATGTTCCGAGACATGAAGGCCTTATCTACATTAGGTACATTTTGTGAGTTATACTTCTTCTGTGTATATTTATTTTGTTGCCAAGCTCCAGCGGCGATGAAATATCGTTTCTATTGCGGTCTTATAAGTGGGAACAGAAGCTTTAGCAACAGATTGTTCGGCTAAAATTAAAATTCCATCCACAACGTTCAGAGCATCAGCGCAAGCTTTAAATTACACTTAACTATTGGCTAGTGTAGTGATCGCCATAATAAAGGACACATTCTTAGTTATTTTAAAATAGTCTCTCGAAACAGGACCATAAATACACCGCCTTGTCTACAAGGCTTCCGATACAAGCGAAGAACTTGTAGCGAGCGACCGTATCGCCTTCAATGTAAAACTTATTACACTTAATGCGGCTAGTGTAATTAATTCTCATAATACCAATATCATGGCAAAGGAATTTAATCTTTATGCCGTAGTTATTTAGAGTCCCTCAGGGTTCTGCGCTGGGGCCGCTACTATACAAAGTAGACCGCTCTTGTGCCTCGCGTCGTACGAGTTTTTCTGCTCCCTCAATTATTAGTCGCGGCATGGAACGAATATTATGCATATTCAACTCGGTAATTATTGCTCGGGGCCCTATTATAATAAAAATTTATGTAGCAGCTGTTCTTAAAGTAATATGAAGACCATTGCGTGCGTTCACTTGCGCTTGCGTTCACAATCACCCGAAAAAAGTGCCATGTAATGAGAAGGAATAACCTTTGTAATGTTACACTTATTAGCTGTTATTACCCAGTAATACGCAGCATTTACACTTGAATAGAAATTTAAATTTAGTTCACGTTATTTTGTATCCAAATTATTATAATTGTAGACCAAGCCATTTCCCCACAGCGTTTCGAGCATAAAGTAGGCAAAGGATTGGCGGTAGAGGAAGGCAGCGCCGTAACGGCACAACGTAATTAATAGGTCTAAATAAAACATAGCTATTGCCGAGTGAGGTCAAAAGCCAGTGAATAGGAAGATTACATCTTCAGCCGGCGCGCACGCAACGTCCAACTATTAGGAGTTTATTGCCGACATTAATAACTGCGGCCGCACCACCAGTAAGATTGCACTCCTCCCTTTATTGCAGTTTGTTATACAGAATCTACAGCTTTCGCATCTTCGCCTCTAGAAGCCTAGACCGCAGCGGCAACCCACTTTTTCTTAACGATTTTCGTAGTGTTTAATTAATTTTTTTATCGTCAATAATTCTTAGGCGCTCCTATATTCGGTTTTTATGGCTTGGCTCGTAAAAATGTGATGACTTCTGAATTAGTTTTCGCATTCAGGAACTAGGTATGTAATCTTGCTCTCGGGTTTATGAAGCGATTCTAAATGACTTGAAATATCTATCTTGATGTGAGAAAAATTGAAATTAAGTTCAGGAAGTAGAGTAGGGTGCACATAAAATAGACAAGAGCGACCAGTTAATTATTGTTGCTATGCCTGGCCGTTAATAATCATTAGACAAAGAAATATTTATAGCTTTGGAGCTGAGATCAAGGGTGACTAAACACAGAGCATCTGGAAGTGAACTCAAAAGAAAGGATAGAACTGCTGCACCTCGGGATACAAAAGAACGATCATTTGAACAAGCAAAGGCACTCAGCACGGTACTTATTGTGAGTCAGCGTTACTTTATCTGAGTTTTATTGCATGCATGTGCCTCTGCTGTTCAGTGGAGTATTTCGAATGTACACTTAATTTTATTTTATCAATTTCGCAACGGATGTGGCTTAGGACATAAAATAACTATAAAGATATACATATTCGGATAAATTGCATCTCCGACATTCAGAAACAAACATTTAAAACATCAATTCGTCTCATGAGACACGCATTCTTCCATTAATTGACAACGATAAAGTCGAGTTGGATGGAGCAAGCGGGACGTATCGCTGAACCTCTAATGCGATTTGGCGATAAAGATACTGGAAACACGGGAATTCAATTAGGCGGAATGGTCGAGTTATCAGGCTCCGATGATGCGTGCATTTGGATCGGTGGGGGGCGAGAAGGGACTGTTTCCACCTTGTCCGCTTATCGGGCCAGCCATTTGTAGGCTGGCGCTCTGGCGACATTCCCGGAATACAGTGTCCAGCGGATGGTCTAATTGAGTCGCCCACACCGAGTCTACGGCCATTAACGGGCCTCTAGGATCCCTTTTGTTCTCCGGACAAGTCGGCACAGGTACCTTTGTCTACCTGCCTTGGGATAGCAAATTTTTTTGCCACTCAACAAAATAATACCTGTTGAGTTGTGGCCCTTTTTTGACGTTGTCTGGCTATTGTTGGTTTTATTTTATGTCTGTTTTGGAAGCACTTGAATTGGAAGTACTGTTTCTAATTGAGTCCAAGTGGCTATTTCATATTATTTTATTTCGTTGGCTTTCGAATGGTGCTATTAAATCTTTCAACTATGGGCTTGATGGCTTTGTTATTGTTTACGCATGGCGCCTCTGTGACTCATCCGTTAGTGGTCTACCTGTTGGCGACAAGTGTCTGTCCATCATAAATTGATACTTCGTGCTCGTTCCCTTGTTATCTTTACAGGCACTTCGGGAGGTTTACAATACTATTACTTTAATACCGCTATTGTCATACTTATCTTCAGCAGAATTGTTTCTTGAAATCACAAGTTGTTGCTTTAGAAAACGGTGCTTTGACTTTGAGTCTTCGTACAGAAACGTTCCGGACGGAAGATATTTTTAAAGCTTCGTAAGAACGGCTCGAATAGGGGCAAAGCTGCTACAAAGATTGTATTCCTTCTCTGATCCATTTGGTCGCATTTCCAGTAATAGTATATTCTTTAAATCATTCCTCCAGAGCCCAATGCATTAGGTACTTTACTACCCTCCTCAATTACCTCCCCAAGTGCTTTCCGATTGTACGCCACTTCTGTCCCAACTCCCAACGCTTTTATGGTCTAAAATTACTCTCCTAAGTTTCCGTTACCTAATGTAGACTTCCGCCGACCTGTAAATCGATCCTGGCGGTAATAAATCTGGCGGTTTGAGAGCCCCCGATATCGCTAAAAGCTTCGTCGGAGGAGCGTAAAAATAGTCAGGGTTGAGTCGGCTTAAGTGGCTCGCCGTGTCTGCTGATAAGATGCGTTTTTGTGGGACCCGAGACAGCCTTTATGGGTCCGATAGTAGAGCCCGAGTCTCGAGAGATAATAAAACACGGCGCAGGTTGGATTCCACTCAAGGGTTTGCCTTCCCGTCGAGATTAGGCGTGGGTTTATTTAAGCTCGCTTATTTGTTTTAATGCTTTCTAAGGAGTTGATAAATTACCCTTGAATTTTTCCTGCTCTTGAGTGCCCGAACCTTTTAGTGCTACCGAAGATCATTTCCCACCCTTTTAATCGGGTTTGTTTACTTCTTCGTCTGTTGTTATGACAATTTGACAACCCTTTCAGTAATGCCGTGGCCCGTGGCTTGAAATGTTTAGCTTAACATCAGGCTTGCGCGTTGGATATGGAGCGCGTCGGTTGGTTAACATCTGCCATCGAATCAGAATGTATATCTTTGAGCGCACCACCTGCTCTTTAAATAGGTCTTGCTCGTTCAACTAGCGTCCATTTTCTCATCGCAATCATCAGCGTTGTTTATTTAGTTAATGCCACTGGTCGGTTCGCCTTCTCCTGAGAGCTCTCCTCGAACTTTGTTTGCTCGGATCTCTCTTAGAACATTGAGTGGTTTACCCACAGGCTTTCGTGTTCTAGAGTCGTTGTTTCACACACAGCCGGGTTCGTAGTTCTTGAAGCTTCTTACCGTTGTGTTGAATTCGTCTAGGAATATGTCTCTGAGATAAATGTATCGTTCGTGCCGCTACATTTCAAAAGAACGGGATTGTTACGTTTGCGGATGCGTGTGCTCGCTGTTTTTTGCACACTCTCTCCTTCGCAATGCGAGAGGGATGGCGCTACCTTCTTTGTTGCACCTGTATTCATATGAGCGTAAAGTTTAATTTCATTCGCACCTACCTATATTGGTTGTAATATAGTCACTGGAGCGGTATCAGAGAGGTAATCGTAATGACTCGCTAGTCGCTACGGTCTTCGGAATCCGCGTTTTGTGAATGGTGTAAATGCCGGTGTTGCTAATGAGTTGTGGACCTTGTTGCTTTGTTTTAGGGCTGTCATTGGAGTGGAGGGCACGGTTGGTTGCGTGCGCGCCGCGTGGCTGTATCCTTGCAGGCGCCGGCGCCGCTCTAACAGGGCTATGCAATAAATTTGTTGCAACAGAAGGGCTATAATTCTGGAAATTAAATTTCGCAAACTTGAGATTCGAGATGTGAAGTTGATTCGTCATGTCCTCTGCTTCTGACGCATGTTTAATGTACTAAGGTACTCTGAAAATTTACCCTCTTGTCTCTCTGACCCTGTTACCTTCTAGTCGCACTGATGCTATAGGATAGGATAGGATACTACAATAGTATACCGAGTTAAATAAAACTGATTAATATTATGTCAAATCAAATCTTCTCTATATATTTACTTCTATCGCTATTAGATTTGTGGACCTCCTATTATTTATTCATCAAAGCGGTTTTATTTAGTCTCGTTTTACGTAATTTTCTATTGTTGTAGTTTTTTATTGTTGGCGAATCGGTTTTTAGTGTCGTCTGCGGTAGTTGCGTGGGCGCCGATTGTCTCCGCGTTCGTTGTTGTATACTTGTATCGGTGTCGTATCGTAGATTCTGCTTTATTGTGTGATCTGGAGCATCAAAGACTTTTTGTAGTCTACTTTCTCACTACATTCAATCTCCTTTTACGAATCGTCGATTTAATTGTCACTTCAGTTCATACTTTATTCGTATTTTATTTGAAAATCATATTCGATTCGCTCTATTGTTTCAGAACACTTGTGCGATAGTCTCTCATGATTTGTCGAATCGCTGTTATTTTATTGGCCACCAAGACTTCTTGCTTTGTTCATTATTTAATTCTAGGTCATCTCCAAAATCATATTGGGCATGCATCTCGATTAGCGTCGTAAATGTCTACATCAGAGCACAAAACAATACAATGAATCATTGACTCATTTAAATAGCCGTTCCAAACTGTCATCTGCTAATGAAATCATCATCGTCAAGCCAAACAGTAGACGCCATTAGACTGGCGGCGCCTTTTAACCGCAACATGATACTAGAACGGTAGTGTTACTGTCAGCCCGGCAGCACGACCACAGCGCGACAAATGTATTAATTTTATCTCGCTGTAGACTTGGGCTTCTCTCTCTTTCTTCCGATCTTTAATCCTACATGGTGGGGTCAGCCTTACCTAGTCTATGGAGGATACCAGTTAGGTACCTACGTTACATTATTATGATCGTCTACTATCCATTCGGTCGGTAAATAATTATTGACGGTTTCTCATATGCCTGTTTTAAAATTCTGATCAATGGGCAGCAAGCAACTACCTATTCCACATTTTACGCAGCCCGCACGCATCCATATTTTGCAACCTTGACTTGAGCTTGTTAGTAACTGGCCTAATTTTAGCCCCAATTAGTCGAAATGAATGTGCTAGTTTGTTCTGTCTTTAGCTTTATTTGGTCTAGTCTTGTTTTGGACTGTGGGCTTGGATAAGAGACTTCTTTGTTTGTTTTCAAGGAGGTTTATTATTATATTATTTTTATAGCAACGAAAATGGCTACTACTACTTGGTTATATGCCCCTTGTTTGTTTTTGGGCTTATTATCATCAAAAATTGCCCCCTTGAAGTTTTCCAAAGTTCCCAACTCCATTTTGTTCGTCGTCGGCGCGGTCCGTTGGTCGGGCGCGTTTGAAAATAGAACACTGGAGAAACATTCGATGGTCACGCCCCCTGGTTTTTAAAAAGGGTCTCTATGATCCACCAGGCATTTGTGGCCTTTGCTCGTACAAGGAAGAGAGGCGATGGGAGGTCTTTCAGAATGGTCTTGGTGTTCTATGATGGACCAGGGTCCAAGACCTCTGTTTGTTTAGGAGAGACAGGTGTGGAAGGGTCTACGGTAAGGGGTTGGGAGTAGCGGCGCGTGGCGACAGATGTGGGCAGCTAGAACGTACGGTTGACATGCGATTAGACAGACAAGTACTTAGACATTATGATTTTGTAGTAGCAACTAGTGAATGTAATAAAGATGAAGAAAAAGATAACTAGGTAAGTACGCCATTTGGCTGAAATTTCTTGGTTTGGAGGGTTTGCAAAAAAATTATGAGCCGTTATCAAAGAACAAATACAAAGCAGTTCATAGATGGCGTTTACAGGCGTGGCCATAGAAGAACCGGAATACGGCTGTCAAATTTCGATTAGCACAGATTAACTTTGACAGCCGCATTCCGGTTCTTCTACGCCTGTAGGCGCCATCTATGAAATGCTTTGTGAATTTATGCTGAAAACGGCTCATTATAAAAGATGTATAAATATTTGCCACATCAACCAAGACTGTATCTTTCTCAGAGAGAAAAAAAAGCCTGGCTAATCTGTTGGATTAGAAGACAAATTAGCAGTCTCAATGACTTCCTTGAATCGGCATTCGGCATAAACTGGAAAATAATGTCATTCTGCCTAATGTCCGAACTAATTAACTGATTAACTATCAACTAAGTAAGTACACTGTTTATCAACTGCTTAGTTTAAATAGAATGTCTGTTGACACTTCCCACATTAGTGGCCTATTTGAAGAAGTTGACTAATATTTACGAGATCGGTAATTTTTAGGCTTTACTAGAAAGAAGAAAGAAAGAAAGAAAGAAAGAAAAAAGGTTTATTGCAATACTCTTAAAAATTTAACAACAATATAGTAGGTAATATTCTCATTTTATAGGAAGAGTAAGGCAATGGGTTGTGGCTCAGCTTTTGCTGACTAAGGTTCTGCACAGAGAACCCTAGGAACAGCGCTGGTTTTCAGCCACAACCCATTAAAACTAAAACTAAAGCTAAACATAAAACTAAAACTAATGACACAAAAAAATAAATAAATAAATAAATAAATAGCAATTTCAACCAACTTTCCAGACAAAAAAATTTTACGCATTATAGAAATGAATGTGAATGTATGTGTAAGTGAATGAATGAATAAGTGTGTACATATAAATACTTTAAATGTAGTAAATAAATAACAATGTATGTGCAAGCATATTATTTATGTTCATGTATGGGAGTGTGTGTATAAGGGTGTGTATACATGTGTGAGAAACAGGAATTGTGTGTTTGTTATTGAATAATAAAAAAAAGAAAAAATGTATTAATGCAATCAAAATCCATCAATTTCAGGCAATAGTTTTTTTTTAATTTGTTTTTTTTCAGGCTCAGAGAAGCTCTACAAGCACTTATTTATTTGGTTGACCAATAGTATCTTACGATATTTTATTTTAAAGTTTTTGGTTGCAATCTTTATTTGCATAGGAGGTGGGATATTATTCCAGATTTTTGCCGACATGTACTTGAAACTTCCCCTGAAGCCTGCAGAGTTATGTTTGGGGATTCTTAAGCCATTTGAGTCTCTAGCTCGAGTGTTGTAACCGGGGCCATCTTTAAACCTCTGTAACTTCTTGAACAGGTATATAGGACATTGATTCCATATGACTTTCTGTGTCAGGCATGCGAAATGCAATTCCCGTCTATTTTTCATGTTCAAAATGTTGTGTGTGTTAAGAAAAGGTGTGATGTGAGCTCTTTTTGGTACGTTGTAGCAAAATCTTGTACAGGCGTTTTGCACTCTCTGTATAGCTTTTTCTGTCTTGACCCAGAGTCGAGGTCCATATACTGCACTGCAGTAGTTGAATGGGGATAGGACAAGTAATTCGACGAGAATTTCTCTGACCTCTTCTGCCAAGTATTTCCTTAACCCATATAGAACCTTTATCTTATAGTAAGCATTCCTAATTTTCTCATTTATGTGAGACTCAAACCTTAAGTCTTCGTCGAACACTAAACCCAGATTCCTTGCTTTGTCTGTTCTCGGTATTTCTAAGCCGTTAACGTGGAGCTTAGGTTCATATTGAAGAATTTTCTCACGTTGCTGTTTTGTACCTACTACGAGAAACTTGGACTTAAGCGGATTCAGAACCAAAGAATTGGCTGCTGCCCAGTCAAATATTGTTGAAAGGTCTGAGTTAATCTTTTTTACTGATTCAAGTGTGTCTTCAGCCTTGAAAGGAAGGTAAATTTGGGTGTCGTCTGCGTAAAGATGACACTTACAGTATTTGAGAATCTTAGGAAGGTCAGCTGTGTAAAGGATAAACAGCATGGGACTAAGTATTGATCCTTGTGGTGTTCCTCTTGTAAGCAGTCCGGGTTCTGAAAAAACCCGGTTACCTTTCTCATCCTCTGATACTACAATTTGTTTTCTTTCGCTCAGGTAAGACAAGAACCACTTGCAAGTATCATTTGAGAATCCGTAGTAACTAAGTTTGGCAATCATTAGCTGTATGTTTATGCAATCAAATGCCCTAGAGAAATCTAGGAGCACCAAACCACTAGCCATTGTTGAGTCTGAGGCTGTAAGGAAATCATCAGTTACCTCCAATAAAGCTGTTTCCGTTCCGTGACCGCTACGAAATCCTGATTGTGTGGTTGGCAGTATTTGATTGTCAGTTATGTAGGCCATCACTTGATTTTTCACTACTTTTTCAAGTAGTTTTGATAATGTTGGCAATAGACTTATGGGACGGAGGTCTTTATACTCTTCAACAATGTTGGATTTCGGAATCGGCCTAACAAGTGCTAGTTTCCAGCTGTCCGGAAATACTGATTGATTGATAGATTCATTTACAATGGCCGTTATAATTGAGAGAGTGTACGGCAAGGTTAAAAAAATCATTTTTATTGTGATTTCGTCGTGTCCAGAAGCATTTGATTTTATGCTTTGTAAATATTTAAGAATATCGGTTTCTGTTACATTTTTCAATTTAAATTCTGTTTCGTTATATTTAGTGTTCTTAAATTTATCTATTTGATTTTTATCCGCATTTGGGTTACCTGGTATATTTAAGAAATGGTCATTAATTTTGTCTGGATTATTTAATTCTGACGGTATGTCAAAATCCTGCGTATTTTTATGAAATAGCGAAGTCTGTTTTATATGTCTCCACATTTTTTTCGGGTTTTCTTTGTTATTATTCACGTAGTGTTTGAAATAAGCTGCTTTTTCTCTCTCTATTGTTGCAGTCACATAGTTTCTTAGCGATTTATAATAGTCGCGACTAGTGTTGTTCTTTGTACGATTAAATGTTTTCTCGGCATCATCACGGAGGCTCATCATGAATTTTACCATATCTGTTATCCACGGCTTAGGGTCTAAGTTCCTAACGAGTTTTTTTTGCAGCGGAGCGTGAATATCAAAGAGGTCCTTAATATTACAATTAAATTGTTCTACCATAAGATCCACACTTTTTAGTTTTAAAATGTCATGCCACTGTGTAGCCATGAGATTATTTTTAAATTCAGAATTATCTTCGTTAAGGTTGTTCAAAGCGCGTGTGTGTATATATTTCGGTGAAGGCTTAGGCCTCGATATATCGAAATCTATAATTACTAGGGCATGGTCACTTAAAGACTTATTATGGTGCACTGATATGTGTTTTACCTTATCTGCACAGTCAGTTATTGCCAGATCTAGGAGTGTGTTAGTTGTATCAGTAATCCGTGTGGCTTCTTGTACTAACTGTGTTAGGTTATGCTGGTAAAAAAAGATATTTAGATTACGTGACTGAAAAGTATCTGGTTCCAGAAGATTTATATTTAGATCACCCAAGAGACACACATAATTGCAATCCCCCACCACGGTCGTCAGTGACTAACGTACACACGACAGCACGTCAGACTGTACAATTTTGTTGTAAAGTCGCCCGTAACGTAACCGAGTAGAGTGCTAGCGTGTAAGGGTCGAAGTGCTGTCGTGTGTACTCATAACAAAATATGGACGCAAATTTTGTTAATAGAATCCCGCTTCGCTCGCTCGTTCAATTAATGGAACTCAGTAGTTCGATTTGTCTCCAGACAATATTTCGTAAAATTCATCCAGTATGCCTTCCATTACAATGTATGTCGACTGGATGTGCTAACGGTACTACTGTTTACAATCCTACCTTGTAGGGTGTACTGTTTACAAGTTTGATGTCCATCCTCGCTGTACTTACAGTAAACAAACACTTGGGAGAACAGTACGCACGCGCATTAAATACGCTATTATAGCCCCTATCGTTTTATGATAAGACAGAAGATCCGTCAACAGTAAACAGCGGGAGCGAAAAATCACGTTTTGTTGTATGGGAGCCCCCTTAAATATTTAATTTATTCTGTTTTTAGGGTTCCGGACCTCAAGAGGTAAAATGCATAGAATGGTGGCACGGAACCCTAAGTGTGCGAGTCCCACTCGCACTTGGCCGGTTTTTTTGTATTTTGTTGTTGTAGCGGCAACAGAAATACATCATCTGTGAAAATTTCAACTAACTATCACGGTTCATGAGATACCGCCTTGACAGATGGACAGCGGACTCTTAGGGTGGTATTCTAGAACGCTACTTAAACTCAGATAAACAGAGTTCAGACTGTCGATAAAGCAGTGCATGTTTTGATATGAAGGGAAGGATATTCAAATCAAAACATGCACTGTTTTATCGACAGTCGATAATACTAAACTCTACTTAAACTGAGTTTAAACAGAGTTCAAGGAGCTTTCTATGTAGTTTGAACTGAGTATAAACAGAGTTTAAGTAGCGTTCTAGTTTGAACTGAGTTTAAGTATACCACTGAGTTTAAGTATACGTTCTAGAATACCACCCTTAGTAATAGGGTCCTCTAACTTGGGTACGGAGCCCTAAAAACCTGCGCAACTCGCGAGCCAACTTCAGACCGGGCTATAATATGTTTGGAGACGCACCACGGTTCTTCTGTACTTATACACGTGTTAATATTAATAAATAATTATACAAACTAGTCCTTTGTTTGTGTGTATTGTATTCCTAATGCCGCAGCTACTGTGCTGTCATTATAAATCATAAATAATTACCCCTTTAACTATGTTTATGTGTGCTAATGTTTGTTTACTTTTTGCTCTTTTCAGGTACGTTCCGCTTCCAAATCACGACATTATCCTAAGTACGTATCTTTGAATCGTTAATTTAAGCATCCGGCTCGAAGGACCAGTTTTGGCAAATATTTAGACAACATTAGCTGCGGAGCTATACAACGTGTTACAAAACATCCTAACTCTTTTTACAGGGTGTAACCTAGTGGTCAACAGGATATCAAATCTGTAAAAAAAAGTTTAAAAAATCAATTTTTATTTTATAACCTCAAAATAAAAAATAAAATCATAACTTTTTTGTTTTTGGTATTAGCTCAAATTTTTAAATATGTTTGTGTGTGTAGGTGCATTTACATAGCTTTGAGTTGTTAAAACATTGTGAAAGTCAATGAAAACAAAATTAAAAAAATACTTTTCTCCCACCACAGCGCTCACATTTTATTAATTTAAAAATCAACGGAATGTCATAGAGCAAAAAAAATATTTTGGTTCTGATCCCTATCACCGGGTGCTATTTATTACCCTGTAAAAAGAGTTAGGTACTTTTGTAACACCTTGTATTTAACGAGTTGTCGAGCTAAGTTTGGTATTTAGGTAAGTGCATACAAATTAAGTATACCTATATTTACCATCGTAACGTAGTACGGTCGGCCACAGTCCAGGAGGTATCCTAGACTGTGACATGGGGTACCATGGAAGCTCTTACCACGCGCGGCATAAAGCCGCCAATCGAACAAAAAGGGGTATCCTAGCTTGCGGCCGACTGTACCGTACGTAACACATCATAATAATCGTGTGAATATACAAGGTGTTACAAAAGATGCTAACTCTTTTTACAGGGTAATAGCACCCGGTGATAGGGATCACTACCTAAATATTTTTTTTGCTCTATGACGTTCCGTTGATTTTTAAATTAATAAAATGTGAACGCTGTGGCGGGAGAAAAATATTTTTTAAATATTGTTTTCATTGACTTTCACAATGTTTTAACAACTCAAAGCTATGCAAATGCACCTACACCCACAAACATATTTTTAAGTTTGAGCTAATACCAAAAATAAAAAAGATGATTTTTTTTAAATTTTGAGGTTATAAAATAAAAATTGTTAAATTCAACTTTTTTTTACAAAATTGACATCCTGTTGACCAGTAGGTAAAAAGGGTAAGGATGTTTTGTAACACGTTGTAGATATTGAAACCGTCCTAGAGTGCATTGGAGCGTTCAATCGTTGTATTGAGCGGACACTAAAATGCTTCAAACGCTGTAAACGTTGAGACCGTCATCTCAATACACATACGTTTAGTAGCCCAGCGTGCACGCTTGAAACAACGCCACGCTTCACACCGTTCCGAATTGGCGGCCGTAACAATCGGCAGTTTTTTTTTATTGTTCATTTTTGCCTTGAAAGGACAACAAACGCATTGTTTGCCAAAGATCGGCGCCACCGAGAGCGCCGGCGCGCGCGCATCCGCTAGTGTAGTGAATCGATAAAAAAAAGTCGCACGTTTTGGAGTAGGGTCTTTACTTCACTAAAACTAAAACTAAGGCCTTTGCATCTACGTAATGAGATGATTTATACAGCGTCCAGTGGCACCTTCACTCACACTAGATGGGTGAAGAGACAACTCGGCGCTGCAGTGCCTGGGACATTGTTTTAGATGGACATTGTTTTTTTTTTACTTCACTAATCATTAATAATTAATTATTGTTTGGTATGGAAGACCTAGAGATATTAAAAATTAAAGACACTTTCAAATTTATTGCATTCGAAACTGGTCGAATCGCGATTGGTTTTAGGCAAATTTAATTACCTTATTTATCCCGACGTTTCGGCCGCGTTACAGCTGAAAATTTACAAATAAATAAAAGCCACATATTTTGACTAAGGTGTAGACTGTAGAGTTTGTGAAGTTAGGGCTTGTGGAGTTAGGGCGTGTGGAGTTAGAAGCTTGGCTTTACATGAGGTCTGATAGCTTTTTGACTGTGCGAGGTCTTGTCTTGGCAATTTTTTTACATGAAAATGTTTTTGGTCGGATTATTTTGCTTGATAACAGGTGGTTCAAGTGGATTTTTAGCGATTGTACAGCGCTGATGATGTACCTACGGTTATACAGCTACACGCTAGAATACTACCTAAGTAAGTGCGGCAATCGAACAAAAATGAGTATCCTATAGTATATCGCCGACTGTAGTTATTTAAAGTCCACAATCCAACCATTCCGTTCGTAGTGTATCAAAATGAGTGCGGCCCGTAAAGTGTACAAATGACAACCTCTCCTGCCACAACATCTGAGTGTGGCGCCGTGTTTTGTAAACACAAGTGGCGCCAAAACCACGCTCAAGCATAATTATTCGTTTTCAAAGCACAAATTGACAGCAGAGCAGCCCCTTTACCCTTGACGCATTTTTCCAATACGGCCGCAATATGACGCAATTTACAAAATTGTATATTTTACAAATTAAGACGCATTTTGTGTTTTTATTTAATAAAACAGCCTTACCTTTGAATAAACATTACAAAGTATTTAAAATCAAAGCATTACTATGCGAATTCAAAGAGAATTTATTTTTTAAACTTTTTTAATTTGATCGCAATAGCGTCAGGGGTAACCCCCCAGCTCATAGAATGCGCTGACAGGCGTGCGGGTGCGACGTGCGACTGTCAAATTTCGCTTAGCACAGATTAATTTTGACAGTCTAGTTCCGGTTCTTCTATGGCCACGCCTGTAAAGCCGCGTTTCACAGTCAAAGTACATAAGACGAAGAGCACCATCCAAAAAAACTAACGCTTCTGATTGGTCGATTCCATCCGAGCCAGAGAAAAGCTCGCTAAAATGGCAAAGCTGCTTAGTGCCGTCTATGTCCTGTTTTGAATTAGTGTTTTGAACTCGCGAGTTAACTAACTGCAATGGCTGACTGGTTTCCAAGCCTTTTACCAAGAGCCTAAGTAATTGTAAAACACGAGACAATACGTGGATTTTAATTGAAAACCGCGTGAGAGCGGCGCGGTTAAAAACTCCGTTTAGTTAGAACAATAGTGATGGGGCGTGCGACGGGCGCGCTAATCGCTTATCGAGACCAGACAGGCGCCACTGCGGTTCCGCTAGAGGCGGCCGCCGCTAAAATGGCGACTTGGAAAAAACACACCTATACTCAAACCACTACAGGGTGCACTCTAAGTCGATAGCGAAACTTTAAGTAGGCTGTCTACTGATCACTACAAACAACTTGTACTAGGTGGCGAAAAAAATGGAGCGAAAAAAATATCAGCTGTTTCATACATTTGGCGCAGTACTGAGTCGACCTTTTGTATGGAACAGCTGATATTTTTTTCGCTCCATTTTTTTCGGCACCTGGTAGGTACAAGTTGTTTGTAGTGATCAGTAGACAGCCTACTTAAAGTTCCGCTATTGACTTAGAGTGCACCCTGTAGTTACTGAGCAACGTTCGAGGTTCCGCTAGAAGCGGACGGTGCGGAAATTGACGACTTGGAAAAATAAACTCACTTCAGCACAGCAGATGTCGCCAGGTTTTGGTGTAATTGTCCATATTTCTAAGGTCAATCCAACGCTTTTTAGGCCCGCCTCTTGGTCTCTTCTGTTGTGGCTTGCATCTGATCATAATATTCATTGACCAGATGGTTTCCAGGTAATGTTGCCGGCATCGTCTCATCACTGGATCCTTTGGTTAGGTCTACAGTTTTCGCAGTCACCGTGCAAAGTAGACGTGGCGCGAAGCCAAGCGAGACTGATCCTACTGGTGTAGGTAATATCGATAAATTGCTAATCCCCGGCATTACTCACACAGGTTACGAGTGCATCTGCACATAAATAACCATAATAATTTCCTGCCTGCCTCGCGACGGTGAACTGTAATTTTTATTGATTGGAAAAAGTGTATGGACGGTGAAGAAACCCGCGGCTTAGTTGGCTCCGTACTTATTGACATTGTCTCTCCTGTGGGCTAGGCCAACTAAGCTGAGATGATTGTATAGTATAGGTGCTGGGCATGGTAAACACGACAGCACGTCGGCGCTTACACGCTAGACTTTACAACAAAAGTGTACAGTCTGACGTGCTGTCGTGTGTGCTTCATCTAAAAGATGTCCAGCGTCCAAGTGGTCATTTCACCCTTCTAGCGCGTGTGAGTAGACGCTCTACTCCGTGCAATTTTAGTGGTTTTAAAGCCGAAGGTATTTTGTTGCACTGGTGATTCTGAGCCAAATTACAAAATTTGATTCCAAAACGCGCGAAAAAAAAATTAACTTCTCCATACAAATGGTGTCGATTGGCGATAGCCGTTTGTATTGGGAAGTGTTTTTTTTTAAAGTAAAATTTTGGAATTTGGCTCAGAATCACGAGTGCAACTAAATACCTTCGGCTTTAAACCACTAAAATTCCACGGTGTATAAATCAACTCGTTACTTAGTTGCAATGCAAATGCTAAGTGGGTCTCTTAATTATGTCGGCAAATAAGATGTCTAGTTCTATCGCAATAAGGGTGAACTTGAAATCTCACTACGAGGAAGACAGGATACCTCTTTTTGTGCGATTGACGCCCTTAAGCTATAGGGTATCCTTGCGTGTCGCTGGCTGAAGTCCGCTCCCATCATTGCTCCTGCTGCGAGCCGGATATAAATTAATTAATGTTGCATCTAGGATCGGGTTACCACACTGGCTACAGCACCCCGGGTCTGGTGAACTGTACTTTAGCCCCAGCGGTATGGCGCCACGAGGTCAACAAATTAGACTTCAGCCGTTGACACTTGACGGCAACAGCGCCGCCGGCGGACAAACTAATTACGCTCGAAGGGTGTGGTTTTAGCTACTGTCTTGTCACTACTTTCGGAAAGTCATGTTAGAGGTCACGATCCTCAGAATTGAGGGACCGATCCAGAAGAAGAGATAGATTTGCCTTTGAGTTTGACGCAATGATGCGCGAGAGAGTGAAGTCTACAAAGACATATTGTTATCAGTCGCGGAGTGCAGCCATAGCGTTTGCGACATAATTTGCGCCGCGAATGAAGTCTCGTTGCATATCTTAGAGGGGCTGAATGGGTCAGACGTACCTTTAGTTAGTTCTAGTGAATTTTTTATAAAGGCCCCTTTACATGTCATGAAAAATGTCCAGCACTCTGATGTTAGGACGTTTTTACGTTTGCTTCTTGATCTTTTCGTTGTGGCTTCCATTCCTAGAAGATCATCCAGCTCGTTTTCGCTCGCTCGCTCGATTGACTTTCGTCCACAAATCGTCTATTCTCTAAAAAAAAATCGACTCGCGCGTCATCCTATCAAAACTGGTTAATTAGCGAATTTTTTGTCATTTTTAATGGGAATATTTTCTTCTTCTTGTAGTACCGTCTCCTATCAGAGATTGGCAATCATCTTGGCTATTTCTTCCTTTGAGGCTGCCAAACGGAACAAGGAGCTCGTAGATTGTTGGTACCAATGGCGTAAGTTCTTTAGCCACGATATCTTGGTTCTTCCAGGTCTCCTCCTGCCTGGCATCTTCCCTTGGATGATTAGTTGAAGGAGTCCATATTGGGTATTGCGAATTATATGGCCAAAATACTCAAGTTTGCGTTTTTTGATGGTCTTCATTACTTCAACGTTTTTTCTCTTCCTCTGGAGCACAGTAACGTATGTACGTACGTAGTATTTACGTAGTGTATTTAAGAGAAAACAGGGGCTTCGTATCGCTCGCTCGCTCGATTGAGTTCTGTCCAGCGGATCAGAGCTTCTGGCTTCCTCATACTAAGTGACTGGCGCCACGGCACTGGCCGTGTGCCATTGCAATAGGAAACAGAACAGGCCGTCCGCTTAATTCGCTAATCCAAACAGCGACAATGAAGCGCTCGTAAGCAATATAACCGCTCGAATAACGCTTTCGGCATGTTCTAAATCAAACTTTTAATGGTGCCTCACGATTATGCGGCCTGGACGCCTGCCAGTGCGTGGTATTATATTTAATTTGAAGAATATTCATTGATAATAATTATTTATTGTGTGCGTAGTACTTACATTCACTACCGCATCTGTGTGTATTTTTAATTGATAGTTATTCGCTTCCTCTTTTTCATAATGTCAACTCTATCACTTTATTGCTCAGTGTACATTACTTTGATTGACACTATCCGCGCGTGATGCATGTGGAATGAACAGTATATGAATACAATAACAAACATAACACCTTCACGCCCATATCCCAGAAGTAAGCAGAAGTACGAATAGAACTACGACTATTAAGCATTCGTCCACGTCTTACATGTTATTCCCTCCCCTAATTTATGACTATTCGCCAATAACATTAGCAATTGGTTGTCAGTAGTTAACAGCTATATGTATAACAACACGCATAACGCCCGGACTAAGGATAAAATAACCCCCATTTAGACAGTCGGGTAAAAAAGAGAATAGACTGGCAATCGGCTACCCACCACCGCTTTTGTTTCTTATACATACAATTTTTGCTTCCTCCTTTCAAACATGCCTCCGTAAGTGCCGTTTGTGCTTACATAGTTTTACGGACGCGTCGCGTAATGCATATGCAGTGGGCAATTAATATAAATAATAATTAAAGTATCGATAAAAAGCGGTAGGCGTGCGTGACTGCTGCACTTGGCGCGCCGCCACCGCTGACCTCATTGCTCTGTCGCTTTTGGCGCCACACCGCTTGGTACCAGGGCCGTATTAGTCAGCAAGGGTTCAAGTCAGTTGGCAGTAGTTATTTTGCTATAAAGAAAAAACTGCGCTAGTATCATCATAATCTTGCCTAAAGGTACCATTCCGATCTTGGCGGTCGCTGCCCTGTCGAGTCGCACTCTCTCTCTCGGTGCACTGCAGGTGAGGGCCGCAAGCGCCAAGATCGCTGAATTCATGTCATCCTGTCTTCAGAAATGGGTCTATCTCTTGCGTGCGTCCAAAGCGTAAGATTCGCAACGCGCGAGTCGGTATTGACATATTTTACGATCGAGAAGACTTAAAGTGATAGTTAATCGCAATGTAAACAGCAGTTTTCGTTTTCGTACAACTTACTTCCATCGTATGGAACGACATCGATAACACAGGCTTGAGACTTTGAGATCCAGGGGGGCATTTCTCGGGAAATTCGTTTTGAATCGCGCATTTATCGAACCCCCCGATCCAGCACTGGTCGGTGACAACGTTCGCGATGACGTGCCAAACCGCGGCGCCTATTATCGACGTTTTATTTTCGAAAATCGAACGCTGTTGTCGCAACACTACAATTTCAAATGACACGTGAAAAAAAGTGACTTCGTTTCTGCCCGCGACTTCGTTCCTATTTTGATTATTCCCTGTAATCTGGTATTAGTGAAAGTTGAAGTAAGTATGTACTCACTCGAGTATCGGTTCATTGTTTGGCAGCTTCGAAGATAGGATACGGCACGGAAATTAGAAGAAGAAGAATCCCAAGGTACCAATAAATTAAAACTGCATCCAAAATTCGTAAAATTTTTGCATGATGTCGGACAAAAAGAAACATGTTTCCAAACCCTAAATATGTAGTTGATTTCAATCAGTTTTCGGTATAGACAGGTATTCGATTTTAGTCTTTGGTTTTGGTTGGATCAGAATAAAATTATCGTTCACCTGTCAAAATGTAGACGCTATTATTGGTCTATTTAATTAGTGGGGTTTTAAGATGGCCATAAAATAGTTTTTTAGTTAAAATCGTGACATTTTATTGGACCAGTTGTTTTCGCCTTGGCCTATACATTTGATGCTACGGCGGCGTCAGTAGATAGGTAAAACAATGATGCTCTTGCTACAATGAAACAAACATCACGATATTTAAGAGTTACCTTGTCGGTGCAGCATTTTCCATACTTCTGTCATAGACCGGCTGCCAAATCTTGGATTTGGATTGTTTGAATTAATTGCGAATAAAATCCAGATGAAGTGGAGGAAAAAGAAAATATTAGAGGTTGTGGTTTTGGCGCCAAACCACAGCTCTGTGCGCCAAGGAAACTAGCACAATAAAACGTCAGTTATTTAACAATTTAATAGCGCATATAGGTAGCCGTTTAAACAAACAATCAAAGTGTTTATAGGTTAACGTTGTTGAACTTTAATCCAACGCTCCGCGAAGCCGTAAGACATTTACCAAGCGTATAATGGGTCTGACATCGGTGGTAATTATAAAGACAAACCGTGTTGCAATGGACACGCATTAGCCAGGGTAGACGTGAGTGATAGATTTACGACCCGGTGCCAGTTAACTGCCCTATGCCCCTCGAAATACTAAACATTTGGTTCTCTAGCTGCTGTAGAAAAGTAAAAAAGTCTACGATCCGAGTCCGCTTTGTTCTTGTTCCATTTTCAAAAGGGATGAACGTTATATTGGACTGTATTTCGTACGAGTAGCTCTCTCAACCAATGACATTGAGCTTTCTCGACCAATAAAAATACATCTATGTTCATGTTCGCTATCCTGGCTATTATTTGCCCGATAGTATTTCCCAGCCATGCAGGTTTCCTAACGATTTCGCGATCAAAATGCCCGTTGCCCATTAATTTTGATATCCACCATTAAGCGGTACAATAATGGGCCATTACTTCTGCGTTCATTAAGAGTCGAAGGCAGTTTTTTCGCCTAATTGCGATTCAAGTCGCGTCCACCGCGAAGTACGAGTAATGGAATGGAATACGTTCGAGAAAACTCTACGATCGAGTTCAAATAATACTATATTATCAAATAATTTTGTACGTAAAAGAGTTGTAAGACTGACGGTTTGCGTTGCGATCAGCATTGATCATAATATTGGTCCACTTCAAGATAAACTCTAATTTTTAATTCGAGTCCACGGAATGACAGTTGCTACAAAGGCTTTATCTGTCAGTGGCATACTAGCAACTGTCATTCCGTGGACTCGAATTAAAAATTAGAGTTTAGAATAGTTTAGGCTTTTAGCACCAATGCTTCATCTTAACACTGCAGGCAAGTCGTGGGCGCCCTATTTAAAGTTTGGATATGTATTTTTTCAGTCACTGATCAGCAACCTTTTCATTACTTATTGCTGATTTCACGAATGGCCCGTTTTCAACTGACAGTTAAAAGCTGATTTCAAAGCCCTTGGTAGATGGCGCTCATAGGCTTGGCCATACAAGAACCTGGTTGCGGCTGTCAAATTTCGCTTACACAGATTAACTAGTGGTTCGCCCCGAACTGTGAACTCGCGATCCCATATAAACTTAACAACCCCATATCTCGGCAACCCCTCGACCGATTGGGCTCATGTTCGAACTTAAAAATTCTTTTAATTTAATTTACCCGCTTACCAAATTTCATGATGATCCTACCAAATTTACTCAAGTTATCGTCGAACGAACATTCATACATACATACATACATACATACATACATACATACATACAAACGCCGGATTGTTCCAGTAGACTCGGAGAACTTCGCTCGCTTCGCTCGCTCGTTCAACTAGTGGTTCGCTCCGAACTATGAACTCGCGACCCCAGTTACAGATGTGTAACTTTGCTTACGCCATTCGCGCAGGCGCGCGCGCGCTTTACATATAAACTATACAACCCCATATCTCGGTAACCCCTCGACCGATTTGGCTCATGTTCGAACTTAAAAATTCTTTTAATTTCATTTACCCGCCTGCCAAATTTCATAACGATCCGACCAAATTTACTCAAGTTATCGTCGAACGAACATTCATACATACAAACATACAAACATACAAACATACAAACATACAAACATACATACATACATACATACATACATACATACAAACGCCGGATTGTTCCAGTAGACTCGGAGAACTTCGCTCGCTTCGCTCGCTCGTTCAATAATATCTTCAGAAAAAGCGAAATTTGACAGCCGTAAAAAAACGGCTCATTACAAGCTAACAGTGCCGCTAATGCGATATCTTCTTCGTTTCATTCTTGGCGGGGTGGTCGTGGTCCTCATGTATGTAGTACCATCAATAGCTGATGTTGCATCGACATCCTTTAGGACGGAGATTACTCGGTGGCTCACAGCCTAGTTGTACTAGCCGTTCTTAATCGATTGGCAAAGTTAAGCAACAACGGCCGCGGTCAGTCCATGGATGGGTGACCGCTAGTGGCAATAATATCTGAGCGCATCCGTGCTTCGGAAGGCACGTTAAACCATTGGTCCCGGTTGTTGTTGATTAATAACAATCTTTAAGCCATGTCAGAGATCCTTTGGGTGGCCCAAAAACTCTGACACCAGGGGTGGCCACTACCTCATACGATTACCTACCTACTCGGTGCCTTGTACTTGGCCCATCGCAACGATGGTTTTCCTAGAGTCCTGCTATCTTCTACCCTTCCCTTCCCATCCCTTCCAATGCGCTCAGCGGAGTCAGCGGAATAGATGGCCAAACAATCTCAGGACTGTTAAGTATGTATTGCTATAAACCAGTGTTTTTCAACCTTTTTCATGATGAGACCTCTTTACTGCGGAAAAAGCTTTTTGCCACCCCCTACCAGGGTTTTGATAAGTACACCTAAATAACAGCGACCCCCAAAAACTATTCTAAAGAAGCTTCGCGATTCTCTAATCCAGTTTCCCGCCCCCCTTGGGTAAGGTAGCTTGGCGAGCCCCCACAGGTTGAAAATCATTGCTATAAACTATTACCGGTACGAAGTACGGGTTCAAATAGCTGCTTTTAATTTCAGCAGCGGTTACTATCATCATGTATGTACACACGCCAGCACGTCAGAGCGTACAGTTTTGTTGTAAAATCGCCCGTAATCGAGTAGAGTGCTAGCGTGTAAGGGTCGACGTGCTGTCTTGTTTACAAGCCGGTATCGGAATGAACGCTTCGGACCACCGCTAACTGCAACATGTGCCTTCATTAGGACCGAGACAGACGGTCCAATTAAGCCTGCACTGAAATTGTTTTTATAGCCCCGTGCCTCTTTCACTTAGACGTTGGAAGATCGTTAAGTCTGGCTTGCCCTTAATTGATTTTTGTCGAGTGACGAATGTTGGAGGAGAGTCGCAGTTTTAATGTCATCGTGGTAAACAGTCAAGTGACACGACTGGATACCCCTTTTCGTTCGATCGATTGACGCACTTATTCCGCAAGCGATACTAGCTACCTAACGTGTTGCTGACCGTACATTCAAACTCGTTTTCTCGAAGGGGTAAGCAAAGGCAAATACCAGCAAATGGGTCGCGAATTTGACCGATAGAGACCGATGTCCGATAGTGTCCCAATAGATTTGGCAATAATTCTGATCGTCGGTTTTATTTTCTAGTATCTTGCTAGTCCTCAAAATCGATGTCAAAACCGATTTGCGGGAAAATGTAAAGTTTTTTTTTTAACAATAAAGATATTGTTTGCCGAACAAAAAGATTGCGTATTTCGATAACACCTATTATCCCGCACATAAACCGCCTTTGAGGACTAGCAACTGTGCGGTTTGTTTACGCAATAAACACACAGATGCCATATCGCTGAAAATCCACCGCCGTTTCCAACCGTCAAAAGATGAGTTTTTTCCCAAATAAAAACAGCTCTTATTGAAATCAAAAATAATCTTTTGACGTTGACTCGACAGTCGAGTTGCTCATCCGGTCTCACAATGTGATAATTGAATAGAATATAATATGAAATAGAAATTGCACAGCGATAGCACGACAAAAACGCTTCTCGCGGTCTCGAGTCGCCGGGGCTAAAGTACACACGACAGCACGTCGACCTTTACACGCTAGCACTCTACTCGGTTACGATACGGGCGACTTTGCAACAAAAGTGTACAGTCTGACGTGCTGTCGTGTGTACGAAAGCCAGGGGCCTAATTCTCGGGAATTGCGAGATGCATGTCATGTCACGAAAAATCTCATGTCATTTCGATCTCGACAGCTCCCGACCAGTCGAGTTGATGTCGAGCGAAAAATGTCGCAGAAATGTCATGCCTTTGTTATTTCTTTGTCTTTCTTTATTTCTTTCTTTATTTAGTAATTAATTGGGTTATTTATTGATTAATTAATTTTGATTTTGGTTATTTGATTATTATTTTATTTTCGGAATGGTGGCCTAGAATGGGTCAACGGTCGGTGGGTAGACCGAAAGCTCGATGGGTCGATGACATTGTCAAAACAGCGGGAAGACAATGGACTAGATTGGCATTAGACCGAGGGGGTTGGCGTGAAAAGGAAGAGGCCTAACAGCGGGAAGACAATGGACTAGATTGGCATTAGACCGAGGGGGTTGGCGTGAAAAGGAAGAGGCCTATGCCCAGCAGTGGGCTTTATTTATGGGCTGGATAGATAGATAGATAGATTATTTTGACATTTGTGTGACTGATGTGACATTGGCAGCAAACTGAGATTTTTCCTTCGAGATGTAAGATTCCCTAGAATTTGCCCCATGACATGAGATTTTTTTCGTGATGTGTCGAACGCGAGATGTCCGAGAATTAGGCCCCAGGACCTCTCTTTGACACCCTTTAGAATTAGAAACTAAGACATATCACCGCGTGGGTGATATGATATCGTACTCGCATATGATTTACAGCCAAAGAACAATTCAATAATTCACATTGATTTAGTTTCTGCGCCTCAGTTGAATCGATTATTCACAGTTCGTAACAGTAACAAACGAGTAGGCGACATTTCGGACAAAATTTTTTCGGACACTTTGTCCGAAAAGTCGCTTTGTATTTTTAATATTTTTGAGGCGACATCTCGGACACTCTCAAAATATTGAACCTTTATCTTACAGTCAGATACTAAAGTATTCAAATATAATATACAGAGAGAGCGTTACCACAGCTGCCTATTTTAAGATAGCTAAAGCGGCTTAAATGAGCCGTTTTCCTTGACAGTTGAAGCCTGAATTTAAGCACTCAGATCGGGTTCGGCTCATTTTTGATGAAAAAGTACTAGGCTAACCTAAGGTGCTAGGAGGATAATCACCTCAGTTCTCACATCATTTTGTTCCTAACTAACCCCGCGTAATGATGTGAGAACTGAGGTGGGGATCCTCCTTCCACCTTATGTAAGCCTAGTACTTCTTATCATAAACGAATTGATTTAACGCTACCCTACGCTTCGTTTTGATAAAACACTATAACTAGTGGGACTTATTGGCTGTGCTTAGCCTTTGTTACCTGCGCAGTGACATGAGACGCGGGGGCAGATTGCCAAACGTTGGTACACGGGGCAAAACATTCAAATATTTTTATTAGTCTCCTCATAAATAAGATCGTAGGGAGTTTTTTATCCGACTGTACAAAACAGCTTTATTTGTTAGTGTCCGAGATGTCGCCTCAAAAATATTAAAATAATAAAGCGACATTTCGGACAAAGTGTCCGAAAATATTTTGTCCGAGATGTCGCCTACTCTAACAAACAGTCGACGCCTACTTTGTCGCATAAAATTAATGTGGAAATGTGTTAAAAGTGGTTTTATTTGCGGTAACCAACTAGCCATTCCCCGCGACTTCGTCCTTGTCAAACTGTTTCATGCAAACTTGCAGACACTTTGGATAAGGGATGACTTTCATTAATTAACCTTTCAGGGGATGGTTTTCAGTGGATGGTTTTCATAAATTATTTCTTATAACAAGTCTACACTGTTTCTCATCCGGTCTCACATACGGCCCATTATGGCCCATAGCTCCACCCCAAGGAATATAATATGTTCCAAAATGCACGTTTCTGTCTTCAGTGGTTACGGCTTTGTATTATCTGCCAGTTCGTGTCACGCACGGTGCTGTTATACATAAGGTGGGATAAAAAAAAAGCCATGTGTTTCATATTTTTGTTAGGGTTTTGTTTTTGTGTGTATAGAATTGTTAACAAAAGAGGCGAACCGCGACGTTCTCAGACAGTCCAGGTTCAAAATTGGCTATACTTAAGCGACCGACATCCGACGATTACGCCCCAATTTCGGCTTAGACCGAGGCCGAAAATTGGATTTAATCACGTGATTATTTGCCTACAACAGGTGGTTTTCGAGGACGAAATGTCAGACTCAAAAGTAAAAATTTTCGTGCTTAATTTGAAGACAAAGGAATCCTTTACGACAGCAAATTATAGCTCTAGTTAATATTAATCGAAATTATATCAATGATTTGATGGACTTCATTATAATAACCTACCTAATATGGATGAAAACATTATAGGTCAAGTTATAGGTAGAAAACATAGGCATTTTCATCTAGGAGTCTAGGACATATTAGTGATACAGAGCGTCCAGTGGCATCTTCACTCACACTAGAAAGGTGAAGCGACCCTTCGGATGCTGCAGTGCCTGGGTCAGGAAACTTCAGCGAGTTAATAATTTAGCTGCAATTTCTCAAAGTAAAATATACTCATGAAACTGTCTGTTCGTCCGTATGTCGCAACGCTCACGACGACGTTTGGAAGTACGCTTCTTGTTTGACTTTGTCATTTGGAAAGTGACAGGTGCTTAATACACAGCTCAAACATTGTTTAAAGTCCCTTACAGAGGCTTGCCAAGTGTTTATTTTCGTTTAAGGAAGCTTCGTAGTTGAGCTAATGGTTTATGCAGGTGATGTTAATAAATAAGGATTCATGTATTACTTTTATTTATTGGGGTAATATAATGGTTTCGGGCGTCGTTTAGAAACCTCATTTATTAGACTACAGACTTATGAAAACCCTTTTCATCCCGGAACTAAATATAGGTATGCCGACAGCACATCGACCCTTACATGATAACACTCTACATGGTTACGTTAGGGGTGACTTTACAACAAAAGTGTACAGTCTGACGTGCTGTCGTGTGTACTTCTTTTAGGTTAGGTCAGCGAAAGGAAATAGGTACAGTCGGCCACACGCTAGGATACCCCTTTTTGTTCGATTAGCGCCCTTATGCCGCACGCGGTAAGAGCTGCCATGGGGTATCTGTGACTGTGGCCGACCGTACCTATTTGATAGAGATGCGACCATTCTCGTCATTTACGTCGGCCCTATCGTTACGTCATTCACCGACGCAGCAAGGGCTAATTTTAAGAACCCTCCAATTTCAGTCTTCCTCTTGGAAGGAAATGAGAATGACAAAGCCGTCCCACGGGCCCGTCGTGTGACCATTAAAAGTTAAGAACGCGGACCTATGATTTGACGGCCTAACAACGACGATGCAGCCGTAAAAATTCCACCTATAATCACCGCTCCCAAAGCAGGGGATAATTCCACGAGAGGGGAATCCTGATTACAGGGTAGCCGCCCACCGACCAGCTCCAACAAAACCCACTTAGGGCAAAACGTCGTAAGTGCCGGGGCCTTAAAAGCCACATACGACCTTTTGGCCCGGGCGCGCTCGGTCGGCAAATATCACTACAGGGCGGCTCCGAAACGAAAACGTGGTAACTCCACATTAATAACAAGCATGAAAAGACAATTTGCTTTAGCGAGGAGCAGGAGGCTCTAAGCACGACTTATGGACGTTCTCTAATTGTACGCGCTTGGCTGTTTGATGTTTCGTTCGGTTGCTGCGTTCGTTCGCGTGATTGTTTTTTAGCTGACTCTTTGTCTTGGTTTACTTGTTTCAACAAAGAATAGTGCGGTCTTTGTGCTCTGAACAGTCACAGCAAGGCTATTTACATTATTAGCTTTTGGGCACGCAAACGGTCATGAATGTTAAAGGAACATATCTAACTGGAGCGCGCAATACAGTGCTTCTTCCCTCTCGATTGATCTATCTAGAGCGGCATAGATACTATTGTTAAACATGTTAACATGTCACATGAGACCCTAAGTGGGTTTCTATCACAACTTGCAGTACACGTGAGTAGCTACACAACACAGGGACATTTACATTCTGGTTTCAGAATTACGCCTCAAGCATACTGATAATGTTATAATGTAGGTAAGTTTTTTGTCGCCACCTCCATCGAAGGCTACCGCGCAGATGCAAAAAGCCGTCCCCGTACTTTTCAATTATACTTGTTTTGTTCGAGTAATTGACGATGACTTGTTGTACTTGCTTGACTTTGCCGACTTTGGCGTGCAAAACGCTAATTTACGCTAATTTTGTATTTCGCTTAGACTTCGAGGGCTAAGTCTGAAACTAGACTAGGCAAGGCAGATGCCCGCCCGCATACTTACCTTATCCGCAATTATTAGCTTTCGTGCCCTGTTAGACGCAACAGCAGTCCATTTTTCGCAGTGTCAATAGTGCGAAAAATGCTTTTTCTCGTGCAATCGAGTAACGTTTTCCTGAAGTTGTGAAATAATCTTGGACATAAAAGTCCAAGGAAATAAATTAACATGGCGCTACTGGATAGCGGCTATTCGATAGCACGATTTAAAAAAAAACTTGTTGTGGTGTATTGTCACTTAGGCTGGTGATGTCGTGCTCGATGGCGCTCGTTAGAGTAATTTGTTGATGCGAATTTGTTGATTAGTATATCTCACACGATCCCACCCATCGAGGGAAAGCAGAAGCAATGCTGGTCCATAGTGGCAACCCATTCAGCGCCCTTGTGGTTTCTAACAGTGAGCAATTAAATACACGATACGCAATATTGGCGCCGAATGCATAGCAAACTGCATGAATCAACAACCTCCCCGGTTATTGCTTAATACATTTCGATCCGCCTTATCGACAACCGAGCACGGGCCGAGCCGGGTGGGCAAACCGACGGCATTGTTCGCAAAAAAAAAAACCGTATTATCCTTTAAACATTTATAAGTTGAAAAAATTCACTCGGGACAGGACTTGAACCCGCAACCTCTCGCATACCGTGCAGTCGCTCTACAAATTGAGCTACCGAGTCAAGTAACTGTAGAGCGCCTGCACGGTATGCGAGAGGTTGCGGGTTCAAGTCCTGTCCCGAGTGAATTTTTTCAACTTATTATAAATGTTTAAATTATTCCCTAGCACGGGTTAGTGCTTTAGAAAAAACAAAAACCGTAATATCCCTTTACAAACAGTGAAAAAAAAATTTTTCAGCAAAAAAAAAAACAAGGTTTTGACGGTCGGCGGCGCGAAAATGGTGCTAATATTCCCTTATCCGTAAAGCTAGTTTGACAACGAAAATGGCTTTTCTACCAACTGCTAGGTAAGTAATTAAGGCGTCGGATAAAATAGATCTTATACGCAGGCTACTGCTGTTTTTTAGCCAAGACATTCCTTCTGCCGACTCCTCTTTTCCCGTCAACAATCTGCGGTTATTGCTCAATACATTTAGCTCCACCTTTTATCGAGCTACAAACGAGACCGCAGACGAAGCTCGGGGCGAGCCGTGTCCACGAATTTGCGGGCAAACAGACCGACCCGATAATTGACGATTCGGCCCGATTCGCGTGCCGATTTGCAGAACGGCCCCCAAGACCGCACTCTGCTAAATTTTACTCTGAGGATAATAAGAGCATAATCTAAAGTAGTAACACGGCAGCTGTAGACTTTCGCTGAAGAGCTATTGTTTAAAAGTGTAGACAAGAGCCGAGTCTACGGCTGCCATCTAAGCCCGGCTAATTTTGTGATTGATTTGGCCCTGATGATGCGTTCGCTGTTCATAATGTAACTAAAATATTTATTCCTCTGGGATTCCCGGCATTCTTACTGTCAAATGATCAAGATGCCGATGCTGAGGTGACTTAAACCAAAAAGCAATTCGTACTATGGATAAATTAGTGATCCCATAAACCCATAGACAAAATACAAATCACTTGATAGAGAGATAAGTACGTAGTAGATAGTACAGTCGGCCACACTCTCAGATACCCCTGTTCGATTGGCTCTTACCGCGCGCGGTAAGAGCTGCCATGGGGTATCTGAGATTGTGGCCGACCGTACAAACCGTGAGATCTAATATTGGATGTGCGGAACAACATAATTTGCCACTAATAATTATATTTTAGCATTACCCATTGCCGACAGCGGCACGTTTACATTGTGCATAGGCCCTAATGGTTATATGCGCCCGAAAACGTGCTTTTAACCACTAGTATTTAGTGCCTAATGACGAAATAGCACTTCACGGTAGCATGCCTCTAGATTAATGAAGATGCGCCTGAAAATCATCGACCGCAGCCAGGAAGCGTTCGCCGGCGCCTCCCAAGCAGCTAACCTGTAACTGTAACTCGTTACACCGCAACTTAGTGGAATGCGGTCCCGGGTCCACTCGACCGAACGCGATGATTGTCCAAGATTGCGCTCAATTTGCTTGTTTGCGAACAGCGGAGCGGCTTGCTCTGTGGTCTGACAGACGCGCGAGTTATGGCTTGTTTTTGTCTTTTTTTTCGAGCAGCTATGCAGTTTGCGCATGATATGGCACAAGAATGTATGTTGGGCAGTTACGACGTTTTGGCTGTAAAACATTTTCGCTACTTACTTGGTTTTTCATTTGGGCAAGTGCATCATGTATTTTGGGGGTTTTCTTAGAGAGCTCATTCATATTATACATATCTTCTGACCATCACAATAATATTTTATCAATGAAAAATGTAATGTTTCAACTGATCAGAGAAGCTCTTAGATTTAACTTCTGAGTATGAAACATCCATGTCTACCAATGCTGTACTAAATTCAGTTTCAATAATGCTTCTCTCTATTGAAAGGTGTGCTCAGAATGCATTTCTCTTTTGCCGAGAGTAATAAAATGGAATCCTATAATCGTAAAAAATAATTTTAGTCGACGCAGGGCTCTCGTGTCCGGACCACACAGTCGTCGTTTCACCGTATGTTATGTTATGCCCTTTTACTTAGGGGCTAGCCACAAGTCTGAAGCTGAGGCGATGGCATGTATTCAGTTAATCACAACCAAAATATTGTTTTAGCTCTATGACGTTCCGTTGATTTTTAAATAATTAAAATGTAAGCGCTCTGACGGGAGAAGAGTATTTTTAAAATACTGTTTCCATAGACTTTCACTATGTTTTAACAGCCTGAAGCTATTAAAATACAGCTAAGCAAACAACCATATTTTTAATTGGAGCTAAATGCAAAAACCAAAAAGTTTTGAAAATTTTTCAATTTTGAGGTTATAAAAAAAAAAGTTGTGTTTTTCAACTTTTTTTTGTAGATTTGTCATTATGTTGACCAGCAGGTTACACCCTGTATAAAATTAGTATCTTTTGTAACACGTTGTATATGAAGCTGAACAAAGTAATAAACTTGCGTGATCTTTTTCACTTACGTTACGGACGACTTTGCACTAGAAATGCAGTAGAAAACTACGTCCTTTCGTCGATCATACAACAAGATGAAAGATTTGATCGATGATCTGACAAATAAGAAACGTGATATGATAATTTTCGCTCAATAGATTTTTTATCGAAATCAGTGCCTTTTTCGTCAATTATCAATCATCAATTTAAATCGAGAGGACTCTGTCTGTCTCTCTCTATCTCTTTGTCTCTTAAAATTTAAAAATAAAAAGAAAATGTAGCGTTTAGTAATCATACGTTCTTTTATTTTATTCAAGTTGATTTGTCTTGAACACAAAGGACAAAAACAGTGAAAACGGACGGGAACTTGGGATTGTCGTAACCGCCACGCTGCAGCGCAACATATGTTGAGTATTATTTCGATTGTGCTTCGGGTGAAATTTCCACTTGCGTTAAGTTGCTAATTAAAATCAAAGCCTCGTCTGGACTAAGTCAGTCGCTCTACACTTACGCCACAGCCTCTAAGCAAATGTTGATGCGTTAACGAGGTGGTGCTGTCCGGTTTTGTTTTCATACCTCCTCTAGTAGCTTACGGCCTTACGTGAAGTTATAGTGTTTGTCTGTTTGTCTTTCTGCTTGTGATTATAGATAGAGTGGGGTAAGCTGACGCTGGGTCTGAAAAAGTTGTAAAAACTGCTATTTAGGGTATTTAGGCCGTTTTCTAGCGCCTTTTTGGCCTCATAAAAATCTTTAAAATGCATTATTTTTCAGCACGAGATCCTTAGAGTTTCTTTACCACGATTCTTCTCCAAGAACGATCAGAGCTCCAGTGAAGCTGGACAAAAAAAGTAGCTAGATACTTACTTAATAGAAAGAGAAGTAATTTAATTTGTCTGGTTATTATATTTGCAGTGTGAGTATGTTCCAAGCGTTTAAGTTCCATTATAATTATCGGAACTCCTTTCTCACGGGCTTAAGGTCTTGAATTATTATTATCATCACAACGATAATTATTTCGTGAATTTATGTGAGGTATTAAGGGAACGTTGAGATTTCAACAAACAACGATGGATTGATAATTTGATACAGAATGCTACAGACATTTTTCATCAATACTAACAACTTTTACTTCAGGATGTTTTGACGATTGCAATTGGCCCAATATATACAAAATACTCTAATATTTATATAAACTGCTCACTAATTTATACTCTACATCTACAATCTACATAATAAAATAATGCCGTCTAAATAACTTTTGTCTTCAGAATTTTTTCGGTTCAAATGCATTTTGAAGAGTACAGTCAGCAAGGATATCCTTTTTTTTTCGATTGTCGCACTTATGCCTTGCGCCATAAGAGCTACCGTCGGGTATCTGTCGTATCGCTGGCCGTACTAATAAGACGCAGTGAAAGAAAACCCGTTTCGTTGTTTGGCGTCCTAATTAAGGTTCGTAAAACTCCAATGCGTCGTATAAATGTTTGTATGTATGTATGTATAAAGACTGTATGGCCAATTAGCTGCCTAGTGACTTTGTGTTCGTTGCCTTTATAAAATAATAAAACAATCGGGTTTTATAACCGTCTCTAGGCTATTTTGGCTCTAATTAAAAAGTGTACTGTCTGCTGGGAATTTTGAAGATATCGAAGATCAAAACATCGGCTAGATTTTTATTTTATTTTTTGTGCTAGAAATATTACCATGCTAAAACGTTGCTAGCATAGCTTCAGAGATTTATTTTTTTAAAGAAAACTGAATAAATCTACGAATGACGAACAGATCAGAAGACCCGTTTCTTAGGGCTCGTTTTTAAGTTTTAACTCTTCTCAAACGTCAAAACATGTAAATATAATTAAAAGCATTTGCATGTTAAGATTATAAAGAGACTTCTTAAAAATTATCACCATGCAGCCTAGAGTTAATTTGATTATAATTTATTGGAAAAAAAGTCGTTGAGATATTACTTCTGGAGGCGAATAAATTAAAATAATTCACATTAGTCGCATTCATTTGTCAAGTTAAAACCAAACTTTATATTGGACAAAAACATAACTTGTTCCAAAACAAGCGTATATAAGTGTAGAGCCAACGACCTTTCTTGAACACGGCATGTTTTTAAATTCCACTCGAAATATATTAATAATTCCCCTCATTTATTGCATTAGAAAATATAATTAATGATTCAGAATTCATTTAAGCCACGCTCGAATGTGGAATCGTTAATTCTCGACTCTGGTTATTCGACTAATGTATTCGGTTACCCGAATCGATTAATTTAATCGACATGTTCAATAGTCGTTGTAACTGGGCATCTACCAATCTGTGTCTATTACGAATTTCACTTACACTGCATGTAACTAGTCTTGCTATTTATAAAGACTCGTACTCGTAATTGCATCCTATTTTCTAAATCACCGAATCAAATGGTTATTTATTTTCCGCGGAGCGATGTTATGAAGCAGCTATTATAATAACGTTATAATACTAAATGCTTAATGGTTCAGTCAACTAATGATCCGAGTCTGGTATGCTATTCCTTTGAACAGGCACCGGCAGTATTCAAAGTAAGAGCAACGCATACACACAAAGCACAGTAGCTCCTCTTTCATACATCAACGATTTGGGTCTAATGGGCTGGCTTGCTTGCCGATCTCATAAACGAATGATAAAAGTTAATAAAAAAAACACAGCATTAAAAATCACTAAAATGCCACCTTACGGCATCCACTCGAAGATCCAAGGAGCCAGAAGAAAAAAAAGAGTTTCAAGTCCTGTCCCGAGCGAATTTTTTTACCATACATATAAAAATCTTTTTAAAAAGAACATAGATAAAAACCGTTTTCCTCCTCAATTTAGTTTTCTTCTGGTGCCTCTCCTCATTTGGAACTGTCACAAAATCACCAGGCAACCGTCATGTGACAAACAGCATCACTTGCACAGAGTGGGTACCACCAACAGCCTACTTGGCTCGTATGAACAAAAACTTTCCGCACGGCAGTGTTGGACAAAAAGTAATTGCAATTACAAATTACAAATCCCAATCATTACCAATTCCTCCAAAGTAATTTAATTCCAACTACTTCGAAAAATTGGTAATTAGATTCCTTCGATTCCAACTACTTTTTAACTTACTTTTTCTACTTCGGTATCAGCTAACATATTCTGTTCACTTACGAGTAGATCATAGAGGGTCATGTTAGGGGATCATGGACGATCATGTCAGGGAATCATAGAGTCATGTCAGGGGGTCATAAGGGTGTCATGTCAGTGAGCCACTGAGTCATGGTGGGTCACGGGGGGCTCCGTTCGATTGAGAAATGAAGTGCAACTGTAGGAAAAGTTATTGAAAATTGAAGGAATTAGATTACAAAGTAATTTAATTACATGTAATTGAAGTACAGTAAATTAATTCTTTTGTAATCTAAGTAGGTAGTAATGCAATTCGGAACGCAAAGTTTTTTGTTCGAAAGTCCGTTGTTGGCTTAATCTTATCTTTAGACAATATTGAGAAACTAATTTCAATATTTTTTATTTTGGTTCAGTAGTTTGGATTTTACAACGTTTCAAAGATACGGTTTTATGACGTCACACGACAGTCTGCATACTGTTGGCGGTCATAGGAACAAAACATTTTAGCGCCTAAAAACAAAACTACTGGACCAAAATAAACAATATTTAAATTAGTTTCTCAATATTGTCTAAAGATAAGATTAAGCCAATAACGGACTTTCGAACAAAAAACTTTGGGTTCCGAATTACAAAGGAATTGAAGTACGCACAACACTGCCGCATGGCCACTCGGCCGCATTCCGACGGGCCAGCTTCTTTCACCGACCCATCGCATCGGCCATGGTGAAATTCCGCGCCGCAATCAATCGAGAATCGAGAGCGCTATTCCATCGAGTCGGCTGGCTGTGTTTTAATCGATTCGTGCGTGAAGTTTACAGCTGTTCTTAATTCGATGGCCATGTCCCAGCCATTTTGGGGACCTTTAAGTGGTCACTGCATTCGTAAAATTAATTTCACATCAGATTGAGGCTGGCCTTTCGACAGATATTGGCCTATCCATAGAGATGGGCTGGAATGCTGGATCAATGACTGAAGGAAGGAAATCCTCGTTGAGAAACCTACGGGTGTACGCGAGAAATGAAAAAAATATGCAGAGCTGATTGCTAACTTTTGCTGAGTCCGAGAGGCACCCTAAGAAGAAGACGAATTACTAAAGAGGTCTAGTGCTAAATGATTTAGTTTCAAACTTTCGAAACGCAACTAAAAACAATACAGCTGTCACCGTCATCGACAAACTATTCCAATAGAAATAAATTAGAACAAAACACGGATTAATCAAGTGGCCGCATTCTTCGGGCTATTTGTGTGTGTACTCGCGATCAAAATAGAACACTCTAAAAAGAAAACAAAAGATTTCTCAAACACAAGTGTGTGTTAAAACCAGCGAAACACTTGTGAGCGTTGAACTTTGCTTAGCAAACATTATACCAGTTGACAGAGGTGTTAAGATTTCACACGAGCGACGCGGTAAAAGCGGTTTTTACATTTGACCACCTATGTCACGAAGACATTAACATACAAAATGTTTGCGTAACTCACTACGTTGCGGGCCTTTGTCGCCTGAATGTTTGGATAAAGCATCATCGACCGCTAACTCAGAGTGTCTTCGGAAATCATGATACAAGGGGTAAAAAATGTAGACATCTTTTACTTTTCATTATTTATGGAGCGACCAGTGGCATCTCCACTCATAAAAGATGGGTGAAGTGACAACTCGGACGCTGCAGTACCTCGGACCTGGAGGGTTACCCTTGACGCTATTGCGAGCAAATTGAAAAAGTTTTAAAATTAATTTCACTTTGAATGCTTTGATTTTAAATACTTTGTAAGGTTTATTCAAAGGTAAGGCTGTTTTATTCAATAAAAACACAAAATGCGTCTTAATTTGTAATGTATTAAATTTTGTAAATTGCGCCATATTGCGGCCGTATTGGAAACATGCGTAAAGGGTAGAGGGGCTGTAGATGTAGTAGACTTGTCTAACACCTATTCAATCCTCTGAGCGTAGTCTCAAGAAATCACCCTCAGTACTACTCTAGCAAATGGTGAAGGAAATCAATCGAGGAAATCCGCAGCTTAGTTTGCTCCGCGTAAAAAAGTATGCAAAGGCAGAAACCCATGGAGAAGGGCCCAAGATTTGACGGGTAGCCCCTTCTAACGTGACCGTCTTGTCCCCATTAACCGGGCATAATGTAAAAATGACGACTTCCATTACCGTTCAAAATAAAACACACACTCAAAAGCTCATAATCATGCCCATGTCATAAAGCCTACTGTAAACCAGACAGCTTATAAAGAGTTATTTATTTAATTCTATTTATCACATTTCCACGACAATATAACGGAGGAATACAACAGCCGAGTTGTCAGCGTGAAGCGGGCCGCATTGTGGGTGAGACATTCATATCACTTTACAATCGAAAGGGCTGCCCGAGGTAAGGAAAAAAGAGAAATAAACACGCTCGCAAAGGTAGCTCGCTTTTGTGCCCATTGTGGCCTAACGACCGAGCCGATTTGAATCGAATCGAATCGAGACTCGAACAGGTGGTCGGGAGGCCTCGTGCGAGCACTAAATTATAGGCGTCTGTGTAAAAGGATGTCTAGGAAAGTTAATTCGGCTTTTAGAGAAAAAAGTCTCCTAGCATCCAGCTTTTACAGAAGAACCTTAAGCCCCGATTTCTCGGAGGTACTCTGCTGGGGCTGTTAACAGCCGTCTATTGCCACTGGCAACTGTCGATCAAGAGTCTGATAGTATACGAGAAATCGGGGGTAAATCATCCACGCCGTGTAAAATTACATTGTATGATTCTCCATCTCCAAAGTCAACATAAGGTTGCCATGCTAGTCTGCATGTTCCTGGTATGTTTGAGACTATGTACTCGTAATGAGTGCCCTAAAGAAGGCAGCAGGGGGATCCATCCAGCACCCATTCCATAGCGCCCATGACCGTGATGATTGGGGAACCATTGTCACGATCTCCAGAATTGAGGAACCGATTTAGAAGAAGAAGGAGAGAATCAAAGTGTTTCAATTTTAACCTTTTGGTAGAGATGTCGTCACAGAACCGCGAACTGCGTTCCAAAGCTGTGTTTTGGGCTTCAAAGCTAGCTTCACGATTAGTGGCTGGCCACCTCTCGGGTCAATACATCTCCGGTCGGAATGGAAATGAGTATGTCTCGGGTGTCGAGGCGCCGACGCCGGGTCTATCAGTCATTCGGGCCGCGTCCCGGGTTGCCGAACGCTTTCACGCCAACTGAATAACATTACGGCAATGTTGTCGCACCGCTTGGACCGCTTCGCACAATATGCGCCACGAAAGAAGAGACTTAACAGCTCCTCCTGCACTCTTCCCTCCTCCCGCAATCAGACCTCATACCCCAAAAGAGACCTCAAATTCGTCTACTGCTCAAGTCAAACCACGTGAATTCGACATCTTTATGGAGGGCTTATAACAACTGAGCATGTGCAAAACATCAAATTTCATTACTAAAACGGTAAAAGCAGTTCAAAGTTAAGTAGCCGGTCAAGCATGATAAACACCCGGCAAGTGGTTTCCATTAGTCGTACGACTCGTACGTAACCAACTAACCATAGAGCGGCGCTATGTGCGAATGAGCAATTTTCCAAGGAAATGATCTTAAATTCTTAACTGGTTGCTAGGCGCTTTGGCGGCGCGCGCGCAGATCCCGTTCGCAATTACATGGGAGGTGCCGCAGCCTGCAGCTCGTTTATCGACGGAGACTGTGCCATCTATTGTACCAGGAACCTCAAGCAGTGGCGGATTTGGCCAGCGCAAATGTTATCGAAATACCGAAACTGGGTTCCAAATTAACTAGTGGTTCGCTCCGAACTATGAACTCGCGACCCCAGTTACAGATGTGTAACTTTGCTTACGCCATTCGCGCAGGCGCGCGCGCTTTGCATATAAACTATACAACCCCATATCTCGGCAACCCCTCGACCGATTTGGCTCATGTTCGAACTTAAAAATTCATTTGATTTCGTTTACCCGCCTACCAAATTTCATAACGATCCGACCAAATTTACTCAAGTTATCGTCGAACGAACATTAATACATACAAACATACAAACATACAAACATACATACATACATACATACATACATACATACATACATACAAACGCCGGATTGTTCCAGTAGACTCGGAGAACTTCGCTCGCTTCGCTCGCTCGTTCAATCACCAGTATCACTATTTTATTCGGGAAAGGAAAATGTTTCTTTCCTTCGAGATTTCCTTCGAAATGCGTGTTATAACTGGGACTTCAAATAGGACCGGGCATTTTAGACAAAATTTTAGAAAAAAGGGTCGCTAGGAAATGGCACTGGCAGCGAAGTGTCTTGTCCTTTAAATATTAATCCACTACAAATTTAAAGAGCTAATCCGGCACTGCCTTCAAATACAGCTAGTCAACAGAAAGAGATATTATTCGCAGTGGAAACTCGAAGATCTGTGATATTAGATATCGATGGAAACCAAGTCTAAACTGAAGCGTTTGTAGAGATAGGGAGTTGCTTCTTCTTGCATCCTTTGCCGCTACATTACACCCCTTTGTAGGTGTTGGCCTCCTCAATTTACGAAGAAATATGTCTTTATGCTGATAATATCATGGACGGATGGACTGACCAACGACTCAGTGCTAAAACTAATGAACAAAGCCTCTAGCTCCTGAAGACCATAAAGCGGAGGAAAATGCAATATTTTGGTCACATAATGCGCAACGACAAATTATATAACCTTTTGCAACTGATTCTGCAAGGAAAATCCGATAGGAGATGGCACCAAAAGAAGAAGCTGTCGAAACAGCCAAAGACTCTCAGTTACCTTTGTACCGTACGAGTGGGCACTAGATGGAGTAACTATCTGGCGATCTCGGTCGTGGCTCATCCCCGGCTAATTGTCTGCTGAACTATCTTCCGTAATGGATGTCCTCGGTGCGCAAGCGCCGGCGCAATCTGGCTTTGGCCGCGGGCAATTTCCGAAGGAATGCGAGTGGAGTCGGCCGAATGCTTGGTTACAGTTACGTACGGCGCTTTTGGAGCTTGCTTAGCTTTCATCAACCCGGCTGTGGTGCGGTGTGTGGTCATTGCTAGGTACCGAACCCTTTAGGTCAACTACCGCTTAACTGCAAAACGAAGAATTCTCAAAATTCCCAAGTTCCCAAAACCTCAAATTTTCATTTTGACATTTTGGGATGTACATTTCTTTTATGACATTTTGCGACTACGTGATATAGAGATTGTGATTAATCAGAGAACACTTGGTTTCACAACAGAAGCGTTGACGAAAGCTAAGCAAAGTGATAAACGAGTACATAAAATTGACAATTTATACCAATTGAGAGCTGTTCCTGTGCTGTTCTTTGCCAAGGCTGGGTTGATTCTTTAGGTACTAGGTACTCCGGTGTCAAGTGGCAAGCTCGTCGATGCCCACCATACTTATCCTAACTCCCAGGCAGGGTATAAATTAGCAATGCCCGAAGAGTTTATTAGAGAGCGCCCGGGGCAGCTGCTTAACATTCCGCGCGAGTGTGCACCGCCAATGATACTTAAGAAGCCGACGGCGTTTTGCCATACGCAGGGCATAATCGCTATGTTTGCATCACAGAAGATTCTCGTCTCGATGATGTCTCAGACATCGGACCGATGTGCCCTTGTTCAAAGGTGCAAAGGTGCCTGCTCCCTTTGATGCCAAAGCATACTCTACATTGTAATATTACTTATTGTTAAAGTATTAAATATTACTTTAATATTAAGCTCTATTTTAAGTTGGCATCAATAAAGTGATTTGTATTTGAAGAGAAGAGCAATATAATACTTTCTTTCATTTCTAAGAAAACGCACGAATGGTCAATGAAAATTACCCAACCATCTGCGGCTCTACATAGGCTCGGTTTCTGAATTGAGAATATTGCTAAGCAAATACTCAACTATCGTTCTGTCACGCTCTTTTGTGAGAAATTATACTGCGTCGTAAGTACTCGTAGCAATTTTACTGTCTGTCATCCTCTCAATTGTTTTTTAATGCAAATCAATGCCTGGGCTTTCCATACATTTTATTTTCAATCCTCGCTCATATAACAATATCAAATGAATGAGTTTTCATTCCGCACATCTCTGGAGTTAACCCGCTGGTATGAAACATGTCGTGTGTGGCTAAAGCCGAACGTCTTTGAAGCCATTGAGAGATCGTTGCTCCATCGGCTCAAAGCATTCTATTGCCGTTGCCACACCGGCATAATGAAGTAGATAATGGCTGGCCATCAAACAATGGCCCTAGAAGCTAGACCAATAATTACAAACGATTCTTGATCCTGGTTCGCTTTTCGGTTCTGCTAAAGAAGTTGTTGTTTATTGATCAGTTAAACTCAAGTATTACAGGATTTTTCTCTACCTAAGACATACACATAGTCAGTAAAACCCAAAAATACAACTCACAGTCCATTCGATATATCTACTTGCAATTATGCCGCTTGTGATAAGAGCAACCACGGACTGTCGCCGTCTGTATTATGTAAAGTGGAAGCGGGGCTTTCGAATACCTAAAGTCAAACTGGCCAAATTGACAGTTAATAAATAGCTAGCGGTACGATTGGAATTCAACAAGGCCGCGCCACAGCCTTGCTGTTTCCGCGTCATCTCAGCCGCCAATCAGCGCGCTGGACCCAACAAATGTGCAGAAAGTCGACTTTGACCCGTGGCCCACTATGAAGGCTTTTCAAGAAGAATCAGATTCAATTGTTCAAACACAGTTCAGTTTCATCAAAATGAATTACGTGGCGCTGCAAAACGCAACATTTGTCTTCTACAATAGCGTCATAGTAAGGTTAAAGAAGTTATTGAACATACTAATAATTTTGACTTAATTTTATCGATTACCCACGTTTACACTATCGGGCTTCGGCAATGATTTGGGGAGCAGAAGGAGAACAAAATATACCGCCTATTACGGACAGACTGTAGGCTGACAGAAATAGGAGCCTGGTTGAATCATCATTAGAGGGATGCCTCAGCTCCTCACTATATTTCCTCTCGCCATCTGTGTCCTTTGCACCATCTCACAATGTCTTCACGTCTTAAAACTAGTGGTTCGCCCCGAACTAAGAACTCGCGACCCCAGTTACATATGACGTGTAACTTTGCTAACGCCATTCGCGCAAGCGCGCGCGCGCTTTGCATATAAACTGTAAAACCCTATATCTCGGCAACCCCTCGACCGATTTGGCTCATGTTCGAACTTAAAAATTATTTTAATTTCTTTTACCCGCCTACCAAATTCCATAACGATCCGAACAAATTTACTCAAGTTATCGTCGAACGAACATTCATACATACAAACATACATACTCCGTGCAATTTTAGTGGTTTTAAAGCCGAAGGTATTTTGTTGCACTGGTGATTCTGAGCCAAATTACGAAATTTCATTCCAAAACGCGCGAAAAAAAAATTCACTTCTCCATACAAATGGTGTCTATTGGCGATAGCCGTTTGTATTGGGAAGTGCTTTTTTTTGTGCTCGTTTTGAAGTAAAATTTTGGAATTTGGCTTTGAATCACGAGTGCAACTAAATACCTTCGGCTTTAAAACCACTAAAATTCCACGGAGTATATACAAACGCCGGATTGTTCCAGTAGACTCGGAGAACTTCGCTCGCTCGTTCAACAAGGCTTCTACTCGAACTTGTGTTTCTGTTCCGTTGTATTTTGTGTCCCCAATCCGGCTGAGGGAACCGGCTGCGGCGCGCGCCACAAACATTATTATCGTTATAAAGTAACAGATAAAACGGGCCCGGACAGCGTGTGAACGCGCAGTGAAAGCCAGCCTTGTCTGTCGCAACACCATTAGTTGCCTATTACCATTCGATGCCCATTCCGACGGTTCTCGGACGCGACTCTTAAATGTTTGATGTGCATTTTGTTCCCGTACACGATTAGTTTCCTCTTTCTTACCAACTAAATGATATTGATAATTAGGAATCCGAGCTTTGGTTTAGCTCTTGTACTGTTTTCAAAATTCACATCACTTTTTATTACACCAATCGTGGACGATCATTTTCACGACCAAGAGCCTGTGTATCTTTTTCAGGTGATTCATACAGATGATAGCACTGTGTCATTCATTATCTTCGACAATGAGGAGCAGGCAAACTTGCTCAGATCTTTCTCACATTTTCAAGCTCATCTACACAATTCCTACACTGAATTGTGTAGATGAGCTCTAAGAAGTATTTTTACTCGTAAGTAATACAATATTGTGTAAATGTGCCCTGTACAAAAGGGAACATTAATAATTTTACAAGTTAACTGCCTAATTTTCATCTTACTTGATTGTTACATCAGATATTCCACTACACATTTAGAAAGTTTTATATAGGCATTTTTAGTCTTCTTATTCAAATTGTTCAAATTGTCCGTTTCACCTGGGATAAACAAACACTGGGTCTGTAAACAATGTTTATTTCTGTTGCTAATAAAGAACTTTAAAACTTAATTAATTTAATCACACAATTCAGGTTCCTTCAAGCCGCTTTTCAAGGTTCCAGTTCTCACTAAACCAAAATGGTTGAGCGGAATACTTGGAAAGCAAGTATGGAGCAATGGCACCAAGAGGTTTAGCGCTATCAAGCGGCTAACGCGACTAATCTAAATTGGATCGCAAATCTGCAAGCAGCGGAATACGCTGATGAGATTAAATCGGTACTCGGTGCCTGTCCAAACGGCCGTGTTCCACAATCAAATCGGAAAAGACGTATTCAGCGAAGCGGTCTCTATCTTGGCGGTTGCAATCGTGATTCTCGAAAACTGGAATGGCCCTCCTATCCGATCGAGCGCGTGCGCCGTTTTGCTTTATTTGCAACGAAGCCATCTCTCTTCTTAGTGTCTCTCTCTGCAAACAGGTTCTGTAGAAAGATCCGCACATTTGTGTAGAAAGATCTGAAATCCCCTTAGTTCTTGAGTAATGTGTCCCTGTAAAGTGTCTTTCTCTGAATACAGGTTATGTAGAAATATTCTGTCATACGATGGTATTTCTGAAAGTCCCCTGGTTCCTTAGAGATGTGTCCCCGTAAATGACATAAAAGTTGACGAAGAATGTCTCGAAGAAATATATTTAGATAGAAGATAGATAGATAGATAGAAAGACGTTTATTAATAGCCAAGGAAATAAGTACAATGATAACAAAAAAAAAAAAAAATAAGACAGAACATGGACACACAATTACTTACAAACTAGGTACAAGCGACATAACTGTCGGAACATCTCCGCAGCTAAAAATAGGAACTGACTCAGCACTTGTTGTAGGTTACCTATGTAAGCCTACAACACTGATTTAGCACCACTACTAAAGTTCAAGAACGTATCTTCGGTATGTGAGGTAAAAGAAAATATACAAACATACGCAAAAACAAACCCTTTAAACGACAACTCTTTCCACCCCGCCGATTAGCGCAAATGAGGAAAAAAGACAGAGTTTTTCCAGTTCATTTGGCAGCCACGTGGCGTCGAAGCTTTGACCGATCGCCTCGAGCCTGCGCGGGAGTCCAAACAGACGATTACATTTACATCCGTGAAGCTGACTGGTGGAACAGAATGCGGAGGCCAGAAGGTCGCGTTCAGCGTGATTTGTTAAATTCCCATTGTCATGGCAACTCATCTACACCGTGCAAACACCGTGCAATTTTAGTGGTTTTAAAGCCGAAGGTATTTAGTTGCACTCGTGATTCTGAGCCAAATTCCAAAATTTTACTTCAAAACGAGCGAAAAAAAAAAACACTTCCCAATACAAGCGGCTATCGCCAATCGACACAATTTGTATGGAGATTATGGAGAAGTGAATTTTCTTTTCGCGCGTTTTGGTATGAAATTTTGTAATTTAGCTCAGAATCACCAGTGCAACAAAATACCTTCGGCTTTAAAACCACTAAATTGCACGGAGTATACCTGGCGTCGATCAGTGCAACAGGAGGCTAACAGTCTTGGAATGAGCATATCCGAGCTTGAGACGAAGGCGCAAAATCGGCCAGATTGGAAAACTGTTTTAAGAGCCCTATGTCCCTGATTAGGGATAAAAGGAACTGATGATGATGATGATGATGGCAACTCATGTCAAAAATATCAAGTTTTGCTTGTTGATTACATTAACTCTTTTGCTCGTCAGGTTAACAAATTGATAACGTTACAACCTCATTTGGTTTACGTTACCACTCAACATTATGGTTGACATGGTGCATTTTGAGAGTTTGACATTTTGCGAATCCTTGAATAAAGGCATTATAATTCATGGTTATGCTTTGGAGTGAATCGGTTGATCGATTGCTTGGAGTTTTTTGCCTCTCTATCCCTGTTTCTTCATGATCATGGTTAAATGTGACTCTTTGGCCGAAGTGGATAAGTATCAGCTAATCGTTTGTTTGGATTTTTTGCAATTAAGCCCAATTTCCTTTCCTTTCTTCCGTCCTCTCTTTGTTTCTATGTTATCTTTGTGCTTTGGAGTGAATCGGTTGATCGATTGCTTGGAGTTTTTTGCCTCTCTATCCCTGTTTCTTCATGATCATGGTTATATGTGACTCTTAGGCCGAAGTGGATAAGTATCAGCCAATCGTTTGTTTGGACTTTTTGCAATTAAGCCCAATTTCCTTTCCTTTCTTCCGTCCTCTCTTAGTTTCTATGTTATCTTTTATGGGCCTTCTGCAGTTCCCGCGCCCGCTTCTTTTGATAAATGCACCGTGAAGATGCGCCTGCGTCGACGCCCCTCCCGTCCCGTGTAGTATGGAGATGAGATGGGGAAAGGCATGGAAAGGTGCCCCGAGATGCCTACGTACGGGAGAATGTTTGTTTTGGACATCCTCGTTTATGGAATTACTTGCTGAGAGAAAGGAATTCTTCACGGTTTCGAAAGTAGTTAGGATGTTGGTGCCAAATATTTCTAGTGTGAGTGAAGGAGCCGCTAGACGCTGTACATGAATCATCTCATTACGTATGTAGATAGGTACAAAGGCTTTCGTTTTTGAAGATGTTGGAGAACGTTCGGCAAGTTTCAGACTGTAATCTTAACTTTTCTGTCTTTATGATTATGTGATAATACAGGGAAATTTTTAAATAGCTTTATTCGTGAAACACGTTAGCTTATGTGATTTCCAACAACTTTTGATCTACTTGTATTTATCCCTCGTTGATTGATTTTATCATCTGTAGTATTTCTTGCTACCTTCCAATGCACGCTTGCACGCATATAAAACGATTCTCTCAACGAAAATTTTCTGGAAACTGCAATCTTAATGATACCAGTAAAACCTTCCTATCACTGTCAAGTTTTCGGTCGTTAATTATCTATCTGGAGCCCACAAATCCCTCCTTTCCGATGCATACTAAACTAAACTGCATCCTATACTTTCGAATCATTAGCTCTACCCTCTCTTTCATCAATCGCTCCGTCCTTCTCGCTCCCGCCTTTGGAGGCCCATTTATCAATTCTAAATAACAGCCGTGGTCGGGACCTTTTCTTCTTGTTTGTTTGTTTTTTATTTACTTTATCCATCGGTGTTTCCTTTGTGTCTTCCTTTTTGACTCGAAATTGATTGTAAAGCTCAGCTAATGGGCCCTTTCTTGTGAGCATCTTTCGATGTACTGATAATACTAATTGTGTAGCTAATGAGTAGGTAGTTTTGAGAATTTCTGGAAAGAGCATAGAAATAGCTTCAGAACAAATTGAAAATCTACCAGATCCGAAGCTTTTGTCACAAAGCTGTCAAGTACTTAGTTATGATAGGATGTGGAGGTAACAATCTTGGGAAAAGGCGAGGCTGGCCCCGACAAAAATAAGTTTCAAGATAAACTAAATAAGAGAAATATATGATGTGAAAAGTAAATAAATAGTGAAATAAAGCTGAAAGGTAATAAAAAAACAAAGAACCAATACTCATCAAGGAAAGCAATTAATGGAGGCAATTTCGCGTAGAAATGCTATTAAAAGGTTTGCTATTAAAAGTTTCCAATTTCCCACTGCAGGGGTCGGGCACACGACCATACGTGCCGATATCAAACTTCAAAATCGAACTCAAATACGAAAGGGTTACGGTTTGTTTTACAGTCTGAACAGATAATTGGCTCTATCAAAACAAATATCGCAAAACATCAGTGAAAACGTAACACTTTTCAATAAGGGAAAAGACCTTTAGGCCGGGAATACTCGTCCGACTTTTGTCTGATCCGATAGTCTGATGCTGATGACTGTCGGAAGGTGTCCGCGCCATATATTTGAGTGTACACTAAATACACGTCCGATTTACATCGGATCCGATGTTCATACAAATATGTGTTGGATCAGACAATCGGATGAAAAAATCGGACGTCTATTTTCGGCCTTATCCAACACCCCAACAGTGGGCAAGGGGTGGGCTGATGATCATGATGGACACATTAAAAAAGTACTCCATTTGAGTACCGTCTCCGTATGATCAAAAGAGATCTCAATTGACGAACCTATCATCTTGTCAATTCTGTGAAATAAGCTTAAACCTCGGAAAATCTAGAGTATTGGATATCGGCGTATGTGAAAGGTACCCATTGGTTATTAAACCGGTCATGCCGTGGTCTTTTTGCCGAGGCAATGGCGAGCCCAGTTTTTGTTCTCGATCATTTATTTATTGTGGACTGTGGCATCCCGCGGCTCCAACTAAGACTTCATCCTGCGAAGGCCTTTCGAGACTTTCGAGGGCAAAAAAACTGCACTGGAATCCGAAATGAGGCCAAAATCTTTGGCTGTTTAAAAACTACTTAAAAGGTCTTTAGGAAAATCTGTTGTAGACGGTTTATACGTTGGGTCTGTGATATCCATTCATACTTGATGTGTAACTGGGACAATTTGAGTTGGAATGTTAGATTTGCGATTAGGGGATTGGCCAGCCAACACCTAAACCATCTTTCTTGGAGTTTATTTGCCTTGCTTCTTCTCTAATAAAACGATCTGTAACTAAGTGAATCTGGCCAAAAACTGTAGCTTGTTTGTAGTTTATTATGGTAGTGAATAAAAATGTTTGAGTTTGCAGCTTAGTAGGCCTAGTTCACAAACAAAAGAGTTGAACTGTTTACATTTTTTAAATGCCTTTGCCTTGTCTATGATGACTTATCATTTAATGAATCAAAAAACATCGAGATATTTGTGTCCGACCATATCCAGTCGATCTCACAAGACGACGACGATGGGAATCACTAATCATTCGATGATTAGGCTCATTAAAAAGGGAACAAAAACGTCGATTCCGTGAAGCACGGAAAAGTATTTTGAGGAAGACGCCGGGGGTCGTCTTGGACCGTACTCCCGACTCTTGGTCCGCTGACTGCCTCGATTACTGATTCAAATCGCTCTGTCACGCTCTGACGCAGCGACACGAAAAGGGACGGAAGGCAGGACCCCAATTGTTTCTCGATCGTGATCCCAATCGTCCGTGAGTAAATAAAACCCGCTCTGGAAATTAATTTCGTTTTGTTTCATCGTCTGGGGCTCCGATTTACATTGAATGCGGCTGAGCCCGAGGATGTATTTATGTTTAGGGCCGCGGTGTATGACGTGGGCATTATTCATACATGGAACGAGCCTCAGCGACGCAGCTGGATGCTATTTTTGCTGGTTCACCGTCCTACTACATGTAGTTAGAGAGCTGGTGACCAATCGAGATATTTTTTCGTACAAGGCTGGGAGTTGGTAGGCTGATAGAGTAGACTTCGCTGAGTCTGGGAAAAATATTTTTTTTGCCCGGTCGCGGTTGAAAGTTAGATTTTTTCCACTTTAAAAGTTTAAATGTATGGATTCAGTAAAAAAATTTTGTCGTACAAGGCTAGGAACTTCTAGGTTAGTTGTTGAGTCTCCGTTAACAAGAAAATATTTTTATTTTTTGGCCGAACGTGGTTGAAAGTTTGATTTTTATAACCCAAAAATTCACACTATCTAGGTTATAAAAAACAATATTTCTACCGCGTTCGGCTAGTAACAAATAGTGATTTTGTGATCAGCGGAGACTAAAAAGGCAGCCTAGAACCTCCCAGCCTTGTAGACAAAAAAGAAATGACTCAACCCATACATTTAAACTTTCAAAATCGAAAAAATCTGACTTTCAACCGCGAACGGGCCAAAAAATTATTTTTCCCAGACTCAGCGAAGTCTACTCTATCAGCCTACCAACTCCCAGCCTTGTACGAAAAAATATCTCGATTGGTCACCAGCTCTCCAACTAATGGCTTTTCGAAAACAGGTTGATGTCTCCGGGACCCCTCTTGTTTTGGCCGTGTTCGCGGTTTTGTTTTTAATCGGTCCGTCATAAATTGCAATCAGGGTTTGTACCGAAATGTTTTTTTCTAAAGAGCGGCAATCTTGCCCACCTGTGGCATCTGCATAATTTGCTACTCTTTACGGTGCTGCGTCAACGATTTGGCTATAAGCTGTTTTCTTACGGACAAGATGTTCTTTGGATTGGCTTTTGTGTGTGGTCCTTATTTATTATCTCAAATTGGCTGTTAAACATACTTACCACATCACAGGCATCCTAATTTACGGGAAAACTGAGTGACTATTTCTCCCGTATTTACAATCTGCCACAGTAAATTGTAGAACCGTGAGATCCTATATCTTCCTGCCTCTACGATTGGCCAATCCCATTTCCTTTCAACTAATTACAAACGTGTAATGACCTCTATTAAAGTTTAGTTTGAGTAATTACCTAATCCAGTTGTGAGATTTATTCAAGTGCTGTTTATGGTATAGTATTTCTTCTGGAACGCTTGATAGGGTAATTAACTTCATCTAAATTCCGTTTCTAGAGTAACTGCGCTAATTAGTTTATTATCCTTGATTGCGGCTGTATTTATTAGTTAGAGGATCTACCAGTTTTGGCTTTTATTGTGTTGTTATTTGATTGCATCATTGCTACAATTGTGATCTTCTATTTGTTTTGCAATGTTGCGTAATCGATTATTACCACCATGACTACCAGCTGGTATTTTTCTATTAACGTCATTTCTCTCATTTCTTTACATTCCTTCAGACGTCTCTAACCTAATACTAACATACATTTTGAACTTCGTCACGGACCTATCATAGTACCTTCCCAAGTAACATTTCATTTGGGCCTAGGTTGTAAAAATTGCCTTTAGGTTTTAGAAGGGTTGTACAAAGGTTAATGATTTGCTAGTTGGTTAAATTTAGTATTTGAGAATGATTACTAAGTCCTAAAACTAATAGTTTATTGTTAAAACCTTGAAGTTGCTGACAAGAGTTAACGTTAACGTTATTATGACTTGTGTTTCAAGAGCTTACAGCCTCAGGATCTTATAGTTGTCGTAAGCTACTGATAAGGTTCTGGAAAGGCTGTCATTTAACTTATGTGTGATCTAAAGGTTAAATGTTTAACCTTGATATTACCATAAGGTTTTGAAAAGTTGAAATTGCTTATAAGTAGTTTCTAAAACCTACCTACAACTTTGAGGTTAGATCAGAGTTGTCTAGGCAAACAAATTAGGACTGTGTGGTGAAAAACAAAACCAATAAGCTGTTGTTTTGCGCTGAAGGCATGATTCAATTCCTACAGGAATATTTTAAAGCTTGAGAGGCATCCTCAAAACCCGACAGTTGTCTCCGCGACTTCAAAGAATAGGTATACATTGTAAGCATTACGCGTCTTGAAAAATGAACCGACACAGGGTGATACAAAAAAAGGAGTGGAAATTTTAAGCGTAAAGTGCGTAAAAATGTTATGAATGATTAATACAACGGTAAGTTTTATTATTTTTATTATTTACTAGTTGTAAACTTCTGTTCTCTGTAAACTTCGTATCAGTTCGATTTCGCTATTGATTTTTTTGTAATTTTCAGCTGTTCCTTTAAATCGATGAAGGCATTTTTTTTCATTTAGTGACACTAATGGAAAGCTGGGTATTCAAGATAATAAGTACACATTAAATTAATATGTATTTTTTTAAATGAAATAGATGTTTTGGTGAAGGTTTTTTTGGAAAGTATTAAAACATTTTTCACACTAAAAAAAATACAAATACCAATTTTTACAGAATGTATGTGTAATAATGGAGGATACGACAACAAAATAATAATAATGAAAAATAAGGGAGGACCATATACCACAAACATGTTTTTATACTTTTAGAATACCAACCTTAGGCCCGGTTTCTGAATTGAGAATTTCACTAACCAAATGCTTAGGTATCGTTCTGTCACTGCAGATGTCACACAAGAGAATGTGACAGAACGATACTTAAGCATTTGGTTAGTGAAATTCTCAATTCAGAAACCGGGCCTTAGGGTGGTATTCATGAACGATACTTAAACTGAGATCCAAATTGAACTCAGTTTAAACTTAGTTTAAAGTGAGCTCAATTTTGAACTTACTTTAAACTGAGTTCAAAATTCTAGGGTCGGCAGACTTAACCACATAAGTCCTACTTATGTGGTTATGTCCGCCGACCCTAGAATTGATCTATGTTTAAACTTAGTTAAGTGAGATCAATTTTGAACTTACTTTAAACTGAGTTCTAAATTGGTATTATTATTATTCGAATCGAATCGAATCCAACGGAATCTAATCGAATCGAATCGAATCGAATGTAATCGAATCGAATCGAATCGAATGTAATCGAATCGAATCGAATAGAATCGAAACGGATAGAATCGAATCGAATCAGATATTGCTAGATTCATACTGATTCAAGTATCAAAATTTTAACTGCTCATATCTCCGAAACGGCTAATGCTAGACCCATGTTTATGGTACTCTAAAAAAAGGACTTAACGAGCTTTATCTGATGAAAGCAACAAAAATAATAAAAAGTTATTAAAAATTTATAAAAAATAAGTATCAAAACTTTAACTGCCTATAACTCCTAAACGGCTAATGCTAGACCCATGTTTATGGTACTCTGAAAAAAGGGCATGACGAGCTCTACCTGATAAAAGAAAAAAATAAAAATAAAAAAGAAGTATCAAAACTTTAACTACCCATATCTCCTAAATGGCTAATGCTAGACCCATTTTTATGGTACTCATAAAAAGGGTTCGACGAGCTCTACCTGATGAAAGCAACAAAAATAATAAAATGTTATTAACTAGTGGTTCGCCCCGAACTTTGAACTCGCGACCCCATATCTCAGCAACCCCTCGACCGATTTGGCTCATGTTTGAACTTAAAAATTCTCTTTACCTTATTTACCTGCCCACCTGACGATCCGACTAAATTTACTCAAGTTATCGTCGAACGAACATTCATACATACATACATACATCGATTGAATTGGATTTGATTTGATTTGATATTGATTTAATTCGATTCTATGCGACTCGAATCGAATCAATTTAAATTAAATTACTAATTTGGGTCTAGCATTGGTCGTTTAGGAGATACTAGTGGTTCGCCCCGAACTTTGAACTCGCGACCCTCTATCTCAGTAACCCCTCGACCGATTTGCCTCATTTACCCGCCTACCAAATTTCATGACGATCCGACTACATTTACTCAAGTTATCGTCGAACTAACATTCATACATACATACATACAAACGCCGGATTGTTCCAGTAGACTCGGAGAACTTCGCTCGCTCGTTCAAATATGGGCAGTTAAAGTTTTGATACTTCTTTTTTATTGAACGAGCGAGCGAAGCGAGCGAAGTTCTCCGAGTCTACTGGAACAATCCGGCGTTTGCATGTTTGTATGTATGTATGTATGTTTGTATGTATGTTCGTTCGACGATAACTTGAGTAAATTCGGTCGGATCATTATGAAATTTGGTAGGCGGGTAAATGAAATTAAAAGAATTTTTAAGTTCGAACATGAGCCAAATTGGTCGAGGGGATGCCGAGGGTTGTTAAGTTTATATGGGGTCGCGAGTTCACAGTTCGGGGCGAACTACTAGTTATTTTTGTTTCTTTCATCAGGTAGAGCTCGTCGAGCCCCTTTTTTAGAGTACTATGAACATGGGTCTAGCGTTAGCCGTTTAGGAGATATGGGCAGTTAAAGTTTTGATACATCTTTTTATTATTTTTGTTGCGTTCATCAGGTAGAGCTCGTTGAACCCTTTTTTTGAGTACCATAAACATGGGTCTAGCATTAGCCGTTTAGGAGATATAGGCAGTTAAAGTTTTGATACTTGAATCAGTACACACGACAGCACGTCGACCCTTACACGCTAGCACTTTGCTCGGTTACGTTACGGGCGATTTTACAACAACTGACGTGTTGTCGTGTGTACTATGAATCTAGCAATAGCCGATTCGATTCGATTCGATTCGTTTCGTTTCGATTCAATTCGATTCAATTCGATTCGATTCGATTCGACTCGTTTTGTTTCGTTTCGTTTCGATTCGATTCGATTCGATTCGATTCGATTCGATTTGATTCGATTCGATTCGATTTGATTCGATTCGATTCGAATAATAATAATATCAATTTTGAACTCAGTAATACCAGTTGGTTAAAGTAACTTCAAAATTGATCTCACTAAACTAAATATAAACAGAGATCAATTTTGAACTCAGTTTAAAGTTAGTTCAAAATTGATCTCACTTTATACTAAGTTTAAACAGAGTTCAATTTTGATCTCAGTTCATGACCACCCTTAGAGCAGCCTGTAGCTGTTTGTTGAACGAAGGTCAAACGCATGTCCCCCTACAACCAAAACTTAAAAGCAACAAATTTAGCTCAGTGGTGGTTTTCGCAACTGGTAAGTCTTGGACAACTCCTGGTAATAACCTTGAAGCGTTGAAAACAGCCTTGTCGTTTGAGGTAGCTCCGCGAGATTACCTTCAGCTCTTATTTTGGAAAATCTTAAGAGCTCTTAGCTGTTACAGTTCTGAAAAGGAAAAACATAATACTTTCAAGTAATTTCCTAACGTCAGCCATATTTAATATTAAAAAATGAAAAAAAAAACGAAACAAAACCAATATTTTAATTAAATAAAGCGTAATCAAATACCATGTGCTACACGATTTATAATATATATTTTTCATATGAATAGTAGTTTGATTTCTGATGTGACTTACCACCGATCACCAATTTATTTTATTTTATTTTATTAAAAAATATCCGAAATGTTTAACTTATGAAAGGCCCGTCTTGTATACAGCACTATTATCGTAAAGTTTCACGATGAAGTGCCAATCGCACTATATTTTGATTATTTCCTGACTTTACCAAGCTACTTATTATTTTTATAAACACTTTGCTTATCTAGCCATTTTGAAAGATGGCCGAACGAAAAAGGAATGACGCCATTGTAAATAAGTATTTGAATCTGTGTAAAAAATCTTAAACAGAAGCTATTTAAAACTTGTAAGTCCTGGAAAGGTATTTATTCATATCCATCAAAAAGGTTCTAAGTTGTCATAGAGTTATATCCAAGACTAATTTAGAACTTATAAGTTGTCTTGCAAGGTTATAATAACGTTAAATTAAGGTTGTGAAGGTTATATTTAGGTTCTATGCAAGTATTGGAAAGGTTCTGGATTTGAGCTATAGGTTGTGCTGTAGCTCTCAGAAAGGTTCTAAAACCGGGGCCCTTTTGGCACTCAGAAGGTAATTACAAGGTTAATATAACTTTATTGAGAGTTATAAGACTTACGAGCAGATTTCCATACAAAGGTTCTAGAACCTGTTCAAAACCTTTCTACAACCTAAAATGTTACTTGGGTTGCGTTTCTGTCAATTGGCCGTTATGGCGTGACTTAACGTAAGAGAATCATGGTCACTCAAGCATCCAGCTAACCAAGCTCCTCTCTCCCTTCCGCAGATGCAAAAGACCCCGAGCCAGACGGGGACGGCGTCCGCTGCTACTGCAACACGGCCCAATGCGTCGGCACTGGCTACATGTGCCGGTCCTCCACCAGGGGAGGCTGCTACAGCGAACTGCCGGCGAGGAGGCATCATACAAGGCATGGGTGCCTTCATCACTTAGCTGAGACGTAAGTGTTACCATTTCCACAGCTCAGTCAATCGTACACAGCAAAAACAAGAGCACTAAACACTGCGTAAACGGCTTCTCTAGGTGCCCAGCAGGGCAAGCCTATTCCATCTAAAAATAAGGCCTCGATCTGAGTAGTTCACTTTTCCTCCCAGTTAGCCGCCAGGGTAGACGAGGCGGCATCACACGAGGAATGGGTGCCTTCATCACTTAGCTGAGACGTAAGTGTTTACCATCCTCCCAGGTCAGTCAATCTAGTCCACAGGAAAGACTAGGGCAATATGTGCAGAGCCAACTAAGGCGCTGCTGCAAGCCTAATCATCATCATCGGCCTTTGCAATTCCGACTTTTTACTGCATGTCAGTTGGAGAGAAAAACATGTCATAGGCAGTACAGATTCCGAGTGGTCACTTCAATAACTATCTAGTGTACCTAAAGTTCAGTTGTCTTTCTACTCATGCATACAAGTAAGATACTTAAATAAGCTGTCACATGCATTAAGTGCATTACTGATACTAGGTAGTATACCGTAAGTGTGAAACCACAGATTATTTTTGTCCGTCACTCTCTAGATATTACAATAGTAAAGTTAGTACCTTGTAGTTATCAAATTAGGTTTCCGGTCATGAAAGTTGTTATACATTTATGTGCCCCAACTGTAGCTTAGTGACCAGCGCTGATGGATGTTACGTCGGTATCTACAATGATAAGCAGAATTGATGGATGACACTGCACTTCATACGACCGGTGACTAACAAAGGAATAGATAATTAATTCCACGATGGAACCCACCGAAGAAACACAGGAACGAAAAACAAACCGTAATGACGTTGATGACGCGTCTATAAATAAAACTAACAATAATGATACAAGAGAGTAATATTTGTGATGGGATTAAAAAAACAGTTCCGCTACAGAAGATTTGAATAATAATAAGGATCAGAATTGGTAATCAGGTCATAAAAGAGCTGTTTATGCCGTCGTAACTCTTGGTGGTTCTGAGTTGGCTACCGCGACAACATTTTACGGATTCCACAGGTTTCCATGTCGCCGGGTCCGTGTCGTCAGGCGAATTAATTGGACGCATGTAATTAGCTGAGATAGAGATCTTAAAAGAGCATTCAACCAGGGGAATGCTTCGTTCTTTTTACCCGTCCTACGATGAAGGCGAAAGAAATGTGTTTGTGATTTTAGACTCTTCAGTTTGTCTGTCCGTTAAAACCTAACTATTTCACTTTGGAGAATATCCAAAGGTAATAAGGTACCTATGTTTTAGATATTTAACTTCGTTGGTGAGACAGTATTTGGCAAGTCTGTGATTTAGGAACTAAGGAACTAAAAAATCTTCTATGCTCGTGCGTTGGAATCTGGTAGTTTGTCTTCATTGTCACCTCTCTCCACTTCGTTCTTTCGTTCTTGGTATGTATCCTTTCTTCGGAGATTTCGAATTCTATGCAGCCTTTCTCCGGATCACGTCGATCCATCAGGGTTGCATTGCCCAATCATGTTTGCTTTTTATCTGCGCAGTCGGGTTTTTTCCCCGATAAATAGCTTTTCCAGTAGATAATCTTGACACAGCACTATCAACTCTGAAACATCGCCGGGTGTCTCGTTTATTTGCAACAGCAGACTCGTGGAATAAATTATTTTATCGTTGCCTCGTTGCTGGTTAATGAGGACCGGCTGCTGATTACAATATTTGTAAACACTAAGGGAGGGTGCAGCAAAAAACAGTCAGCAATTGCTTGGAAAGCCTGGCTATTTATAGACGCTATGTATGTATTTTAACTGAACTATTTCTAGAAAAGCTGAATTCACATTCGTGAGCCACACGGTAAGATACCCCTTTTTATTCGATTGACGTGCACAACAGCAGCAAGTAGACGCTTACACACGTGCACTTTATTCACCTACGTTACGGGCGACTTTGCAACGAAAGTGTAAGCGTCTACGTGTATACCTTGTTGTACGCCCTAGCTTAGGGGTATTCTAGCATATCGTTGAACGTATATTATTTTTTTAAACTTTTTGAGTCCTGAACTCCTTACCAATCTTTACGTTTTCAAAAGAACCGTCAGCCACAGTCTAGGATACCCCATGCAGCTCTTACCGCGCGCGGCATAAGGGCGCCCATCGAACAAAAAGGGGTATTTTAGCGTGTGGTTGACTGTACCTACATAAGTGAATCATTCAAAGTTACTACTAGTGGTTCGCCCCGAACTATGAACTCGCGACCCCATATAAACCTAATAATAATAATAACCCCCGTGTTGTTCCCGGTAGGTACAGAATTGGACCAACCCCTACAGTCTTTGCTCTTGATTTTCCACTCGTTTTTCAAGATTTTCAGATTTTTCTTCTAGCATTTTTAGTTTTTCTCCAAACATTCTTTGAATGTTTTCTGTAACTTGTTCGCCGCTTTTTCTTATTTCAAGTTTTTGTGCCTCTAGATCATTTTGGATTTTTGTAGTTTATCTAGTATTTCTTCCATTTTAAGTTTTGTATAGGACTCTCTTGTAGTTTTGAAGTAAAGCGACCTCTATTGTTGAGCATAAGGACTTTTTGGTTTATAATTTTGAACACTAGATGGCTCTGATAAAAAATAATTGGTCACGCCCTCTGTTAGGAAGTAGAATAACAATTTTTTTTAATAGATGGCGCTGTTTTGTATTTTCTAATCTGGTGTACGAGTATTTTGGACCTTAGCAATTAGCATTTTTTTTGGATTTATTGGATTAAAATAGAGTTCTTGTTACGGATTATTTCGCGACCCTTAAAAGTTTATTTTTATTGTTTCCACTGAGTTTTACGTCCGATATCCACAATATTGTTTCCAAACAGAATTTGTATTTATAGTTCACTTTTGTTAGTTTTTATCACTGCTTTCACTGTTTACTGATTAGATTTACGTTTTTATCACTTTTAAAATAACTTTTTAGCACTATTTTATTGTTACTGAGAGACAGCAGTGGCGCCCTCTCTCATCCCATATAAACTTAAAAACCCCATATCTCGGCAACCCCTCGACCGATTTGGCTCATGTTCGAACTTAAAAATTCTTTTCATTTCATTTACCTGCCTACCAAATTTCATGACAATCCGACAAAAATTACTCAAGTTATCGTCGAACGAACATTCATACATACAAACATACAAACATACAAACATACAAACATACATACATACATACATACATACAAACGCCGGATTGTTCCAGTAGACTCGGAGAACTTCGCTCGCTTCGCTCGCTCGTTCAACTACATTATTGTAAAACTCTGAAATCTGTGATTGATAGCAAAAGTTCTAGATAGAGTCTCCATAATTAACACTATATGTTTATTGTGTACTTTTGAGACAACTGTCTCACATACTATATTCTGGGTCCCTCGAAGTGGCACTTAACTTGTCTTCTCTTGTCTTGTCTTTAGTGTGCTCTATATCTATCTATCTATCTTCGGCCATTTCGAAATTACCTTTGTCGGTTTCATCACCATCGTCGGTTTCCGTGAGTTCTGTGAGTCTAATTTGATCGAGGGCTACATTCGACTGACTCATTGTTCTATTGTCCGGGACTAATTATTATGATTTATCTCCTCCGGTGCCTATCACGAAATGATTTTAAGGGTCAATGAAAGTAGCGTGGCGTGAAATGCTCAATTTTCACAGTTTTTTTCTGTAGCTAAAGGGAGCAATTTTTGGGCGACGATTTTTGTCAATAAAATAGTAATATTTAAATTATTCTAAACAACAACGCTAGTTCGATTTGATCCGTCTGGGCCTTTATGCGACACGCCATTTCTCTTTTTGCGTACAGCATAAATGCTTCAATCGAACAATAACCCTCACTACCAAGAGTGTTACTAACTGTAGGTACGGTCGGCCACAATCTAAGATACCCCATGGCAGCTCTTATCGCGCGCGGCATAAGGGCGCCAATCGAACAAAAAGGGGTATCTGAGACTGTGGCCGACTGTACATACAAATCAGGGGCCTTAGCCTGTAACACAATGGCGTATCAATGGCGTATCAATGGCGTCCTAGGTAGAAGGACAAAACCGGGATTTTTTCGTTGTTCTCCTACAACCAGCGAACTAATCATATTCTTTGCTGTACTACAATAGCATTAAAAGGACCGACACTGGACTGATAGCATTAATAAATCGTAATTAAAACCGTCAACCGGAAGCCCATTTTGGCACCACTGTGTTACAGGCTAAGGGCCCTGAACATATTCTTGTCTAGAGAAAACTTCTGAATAAGTTGGGCAACTGAAAATAGTTCTCCGATGTACTTCATGTACTACCTCGGGCCAGAGAACACGATTTATTTAATGTAATGGAAACTACGGAGTGAAAAACCGACAGAATTCTATACAGTATACTGTTGCGGTTTTCTGTGTGGCCTGCAGCTAAGTGGTATTGTTTTTCTTGCTTCAACTTTAATGCAATCCCATCAACTATTCCTACGCAAAAACTGGCAGTCCTAAAATACTGATTCTCTGATTCTTCCACTTATCACATTCCCTCTTGTTTCCCTTTAGGAGCGCTTCCAAGTTTTCGGCATTCCTTAGTCTTGGTTAATTATTTAAGGGTAGACGATAGCAAGGTGGCGGGAAATTCAAAATTTTTCGTTCGCGAGAATAAAACCGTATTCTTTTCATTATTGTAATCAACAGAACAACAATAATTCAGCCGATTATGTGTTCTGGTCTACGACAAGTTTTTTGGGTAGTACCACTGCTTCGTAGACCAGAACACATAATCGGCTGAATTATTGTTGTTCTGTTGTTTACAATAATGAAAAGAATACGGTTTTATTCTCGCGAACGAAAAATCGCTGAACAAAAATAGTTCAGTTTAGCTACAAAATGTAAAAGTCTGTGAAAATTTTGAATTTCCCGCCACCTTGCTATCGTCTACCCTTAATGCAATCCCATCAACTATTCCTACGCAAAAACTGGCAGTCCTAAAATACTGATTCTCTGATTCTTCCACGTATCACATTCCCTCTTGTTTCCCTTTAGGAGCGCTTCCAAGTTTTCGGCATTCCTTAGTCTTGGTTAATTATTTAAGACGAAGCCGGGCCTTGTTTTTATGCTCTGAAATTACCCGCTCTCTTGATTATCTCATTGGTCTCCGACAAAACAGGTTCCCACTCGACGCATGCCCGCTTTTATTTGCTTTAGCATTCGCTTTGCTCCTTTTTGGCCAATCTCCCTTGTGCGGGCCATTATTATCATCGGCTAACGATCGGCCCATTCTGCGTTCGTTAAGATTTTAATCGAATTCAAATTGAAATTCTTTGCTTTTATCGCCGGGTAGGCATTGCGCGCGGCCGCGCTCGCCTGCTGTCTCCATTTAATTTTCCAATCACTCGATAGTAAGTGTTTTTCTCTTTATTATGTTTTATTCGGAACTTAGGTATCTTTGTGTACAGTCGGCCACACGCTAGGATACCCCTTTTTGTTCGATTGGCGCCCTTATGCCGCGCGCGGTAAGAGCTGCCATGGGGTATCTGTGACTGTGGCCTTTCGTACGTACTTACGTATCTGAGAGTCACTACACTACCGACCAAACTGTCATTGGATACCATATTGTAAATTCTAAGGTCTTATTGTCACTTTTGAGACGATTGGGAGTTGTTGCTACGCTAGCAAGTTGTATTGGTTGCATGTTTATTTCTTGTTTACCAGCTGCATGCTTACTTCCATGTAGATACGAGTAGGTATAGATTGAAATTGAATTTTCTCGCTTAATTTTATCGGCAATAAATTAAGTTGCGGACTTGTTTATGGTCTCGAGTGATGTTGGATCTTTGTCCTCGTTTGTGTTGATAAGGTGCCGGCTTCTGGGTCGGAGGTCTTGGCCCCAGATAGCGTGTAATGTGAGTCCAGCGTACGCTGACCCCTGTGCGTTAAGAGGGGGAACAAACTTTTTCGACTATTTCTAACTTCTTCTTCTTCTTGAAGTGCCTCTCCATCACTGGAGGTTGGCAGTCAGCTCTCTGCACCGCTCTCTGTTCATGGCTGTCCTGAATAATTGAATTTCTAACTGAACTTTAAATATAGAGGGACAGGATAATATAGAGGGTAACACATAAAAATAATTTAAAAAACATACAGGTCGAATTGAGTACTTCCTCCTATTTGAAGTCGGTCAAAAAACGTTTGTAGCTGCTTGCATCAGTAATTAGGGGTATTTGTTAGAAATCTCACATAACTTACTGGTTACAAATAAGAACTCGGCATGATATTTCAGAATTTATATCAACGTATCGGTAAAAGCCCTTTGTAGGCGATCGTCGCATGTGATATCAATTTACTTTCCGTCATTCGTACCACTTTCTTTGTAGTACGTACTTACTGTGGTGCCAGTGTGTGACAAAGGAAACTGCGCAGGAGTTGAAATGTTCCTTTCTTTGTTTTATAGTTTTCCTTTATCTTTTGTTATGATGAGTCAGTGAATTGGAAATCTTGCTTATCGGTGTGTGAGATAATATAGGCCGAATCTTCTTCTTTTCGTGTCGATGGTTCTTGCTATATTGCTTTGGACCAGTATGTAGACACTATAGGCCGAATTTTTTACCGGTATTGCTTCCGAGCCCACCCACACTGCTACAAGAATGTAAAGGTGGATTTTTTAGTAGTAAATCCTCGTCATATTTTGTTAATATCCCTTGAAGACTAGTCGCATTGTTTGAAGCATTTACTTGTGACTTTTGAGGGGGGATTATAGTATTTTGATATCACCAAACTGCTTTTGAAACTGAAGTAATCCAGGATTTGTGCTTCAGTATCCGCTGATTTGGTGACAAAATCAATGTTTCTTTATTGTATTGATGACCTTGTTGTAACACTCTGATTCTTCGTGGCATGCATCTCCACTAATGGAGGTTGTCGTATTCTTTTCTATTTCTTGCCAAGCGAAACACATGTTCAACGCTGGCTACCTCCGTCCATTCCCTGATGTTTCTGAGCTACGACTTTCTTCTTCTATCAGCACGCCTGTCCCCTCAATTTTGTCCATCATGATCACTTGAAGAAGTCGGTACCACATTACAACATTGTTTTGATCAAACATTCAAACCCGTTGTCTAAGCACAGTAGGCAAGACAGCCTTTTTTGTCCCTAGTTTTTTTTGTCCACGGATCTAGACTACTATTTTATTTCTGCATTTTTTGTTCGCCTGGCGGAGGACTGAATGATAAGACCAGAAAGTCCACCATATCTTCAACATTTTGAAATAAAAAAGCGTGTAAAATATATAAAAAAAGATTATTATGAAACTTTTGATTACATCAGCAATGGGCATTGGCAACCTGGTAATTTTCTTTCAGGGCATACAAAGTGGAGTCGCGGAGCAACCGGGAACTAATACATAGGTCCTTCCAGACGGCAAACTATTAGGGACGATTGGACGATACGATTCCGGTCCCGATTGCGTACATAAAATAGCCCTTCCGTTTTCCCGATCTGTCTATGTTCCAAATTAAAATTCTAGACTATCTCTCTCTCTCTCTCTCTGTATATCTCTCTCTCTATTCCAAGCTTTAGGGGACATGGACGCCACCCCACGTGGCAACATGATGGTGGGTTCAGTGAGCCTTCCTATTTTTCTATCTCCATTTGCCCTATTCTTGGTATTTTCGGAGGAGGATTTCATTTCAAATTCTACAGGGTGGACTCTAAGTCGATAGCGGAACTTTAAGTCGGCTGTCTACTGATCACTACAAAGAAACTTTTACCAGGTGGCGAAAAAAATGGAGCGAAAAAAATATCAGCAGGTCCATACAAAAGGTCGAATCAGTACTGCGCCAAATGTATGAAACAGCTGATATTTTTTTCGCTCCATTTTTTTCGCCACCTAGTACAAGTTGGTTGTAGTGTTTAGTAGACAGCCTACTAAAAGTTTGGCTATCGACTTAGAGTGCACCCTGTAGACATTGATGGCTAATGCTACGAAATAGTCCGCCTATTCGTATCGGCGAGCGTCTTCTTTATTCCCGTGAGAAGCGTTCGTGTCTCGAGCGATTTTGACAAATGAATTTTTAACGGTATTTTAATTGCTATTTGTAGAAAGGCTCGCGCTTGATTAATTGCATTGGGCCTTTGGCATCATTTGCTCGATATTTTTCTGTCTAGCATAGCCTAGTCTTGTGGGCTGACCGTTGCCTCTTCATCGAAACGGCGCCGGTTTGATTCCAGACGGTTTCACGTACCTATACATATTTTGTGTACACACAATGCGAGTCTGTGCATCTGTGCAGCACTAGATTCTAGCACTCAAACGCAAAAATACATGTAAAATATGTACTTACCAACATGTTTTTTAGTGACGTGACAGCACAGCAGCAGTATAACTCCAACCGAACTGTAACTTAATTGGTAAAGGTTATTTTACAATTAGTAGCTACCTACTTACTGCACAACTCGCTAACAAGTTGATGATCGAACCCGAACCCCCATGGAGGAGATTCCGAGCTCCAGAGGGACCTAATGGGTCGCACCGTTTTTCTCTCTGTTTGCTTACACGCAAACAACTTATAAATGAAAATTACCGCATTAGAGTTAACAATTTAAATACTTAATTAAGCCTCTTCAGTACAAACACACAAGGTCCGTGAGAAAACATGCGTGTGCGCTTAGCAACAAGGCGTATGGGTTACAGGTGATTTCTTCCGACTTAGTGACACAGGCGGAGAGAGCCAGAGCCAGCTAACTAAACTAAGGCCGTTGCATCTACCTGATGGGATGATTTATACAGCTTCGAGTGGCACTCACATTAGATGGGTGAAGTGACCACTCGACGCCGCAGTGTCTGCGACAATGTTTTAGAAATTTAGATGGAGTAGGCTTGCCCAGCACCTATACCATCCTGACAGCTTACCCAGCTAGTAACTTCGGAATTAAGTCGTAACTAAGTGTTAAAATTGTAAGTATTCGACTTACGCGGAGGATTTTTTTTAGGATAATTAACAAATGCTCGATTTTTAAATCGGTACCAGTAAACAATAAAGATTATAAGATGTATAAAATTAAGTTCCTAATTTGTGCGTGGGTATATTTTTCTTCTCGTCATGCATGAGTTACATGACAATTAATTATTTGTGTTGGCAATGACGGATACCAACTAACCCACAATGACTTTAGGTCGGCGAACGACAAAATGAGAGTATTATATTCCATCAAGTGTCAAATCGTCCACTTGCCAAGTTGCCACAAGAGATGCGCCGTTTTTGTTTCCACAATGCGAAGAACAAGCACAAAAATGCGTCTCAATTAGTATGCAACCACAGTCCACTTGAGTTAGGCTGGACAGTGGAGTCGGCATTTATATGGGAGATTACTGTCGCTGGGTAGATGAATGTGTGTCCAAAATTATACTAGTACACAAGACAGCACGTCGACCCTTACACGCTAGCACTTTACGGGCGACTTTACAACAAAAGTGTACACTCTGACGTTCTGCCGTATGTACCACACAGTGATGGAAACTGGAAGGTGCATGTTTTTTTTGGCCCTTGGGTTTCATAATCTTCATCATCACTTCCAGCTTCCAGCCCACATTCGTACGTTGGTGGACGTTTTCTTATAAAAGCATTTTTATGACTTGTAAGCTCCAGCAGTTCTATTGTTTAGGCAACTACGAAATCCTTTAAGTTAAGACCGATGTACCTTATTATAATTTTTGCTTGCAAAGAAGTTCTTAAAAATTAAGTATAGTTGGTGAAATCGGGCATTCGTCGCGTTATGACTACTCATAGCAAGCAAAGTCAAGATAGCTGCTTTGGGCGCTGCACAGGAAAATAACCCTTGAAGTGGCAGTTTTTTTATGGCTCTCGGTTGCACAGTTGGTGACACGCTGAGATACCCCATTGTAGTTTTGCGTGCGGCGAAAGTGCGTCAACGACCGTTCATGACATCTCTTGCCGATAGTAACTTGAACTTCTTGAACATGTAAACAAAAATACTAACAAACCCATTTCTCAAATTCCAGGGCCGAGGACGCGCTCGCCCGATGCCAGAACATGCCAGGGGCTGCGCGCCCGGCGCCATCCCACTCCAGGGACCATTCGCTGTTGCTATGCTGCTTCCGGGACCTATGCAACCACGAGGACAGCCCCTTGGCGCGGGCGAGGCTGAACCTTACCGCTGCTGACTCAGGTACTAAATTTCTTTGGCTCAAGTCTCTTTGGCTTAAGTTTAGGGACCATTCGCTGTTGCTATGCTGCTTCCGGGACCTCTGCAACCACGAAGGCAGCTCCTTGGCGCGGGCGAGGCTGAACCTTACTGCTGCTGACTCAGGTATCAAGTTTCTTTGGCTCAAGTCTTAAATACTCTGCAAGCAACCACGAAGACAGCCCTTTGGCGCGGGCGAGACTTAACCTTACTGGTCTATTGTTTTTAATATCTTAAGCTGACAAAATAGCAGGTCTGGTTGAGGTATTTCAGCAAGGCAAATATTTGAATTCTCCTCTGCTCAAAATACAAAGAAGGCGCCCACAAAATCAAGACCAAATAAAGTTCAAAGGCGGTTCTTAGCTTGTTTGTCTCCGTGTACAATTCCAGCAGAAATGGGAGCAAGACTCCCACGTAAACTGAGCCGGCGATCCACAGATTACCTAATAGCAGCGGCTAGTACAATAAGGCCCGTTTGTTTGCAAAACCACCGGCCGCTTGTGATAACATTCCGTGCCGTGAACGAAGAGATTTACTCCTTCATGCTATTTGGAGGCGTGTGGAAGAGGGTGTTCTCTTAAGAGATAGATTAGGTACATTAGTGATTAACACTTTGACTCTTTCTTTGGAGGGAACTTATACATTTTCTCTGGTCTTCGAGCTTACAGACAAATAGATTTGTTTCTTTCGAAAATATCATTATCCTGTTGTTTACAAGTTTCATTTCAAGGTCAAGTTCTTGACAGCCTTGGGGGCATCTTATAGCTGTTATAGGCTAGTTACTTTGGAACAGATTATTCAATATTTTGACCTAAAAAGTGATAATGATGATTGTCCCACCCCGCCCAGTTCCTAAGATTCGTATTTCAGAACTTACTCTAACGCGGATCTCTCGAATCGAATCCGAATCGAGATCAACGCTCGAATTCAGTTCTATAATCCGATCGTAAGTGTTTGTCGTGTATCAAACACGTTAATAAACACATAATAAACAAAAACTTAAAATAACATATCAGACCGCGTAAAAAGGCGGACATATCGCTGGTCCCTATTAAGAAAGTCGGAACTACATTTTTGACATTTTTGACTTTTTTGCATCAGTATGTTATAAATTCGAAGAGCTATAGGTACAACATTTTATTTTTGTGATAACTCGTAATATGAAGGAATTACCAGTAAAAAAAAAGTCAGTTGTAGCAATAATGTCCATGCAAAAATGCCGGTAGTTACGTACCGCTTTTGTTAACCGGAGGTTGAGCGCACGGGCGTATGTACCATACGACATGTACCATAACTGACAATTTTACTGGGGAATGCGCCAGCGCATAAATATTGACAAAAGTGCTATTGGTTTTTTGTATTTTTGTTAAAAACGTATGAAATTACAATGTTACAATATTCCAATCTGTCACGGATAAAATTGTTGGTTCAGGTAGTTACAACATTATTATCTGAAACTTGATTTTTACTTTTTGTTGGATATGCCACTAACGACATTGTTAAGTTATCACAAGTTAGGATGATTTGTTGCATCTGACTCAACCGACATTGTTTCATGTGATTGGTTAGGTTATCAATGAAGGATATGGCACTACCCACATTTTTAATTAACATTTAGGTACATTATTTCGCAGGATATGAATTAAGTCTTAAGAGAAAATTTTAAATTATTAGTAGGTTACATTAAAATGTATCAGTTATTTATTTTCATTTTGCGTATGTATGGCACATTATGCAGCGAATATAGTATCAAAGAACAAAGGGAAGGCCATTGATCCAATCTGTCACTTCCGCAAGGGCCTCGTAGATCTTTTGGATCCCTCCTTCTATTGACCACTGCGGGTAATGGTCCGTGATATGGGACATGCTCTGCATCTCCCCGCAAGAGCAGTGCGGGTCCGTCCCAAATTTCCATCTGTACATCAGCTCAGCACATCAGCTACCCTGCGAAGTTCGGCACCTGTTTATTTGAGTCCAGTATTTTCGATAGATACCTGGCATTCGTACATTACGATCGGACACAAGAGCTCTATTTGTCACATCAGAATCATTCCACCTTTCTGACCATCTTTCCTTGAGAGTTTTGTCAGCTTCTAGGGCTTCTGACACCATCAGTCCAAATGGTCTACGTGATTTGAGGCGCAGATCGCTTCTTGTGTGTTCCAGTTCTTGGTGTATTGGAAGCTGCGGCATTTGACTGATCTTGTCATACTCCTTTCGAACGCATAGCTCCCTTCTAAGGTCTGGAGGTAGGACGTGGCAAAGGACCGGAAGCCAAATAGTTGGTGTCGGCTGTACGGTGCCAGATATAGTCCTCATAGCACAGAGTTAAGCTCCACATCGAATAGATTAGTATGGTGGCTGCTTGCCCACACTGGTGCACAGTATTCGGCTGCACTGAAGGCTAGATCCAGCATTGACGTGCGCAGTGTATTCGCATTGCTGCCCCATGAAGTTGCTGCTAGCTTCCGGATTAGGTTACACCTGGCAGAAACTTTCTTTTTGACCTTTTCAAGGTGAGCTTTAAAGGCAAGAGTCCTATCAAGCGTGACTCCCAGGTATACTGGATTTGGGTCGTGTTTTACAGGGTCTTGCAGAAAACCAGATTCGCTTTCTCATTGGCTTGTTTGTTGTTGAGATGGAAACAGCACCTAGTTGTTTTCCGCGGGTTAGGTCTCGGAGCCCAGTTTGCGAAGTAGTGTTGGAGCTTAGCAATGTCCTCTTGTACGACGGTAGAGGCTTCATTTATCGCCGGAGCTTGTGCTGTTACTGCAATACCATCAGTATACATATATCGGCGCCCAGTCACCTCCTCTATGTCGCTTAGATAGATATTGAACAACGTGGGGGCTAGGACCGAGCCATGTGGGACATCGTTGTTCAGGGTCTTAAGGTGGCTCAACTTTCCGTCCAGGCTCACTTGAAATAGTCGGTTTGAGAGGATAGCGTCAAACAACTTCAACGTGTGTTTACACCTGAAGATTTTAGTCAGCTTCAGCAAGAGTCCCTTTTTTCAAACGGTATCAAAAGCTGAGTTGAGGTCTACAAACACCGCTACAGTTTTCTGCTTTCTCTGGAAACCCGCTTCTATGAGTGATGTCAGTGCGACAACCTGATTGCTACAGCTTCGATTTGGGCGGAATCCTGCTTGGTCGACGGGAAGATGTAGTCCGACTTTTGGTGTAATGCGTGCGAGTAGTATTCTCTCGTACAGCTTGTAGGTGGTACAAAGGAGCGAAAAAGGTCTGTAGCTAGATGGATCGTCTAGTTTATTTTCTGGTTTTAGCAGTGCAATCACTTTTGCCGATTTCCACTATTTGGGGAGTTTGCATTTAGCGGTTATATCTGAGAAGAAGTCTGCTAACCACTTTTGTGCTAGGGGCCCTAGGTGCTTCAGAAATTCTGGTAGGATCTGGTCGATACCCGGTGATATATTTTTTTTTTGCATCTTTTATGCCTCTGATAACTTCAGGGATTCTGATGGGCTCTACGATTTCAGATTTAAGATTGCAGTTGTCCAGAAGATGGCCAAACTCCATTTTGACTTTATTTTAGATATCTTTTCGGATGTAGAGAGAGCTGTTAGATAGCTCTCACCTAATTCTTCTTGTCCTTTTTTTTATCGTTTAGTGTAGCTGATACAGGAATCGATTTTTTACACTTTTCTTTGCGCGCGGGCTATTCACTATGTAGATGCGACCTAGCTATTTTTTAACAATTTCAATTAAAAATGTAGTATATGCCACATCCTACTTAAAATGTAGTGAGTAACCCAAACAAAAATGTCGCATGTAGCACATCCGACAATTTTGTTCTATTTTTGTCCGAGTAATATTGTCACTAATAGCTTTTCTCAAAAACTACAAAATATTATAACATAAAATAATACGTACACATTGACGAAGAAGTATCCAAGTAACATGCAGTAAAAATTTCAGAGTAATAACTTGTTACTTAGGTTTTATCTTTAAAATTAACTTTAAACTGCTCTCCTGTAAAGTTGTCATTTTGTAGTTCCGACTTTCTTAATAGGGACCAGCGATATTTCTAGAAAAAAATCTTACAGCCAGCACTGGCCGAAAGTGTCAATTATACAAGAAAATGCTATTCTTCGCTTGTTCTTCTCTTATGGTTCTCGAATCGTGATTATTGAATTCTATAAGTGTCACTTCTAAAAGAGAAAGCCCTATTCTTCACATCAGGCGATGTTCGTAGTAGAGTAAACTGCAAGTCGTCTGCCGCTGAGTCACTGTTCTATGCAAATAGTGTTGTACTTAGGTACCTCACTTACTGGCTTTGTCCCAGATTGGTGTGCCTATTGTTTGCTGTGTATCACTTAATTATGAGTATGAGGGTACTGACAGGAGAAGTAGAATTAGTAAGGGTGGCATTAATAGTCATCAGCTCAAACCCGAGCTCAAGTAGGTGATCTCAGAAAACAAAAATGCTTATATCAAGCCTTGGCTAATGTCAAGCTTGAGTAGCTGTCAGCATAGTAATAGACTATGGCCCGGTTTCTGAGTTGAGAATTTAACTAAGCACATACTTACGTATCGCTCTGTCATGCTCTTTTGTGAGAAATCTGCAGAGACAGGACGATACTTACCCATTTGCTTAGCAACCAAATGCTTAAGTATCGTTTTGTCACTGCAGATGTCACACAAGAGAATGTGACAGAACGATACTTAAGCATTTGGTTAGTGAAATTCTCAACTCAGAAACCGGGCCAGTAGCTTGAGCTTGACATTGACATTAGCCAAGGTCTCAAGTCGGTGATTTTGTTTTCTGAGTTCACCTACTTGAGCTCGAGCTTGAGATGACGACAATTAAGGCCACCCAATGAAGTTTCAAATATTTTATTTGAAACAAGTTCTTCCGAATAAAACTATAATTATGTGAGGTTTCTAAATCTGACTTAGTGCTACTGGCGGCTATATCGAGGTTTACAGCTCGGTACTATTTTCTGTAACGCTATATCGAGGTTTACAGCTCGGTACTATTTTCTGTAAAGGGTGGATTTTTAAAACGTGGCAGTAGGGCAGGTATGTACCTTAATCGTTGTAGTTACAGGAAAACGTTCCTAGGAGACCATCCACAGTTTTTTGCGATATTATGAACTGCATTTACAGATTTTTTTTCAAAAAATACAGTAATCTCAAACAATGCTAAAATACCATTTAATTTTATTTATTTTAACCATACGATCTTTTCGATCGGTTAGATATTATCATTGTAGAGATCTTCAAAGTTTTATTCGAGACGATCTCTATCTGTTAAGAACAGTACTATTCCTACTGTATAGAAGATGTTTTGTGAGCCGCATTCCTGCACTTGAGTATTTGAATAACAATAAAGCAGTTGTGAGGGAACAATAGCCCGGAGACTAGGAAAGAACTTCAGTTATTTGTATGTAAATACTCTCTGTGGATAACCATAACACGTCGCACCCCTAGTTAAAAACTCCGGCAACTCAAAAAATGCCAAAATTGAGTTAGCTGCATTTTCGACCTCCTGACCTTATGCCCAACCTGAGGATATAACTCACATAACGATACCTTCAACCGTCACCAAGAGATGGTGCTAAATGTTACTTTACGTGAATGAACTCGCGCCGAAAGGTGCGTTCACTACGCCACTATTTTTAGTTGTCAGCCGGTCGTAATGCAAGGAATTCGTATCGATACTGGCGGATTTTGAGTTCCTGCACCTTATGTGAAATTTATCAGGTAAGTTTCAACTTATATTTGGAATTTATTGGGTTTTGTTGAAATTTCAGTGTTAAACGTAATGATGGATTTTGAGTTGCGGGGGTTTTGATGATACTTTGTCGCAGTATTTTTTTTTGCTATTCCGAAATACCCACCTTTGAATGACTGAAAAAGTAAATTTAGACTTACGCTGGTTTTGTTGAAAGAAAATTTAATTTCGTTTAATTTGCTTGTTAAATGAGATAAAACAGTTTTATACAGATAATTGTGTGTTTTTTTATAACTATTTAAGTCAGATCATTGATTTCTTATGAAATTTCAATATCTTGTACAGTATATTGTGTTTTTTTTAGTTGCTTGAGTTTACATGATTTATTTAGTTATGAACATTACTTACTTTTAGTATAATGAAAGACAGCCAAAATCATTACTGAAATTATTAAGGGGGGGGGAAAAGGTTCCTGAACAGCTAGCTGAGGATCTTGACCGGCCAGCCGAAGATTCTGGCCAGCCAGCCCAAGTACCTGGCCAGCCACCCGAAGATCCTGCCCGGCCAGCTGAAGATCCTGACCAGCCAGCAGTTAGAAAGGAGTCGGGTATGCCAGCTGAGGATTTAAGGTAAATTCCGTCACCAAGCATACTTGAACCAGACCTTGACGGCCAGCCTGCTAGAGATGATGGGCCAAGGAGAGTTCTTAAGCGTCAGTATGCTGTCTCATCAGTCCACAGCGGTGATGAAAGACTGATTAAAAGAATAAAAAAGGAGACTGATTAACAGAATTTAGTAGTTTCTTAGCCCGCTTAAAATTTTATTAAGAATTAACAATGGTGATTATTTTAGTTTATACTGCCTTTTAATAAAAATAAAAAAATACATTAAAAAAATAAGTGATGTTTAGTTGATTGTTCTTAGGATTCTGTACTGAATCGTATTAAAGTTTGTATTTTATTTAGTAGGTTGTAGTAGGGAGGTAGCAGTTACGTAATAAATACAAGTGGCTTCACTTACTTTAAGGCATTCGATTTTTTAAAATAAATTATGGTTATTTTTGTAGTTTTTGAGACTGATTTTAATTTCATTAGGAAAAAAAATTGATGTTTTTGGAACTGCCTTTTTATTTTATAAAGATGTTTTTATATCTTTTACCTAAATAATTAGAGTTTTTTATGTTATTTATTTTTATTAGTAAATAATAACTACTTAGTTGTTTAAATTGGCAATTATTTTGTTTCATTTCAATCAATCAAGTGTTTTTGTACCATACACAATATTAATACTATTACCTTACTTATAAAAATATACCACCCTTTTATGGAGTAACTCAAAACACCCCATAAAAAGTCACCTTATTGTTGGGGTGAAAACTAATGCAACTACTTTTTCATTCAGATAAAGTAAAGTAACTCCACTTATTGCCCAAAAAAAGTCCCTTACTGCTGGTATAAAACTGGAGTAACTCAAAAAATCTATTTTTCTCAGGTTTTAACCGTACAATAAGAATAATTGTTTAATGAAAAATCTTTAAAAAAATCGACCTTCAGGGATGTATTGTTATTTTTTTGATATCTATCATAGGCATTCTAAAATCAGTTTTTCGTCGTTTCTGAAAAATAAGGTTTTTTGAGTTACCGGAGTTTTTAACTAGGGGTGCGACGTGTATTTTTGTATGGCACGTCAGGGTTGCTATTTACCAATTATGTAACTAGGCACCTTTCATGTTCAATATTCATATCCGTTTCTTGCCTCACTATGACATATTTAAATTTTCTTCAAACCGTAAAGACTATTAGCTGATCGATACATTTCGTTTAGTAGGTAACTAACAACTTTAGTATAGTATAGTGCTTGAGCGTCCGAGTGGTAATTTCACCCATCTAGTGGCAGTGGAGGTATAGGTCCTAACTCTTTTTGCAGGGTGTAAAATACTGATGAAAAAAAATAATTTTTTTTTTTTTACTTTTTGTTTTTTCTAAAGCACTAACCCGTGCTAGGGAATAATTTAAACATTTATAATAAGTTGAAAAAATTCACTCGGGACAGGACTTGAACCCGCAACCTCTCTCTCTTCTCGGTATGCGAGAGGTTGCGGGTTCAAGTCCTGTCCCGAGTGAATTTTTTCAACTTATTATAAATGTTTAAATTTTTTTTTATTTTTTTTTTGTTTTTTGTTTTCAGATTTAGTTCAAATTCAAACACATGTTTTTGTGCGTAGGTGCATTTGCATAGCTCTAAGTTGTTAAAACACTGTAAAAATCAATGAACACAATATTTAAAAATCAACAGAACGTTACAGAGCAATACAATATTTAGGATTTGATCCCTATCACCGGGTGCTATAAAAAAAGAGTGTATCTTTTCTTGATGCAAAAAGTCTTACCATTCTCAGTCGGCGTTATGGTGGTAACCAGCCAGTTTTTCAAACGACATAGCCAGTGTTTTCATGATGAGCAAAGAAAACCCTTCTGTAAGCATATAAACTCTTCAACTTCGTACGGTTCTTTTAATCAAATTAGTCACCGGATTGTACAGCTGCTATGGCTGCTATTTCACAATATTTTCATGTTCGAACTTGTCGGGAACGACTAAAGATAAGGGAGGTGGAGTGGCGCCGCTTATCTTCAAACGTTACGTTTGCAGGTAAAGGCCCCAAGGGTTTTTAGGGCCGGGATGAATCACCATTCTGAGGTTTCCTAACTAAGGGTTTATTTATCTCATTTGTTTTTTTTTTTCTAAAGTAAGTACTGACACCGTAGTCGTACCGGCAACGCTGCTGAAAGCTACCGCAGTTCAGTTGCCAGACTCATCAGGTTTATTTCTAAATCCGTCACTTCGGAACAATATTTTTTCTGTCCGATCAAGTTCCACAGACGGACACTTAAAACCAGCTTTCCATAGGACAAGGCTTTCTTATCGTCCGGTTCAGAAAACGAAACAAAACTGAATTCTTAGGTATTGTACCACCAATGGTTTTGCTTTCCATAATATGAATTGGCTGTCGAATTCTTCCTGTTTCAATGAAACAAACAGGCAACGAAACAAAATTGAATTCTTACCAAGATTAAATGCTTTGCGCAGCAGAAAAAGCGCTCTCATCGGGTTCGATTCCCGGTACGCCCCCAGTCCGAAGAAGCCTGTGTTCAGATAAAAAGTGGCCTGACTTGTGGTACCAGTAATCAGAGCTGTTCGGAAGCCAGACGGGCCAATGATAGTCTGTCTTGTGCCATTCGGCTTTCTTAGAAAGTGCAGTGTGGGCCTCTACTCGCGAACTGTCCGTTACCTACACTAACTAAGGCCCCTATAGACCCTATGGTGGTAGCACGATGACTTAATTGCGAACTTCAATTAGGACACTTTTTGTACTTTCTAAAGCACTACCCCGTGCGTGTGGTATGCAAGAGTTGCGGGTTTAAGTCCTGTCCCAAGCGAATGTTTTAACCTTATAAAAATCTTTTCAATTAGGACACTCTAACTAAAGAGACTTTTCCATCGAATGGTCGTACGACCATTGACCAATTAGGGCGGGGCCTAAGGTTGATTTACACAGGGTAAGTTGCAGACTCCAAATTCGAGGCAAGTCAGTATCTATTTCGTAAGTTATTTCTTTTGAAAATACACTGACACTTGATGGTTTGAGACACGTCTGACATGCTCAGCTTTCTTCTTTGTTGAGAAAGTGTTTGATGAGTAAAGTTGGTTCGGAGTAACCTTTTCAGCATTTGCTCGTGCTGAGAGAACATGTCATCAAGTCCCAGGAATTTTTTGACCATCGCAGATTCTGAGTAGGCCCCCGCACGCGTTGGCTACTGCGAAATGATTAAACGATGCAGTTTCGTTTAATGCCTATAGCATTATTATATCGAATGCGAACGAGTACAGTATACAGTAGCAAGCGATTACATTCTTTTCAATTGACACTGGACGCAATTGTTTACTGACCCATTATAAGATAAGAGCATTTTATTATTTTTATAAAGATGGCACAGTGGGCCACACGCTAGGATACCCCTTTTTGTTCGATTGGCGCCCTTATGCCGGTAAGAGCTGCCATGGGGTATCGCCGTCAGCTTCTTCTCGGAAACACACCTATCTGATATAATAAAACCATGAACCTACAACCGGATGTAAAGGGCTACGTACTTCTATGTATAATTCTTCATGGCCTCTCTCTACCTTTCTTTTCTTCTATTTTAGCGTGATTTAGCAATTTAAGTGGCCCAACAAAGATGAGATATTGGGCCACTTAAATTGCTCCACATAAATTCACAAAAAAATAAGAGGAAAGATCTTCTTCTGCATACAAGCGGAACATCCTCATTCCTCTCTTTCTATCTCTGTCTCTCTCTCTCTCTCTCTCTCTCTCTCTCTCTCTCTCTCTCTCTCTCTCTTTCTCTCTTTCTGTTCTCTCCTTTACCTTTATTCATTTACCTTCTCCCCTGACGTAGCAAGTGACCCAACATCTTTACTCTTCTAAATACCCTACAGTACTCTCATTTACTCTTTCCAAGGCGTGACAGTGACATGCCAAAACATAACAGAATTCTACTTTGTCGCCCACCTACCAACTCTCTCTCCCTAGGGTAGGTAACCGTATGAGGTAGTGGCCACCCCTGGTGTCAGAGTTTTTAGGCCGCCCAAGTGGTCTCTGACATGGCTTAACGATTGTTATTAATCAACAACAACCGGGACCAACTGTTTAACGTGCCTTCCGAAGCACGGAAGCGCTCAGATATTATTGCCACTAGCGGTCACCCATCCATGGACTCACCGCGGCCGTTGTTGCTTAACTTTGCCAATCGATTAAGAACAGCTAGTACAACTAGGCTGTGAGCGCTTCCTAACCAACCATCTAACCACCGCCCTCTCTCCAATCCGCAGAGAACAGCGCCATCCCATCGGGCGGCAGCTACAACAGCGAGGTGTGGTTCAAGGCGGCAACGATAGCCGTTCCGGTGTGCGGCGCCCTGATCCTCTTCCTGCTGGTGGCCGTGGCCGTCCGGCTGCTGAGGGCTGACGCCGCGTTGCAAGCCGATAGGAAGCTCAGGTCTGTATAAGAGGACTAGTTGGTTAGGTCCAGAGATGGGTAAATGCCCGGGTTAAAATCCACCGCTGGGTTAAAATCCATTACTGCCCAATAAACGCCGGGCATTTTTAATAAAGGTCGGGCGGAAATTAAATTATTTTTTTACTTAAATTGTGTTACAAAAGAACTTTATTTTGACGAGAATAGGTTGGATAGGCTCTATGAAGCAAAAAAGGTCCTATAGCTTAGTGCCGGGAAACGCACCGTTTTTGAGTTACGAGGTCTTGAAAAATAAAAAACTGAAAATTATTGGCAGGCGTCGGGAAACCAGTAACTCGGGTTGGGTAGGTCCTAGTAAGCAAAAATGTTCCTGTAACTTGGTGCCGGGAAACGCACCGTTTACGAGTTATGAGACTTTGAAAAAAAATAATATAACTCAAAAACGGTGCATTTCTCGGCATAAAGTTTCAGAACTTTTTTGCTCTCCAGGACCAATTCAACAGGTCTCCGATAAAAAAAATAATAAAAATATATATATTTTTTTGTACAGAAACTTCTAAGTTCTGGGCCCTTAGTGCCCCTTACACTACACCCCAACCAATGTTCTTTCCTTTTTCGTCACATAATATTATCCCAATAGGGTTTTGGATACAAAAAACTAATTTGTAGTGAATTTTCATTTATGCCCGCCGAAATGGGCAGAAATCCATTTCTGCCCGATTAAAACCCTTTCTGCCCGATTAAAATCGTTTGGGCAGAAAAGGCAGAAATTCATCGCCCATCTCTGGTTACGTCCCAACCCTCGGGTCGGCATTATTGGTCCGTTGCATGGGAGCGTTGTCGAGCCGCTCTGAGTTTCTGAGTTTCGCTAAACGCGGGACTCAGCATTCGGCCTCGTGAGATGGAGTTCAGCCGTCGGTCTCGCAAGTTTCCGAAAAACTGTTTTCCTAATTACAAAAGAAAATTTCTGAATGGAAAAAAAACAAGTTTCGAACCCTCCAGGATCTATCTTGTGAAATCCCTCATCTGAATCCATCATTTGGAAGTTGAAGCGTTTTACGAACAGCGCCCTAGATGGCCCACACCTTATGTTACGGAGTAACCTAACCTAACCCAAATTAATTTGGTCGTGCTGCCACCGGAGAGGGGTTATGTGCGAAGAAAGTTAACCATAGATTAAGAAGGACCAGGAAGGATCCCACCTGCTTGGCTAATGAGGGCAGAGAGCTAAGGCTAGAAACTTCGCCTCTCCTGAGAAACAAATGCTACACAAAGTTATCACCAACTGCACGTTTTTAAACTAACTCAGACTCCTTTTTCTTTTCCAGGGGAGGCTACATGTCGCCGCTTGCGCAGCACACCTCCGAAGATGTGAAAAAGGTCTGGTTGGGAGGTCCATCTGCCCCCCTTTTAGTCGCCCCCGGGGGCTGCCTAGTCGCCGTCGAGAGGGCCCAGCTAGTCGACCGGCCCTGCCAGCAACTCTGTGATATACAACGATAGACTTTGGAGACCAGTGAATATAAAGAAAAAGTGAGAACGAGAAATCTCTTTTTTAATTTTTAAGTGGGCTGTTGCCGCGTATTGCCTTGTCTCGTCTGATGTCTACTCTGTGGTGTTGAGTTTTTCTTTTTTTGTTTTGAAGAGGGTCTGTTCGGTGGCCTGTAGTTTTCTGATATGGTTTAAAAAGTCGGTTTGGCTGTATGGGTGTTGTATTGAATTTGGATTTGAGGGCTAGGATAAAGGGAGGAAATTTAAATATCGGTTTGTTATCGGCGATGTATTCAATGCCGGATTTCGGACGTGACAGCGAAAAGCTATTGCCCGGATGGCTATAATGTAATATTAAATCTATATCAAACTTAACTTGCATCGTTTAATGATGTCAGTTCCAACCGATCCATTCGGCCCACTCCTGAGAGTATAAAAATCAAATATAGTTTCAAAATCCACCACGGATGACCGAAATTAATGTTAAATCTTTCTTAGTGTTTCGGCTGTAAAAATGTTAGCTAAGTGTCATTGCTAAAGTGTATGTTTTCTTGTAAAATGATCTCAAAATCTTGTGAATTTGTGTGTGGTTTGAACTACAGGTCTCGGCGGAAATAGCTACAGTGCGTTCCCAAAAGAATTCCCCTGGGATGAAGAAAAATAGTCCCTATTACATTGTAATAAGCGTTTTGTCAAGGGAACTCTTTCGTGAAACGCACTATATTTAGATAGTTAAGGCAGGCAGGCAATTCGCGGGGTGTGCATCACATTATTACCAAATTTACCACTTTGTGTATATTTAATTATTGTTAGTTAAAGTAAAAACACTTTTACAATTTAGTTTTTTTAAGTGCGCTTCGTGTTCCTTGTATGTTACTCTCTCTTTTAGATGTTAAAAACAATACTTTTTATTCTCGACTGAATACTTTGTAAAATTCTCTTTTTAAGCTAACACTTACGTACTTGGTTTTACAATCTATTGTAACTGTCAGTTGTAACCGGTTTCAACCGGTGCCAAAAGCACCAATCCTAGGGCCTGAGGATGTAACGCAATGGTGCCAAAAAGGGGCAGTGGACCCAGTTGAAGGCTTCAATTACGATTCATGCTGTCGATCCTTTTATTTTTTTTTGTAGCACAGCAAAGAATATTCTGATTCTAATTCTAGATTAGTTAGCTGATTGTAGAAGAAAAACGAGGAAACCCTGGTTTTGTCCTTCTACTGGGAAGCCATCGAAACGCCATTGCGTTACAGACTTAAGGTGGGAAGATAGCAACGTGGCGATTATGTGTTCCGGTCTACTAAGCAATGGCACTGCCAAAAACTTGTTGATGACCAGAACACATAATCGGCTGAATTATTGTTGTTCCGTTGTTTACAATAATGAAAAGAATACTATGTTATTGCCGCGAACGAAAAATCGCTGAACAAAAATAGCTCAGTTTAGCTACAAAATGTAAAAAACTAAAACATCCATCCGAACATCCATTAACTTTCGTGAACAAGCGACGGTTACTTTTTTACTTAACAGTGTTTGTCAGTTACAGAAAGGACCTTTCATACTTGAGGGATTTATTCACCAATAATAACAACATTAAAATTTACTGACTAACCTTTTTATTGCCAAACCCTCGCTACTGGTCCACGAAAGTTGTGGATAGCCGAATTCATATTTTTCCCAAGTAAAATTCTTATTCCTTTACAAATTAGTTTACACCGAGCACTCCTTGCATCCTTCCCTCTTCCGTGTATAATAAATAAATATGAAATTGTTAATTTTGTGGATTTGTAAATAGAAAAGCCTTAGTAAATACTTAAGTCCGTCTTAACCACACATTCTTGAAAGAAAGAGGTGCAGTGGTGCCGATTCAGCTCAGAATAATAACGTCTGGAAGGCTTCTAAAACCGAGTCAAAAGGAGCTCAGACGGATGACTTCTTAAGAGGAAACGCGGGTAGCCGCTGCTCCATACAAAAAGGGAGACCTGTTTCCTGCCTGGATAATTATTTTAGAAAACATATGTTTATGCCATTCAATTTATATGTACCTCTGCCATGTCCCTATGTTTTCTTTTTTTCTTATTTTAATTATGTAATAAATTTTATTAATATAATTAAACAGGTCTCCCTTTTTGTATTTTTTGTATGAAGCAGCGGCTACCCGCGTTTTTGAGGCGACATTTAAAAAAAAAACCTGTCATTCTACGCGTTTTTATTCTGATGCTCTTTTTTTTTGGACATTAGCCATACACGACACAAATACTTTGTGTCGGTTATGCCAATGTGTAAAATCAACATTAATATGAAGTTTGGTTCTTGCGTCTCTCTTGCAAAATGATGGTTTAGTGCCGTAATATCAATCACAGTTTAAACTCAGACCATAGATTAAACCTCGCATTTTGTATGAAAATTAATCGACAGATAGGGTTTAAACTAGCCTTTTTGGTTTAAACTGTGATTGATATTACGGGCCTTAGTTAGAGGCTTGTTATCGTAGTAACAGATTGTTACCCTGTATAAGTACACAGTTTGTTTATTAAGTGTATGATTTGAGCAGAATAATTCGGAAGGAGTTCCTAGTCCGTATTTTATCTGAGTTTTTGTTTATTCCACGGTTTAAATGTATTGTATGATTTTACTTTTGGTCAATGCCTAGTTGTCTTTTTGTGTATAAAAATTGTAAATAAATTATTATTTAAACCTTTTAGGAATGTATTCAATCAATTTGGCTATTTTATACTCTTAGGGCGCTTAAAACTTCTTAGCGACATCGCTTGTCATTGTAAAATCAACAAAAAAAGGGCTGTTTATTTTGAAATAATAATTTGGTATTTGGAACATTTGGTCTAATTCTATAGTGCAACATTGACTTATTTTAAGAAAGCCAGATGAAAACAATCCCTTATTTAATAATCGTGAGTTAAAATTAACTTGAAGTGTTTTTTTTTTTTTAATCTTAGCAATGTTGCCAGAGTTTGACTAAATAGTTTTTTTAGGTAACAGAATATTAAGTCAATAAATGATAGCTTCCATGCAGGTGCCTTATATCAATAGGTAGGTATACTACACACTATTCTTAAAGGCTGGAAATAAGTATATTTTTAAGCTGTGCACTACATTGTAGATAGAAATCAACATGTTAAAGAAAGCCTTTTATTGAATGACTGAAATAACCTCTGATGTCTGTGCCATTGTTACATAGATAGACTGTATTTCAATTTATTTAAGTCCAAAACTAAGTGGCTTTCTTTAACATGTTTTAATTTAGTTATGGTATCAAATATAAAATATTGAGAAATAGTTGCACCAATAAAATTATACAATTACTTTTTTCATATTATATCGAATACCTACTTGAATGGTCAGTTTCTTACGCCTCTATTCATTCGTTATACCTGCATCAAATAATTTGTATACCTGCGATGTTTTATGTAAATAAATGAACAATTTGTAAATGAACTATATAAATGATAAATAAATGAAAATATTTTATTACTGCATTTAGTTGTTTTGATTTTTTTAACTAACGTAATTCATACAGAAACTACCTTGAATGATGGACACCATAATAACAATCATATTTGTAATAAAGATGACCTAAAAAGATAAAAGGTGAATTCATAGCATATTCGACTTCTTAATTTGCTTAAAAATGACATATAATGATAATATTTTATATTATTTATAGGTATTCGTATGCTATGATTATAAACTGAAGGTCTTTTAAACAAACATTGAAAAATACCTACGTTTAAGTTGGTCGTTCGTTCCTCATTGGAGATATTAGTCTTATCTTTAACCAAATCTGATTCATCTTAATTAAGTTATTAAAAATGAATATTATTAAAAATCATAACGTGATCTGAATTTTATAGACCAGGTGCTGGCATGAAATTTATTTTAGCTCGGGCATTTAATAGATCTGTTTGACACTATAAGAAATTAAAATGCCATTGTGCAGGATACTAAATTCGTTGTTCGAATCGTGTATTTATTTATAAATATTTGATTTACCTAAACAGTTTACAACACTTAGGCCAAAAATAAAATTTGTCCTTCTCATTTTCAAGTTCATAACTTATTAAAAAACGAAGTATAACAACCCCTAAGGGCGGCAACACACGTCAGATTTTTCCATCCGATTGTCTGATCGGCCATAAAATCGTACCATTTTATGGCCGATCCGATCGTCTGAAGGCGCGGTCTGCATACTTCTGCTTAGAGACACAATTAAATACACGTTCTACTTTTTCCGTCCGATTTGCCATTTTGGCTCTACAAGGTGTTACAAAAGATCATAACCTAATTTTTTTTTGCACTTAGGCATTCTGTTGATTTTTATGTGAACGCTGTGGCTGGAAAAAAGTATTTTTTAAATATTGTTTTTATTGACTTTCACAATGTTTTAACCACTCAAAGCTATGCAAATGCACCTACACAGAAACATGTTTTTTAATTTGAGCTAATACCAAAAACAAAAAGGGATGTTTTGTTTTTTAAATTTTGCAGTTATAAAATAAAAATTGATTTTTACAACTTCTTTGTACAGAATTCACATTCTGTTGACCTACTGGTCTTGATGTTTTGGTTACACCCTGTAAAAAGAGTTAAGATGTTTTGTAACACGTTGTATATCGTTCGTGACACTGAACGGACACATGCACGGACTATTCAAATAATCTTTGAATTTACAGTAGGTACCTAATGAGATGATTTATACATCGTCCTTCACTCACACTAGATGCGTGAAGTGACCACTCGAACTATGCAGTGCCTGTGACATTGTTACGATGCAGTAGGCTTGCCAAGCACCTACTTATACCATCCTGCCTGTCATCTAAGTCAGAGCCAACTCATCCGCGGGTTTTCTCACGATGGTAATCGAGTACCTAGTAAGTATTGATACTACAAACTCACAAATGTACGTAGGTAACTTTGAAAATAGTCAGTCATAGTCATGGGTCATGCATGCCTGCGCCGGGAATCGAACGTGGGTATCTCGGTTTCGAGTCCGGTCCATTGATCTACCTAGGCTACCGCCGCTTATGCAATAAGTACTTAACAGTTTTATCAATATCTTGCTTCCGCTCCGTATGCAACCTTCGGGATGATAGCTCGACAATGACTGAGGTCAGAAAAAGTCGGACGAAAAAATCGTACGTGTTTTGCCGTCCATCCGATACGATTGTCTGATCAGACAATCTGAAGAGAATCGAACGTGTATTGCCGCCCTAAAAACCTGAAGTTGGTAATTCAATGAATCCACAGCATAAACCCGTGTCAATAAAGAAAACATTTAGGACGGAGTTAAAAACCTAGCGTTGTCTCGCTTTGACTATTTTAATTAGAGCGAGAGGGCGAGTGTTTTGAAGTTCATCCTAAATGTTTTCTTCAATGACACGGGTAATAGGTAGGTACGGTCGGCCACAATCTCAGATACCCCATGGCATCTCTTACCGCGCGCGGCATAAGGGCGCCAATCGAACAAAAAGGGGTATCTGAGGCTGTGGCCGACTGTACCATAATAATATGTACGAAAAAAGTACCTACCAATTTACTGTCGATTTCGAATATAAAAACTAAGTGGAAACGGACATTTTATTAGTATTAACTCATCTTTGGACCCACTCTGTGTGATTTACGTTTTGAAAATCAAAAAAATATCCTAGCTGTAAAGTTTCTTGGGCTCCGAGACTATATTAAAAAACAAATATGATTACTTATGCAATGAAATCAAGATCAGCTTGAGATAAAAGACTACTACAATACTATAAATGGTGAGAATCCCACATTTTGTCACAAATGTTGAAAACTTTTTGTGTGTGAAGTTATCCAACGGTATCGGTACTTTTGTGACGCGGTAAACATTCCGTTGCTACTCTAGGTATTCCACTCGATATTCTACAGGGTGCACTCTAAGTCGATAGCTGAACGATAAGTAGGCTTTCTACTGATCAATACAAGCAACTTGTACAAGGTGGCGAAAAAAATAGAGCGATAAAAATATCAGCTGTTCCATAAAAAAGGTCGACTCAGTACTGCGCCAAATGTATGAAACAGCAGATATTTTTTTCGCTCCATTTTTTTCGTCACCTAGTACAAGTTGTTTGTAGTGATCAGTAAACAGCCAACTTAAAGTTCCGCTATCGACTTAGAGTGCACCCTGTAGATTACTTTACTAATTGAGTAGGTACTAATCTCTGCAATCTACAAGGTGTTACAAAAGATCTTTGTACTCTTTGTACAGGGTCATAGCACCAAGTGTTAGGAATCACATACAACCAAAATGTTTGTTTTGCTCTATGACGTTCCGTTGATTTTTTAATAAATAAAATGTGAACGCTGTGGCGGGAGAAAAGTATTTATTGAAAAATATTTAAATTTGAACTAATACCAAAAACCAAAAAGTTTTATTTTGTTTTATTTTGAGGTTATAAAATAAAAATTGATGTTTTTAAATTTTTTTGACCAGTAGGTTACACCTTGTAAAAAGAGTCAGGATGTTTTGTAACAAACACGTTGTATATTAAATCCAGTAACCAAGAACTTATATCCTCATCTAACAATTAGACAACTGTCACGTACGATTTTAATAAGAGATCAATTTTCCAGACCACTAGGTATAAATTCCGACTCACTGCCGAGATACAAGCAATCGGTGACAAAACGGGAAATATAACTTGTCTTTATTAGAACAGTTTAAAATGACGAAAGGCGAGCAAATGAAGACGGAGACGGTTGTTGTAGAAACAGGTAAAGTGGTGAACTTTGACCACTTGGTGTTTTGGGTCGGCAATGCTAAAACTGTAAGTACCTACCTACGTTATGATTTTCATCATCATCATCATCAGCCTGTTAGTACCCACTGCTGAGTAAAGGCCTCTTCATGCTCACGCCACCTCTCATGATCCTGCGCCAGGCGCAACCACTGTTTTCCGGCTACTTTGGCTATGTCGTCGGACCATCTGGCTGGTTGGCTGGTATATGTCGTCGGACCATCTGGCTAAAACCGCTGGCATATTATGGTTCCACACCGACATACAATTAAAAAAAAATCTGGCTGTACGGACCCTCGGTGCTTGAGTCCGACTCGCGCTTGACAGTTTTTTTATTATTTGTAGTTATACTATAAAATAAACGATTGTATGTTGGTGGGCGGGGGTCCCTTATTTTTTATTATTCAAGAAAAAAATAATCGAATGGTCCTTCGTGCCGTAACAATGTCATGTCAACCTTACCTTCTCATTTATTTCAGACATCCAGCTACTTCGTCACCAGGTTTGGCTTCAAGCCTTTAGCCCAGAAAGATGCCTCAGATGGCAACCCAGTCCTCTCTTACGCCGTCAAACTGAACAAGGTAGGTTTGATTTGGTATGGCTATCTGGTAGCTAAGATGATTTCTGCCGGCGTTGAAATGTTAGATACTTACGTGTTTATTTTTAGTACGTAACATGCCACTTATTTAGCCCAATAGGAAATACGAGGTCAATACGTTTTGAGCCAATAATGTCGCCGGTTTTCCTTTTCTTTCAAAGATCAATACATACTTAAAAACATTATTTAATATTATTAATTATTATGTATTGGAGTATTTAATAAACTTGCAATTAGTAGGTACCTACACACTACAGCACGTCAGAGTGTACACTTTTGTTGCAAAGTCGCCCCTAACCGCTCCTAGGAAGAGTGGCTAAAAATTTGCCAACCACTTTTTTCAAATTTCGTGCGCACGGTCACTAAAATGTCCATAGCCAACACATACCAGAAAATTAACTATCCCCTTCACACCCATTAAACTAGTGCCTGACTTACTGTTTCTATCTCTTCCTTGCAAAATTCCGAATGACTCGTCCATACAATGATTCGTTCCATCGCCCTCGCAGTTCAAACGCCAGTCACTTCAAAACGGTACGACGGGAAGGCGATTCGTGTTCCGTGGGTGCTTTTGTTTTCGTTCTTATTTCATTAGTTTACATGTATTTAGATTGATTGCTTTTGTGTAGTTAGGTTGTTTACTAAGTAAATGTTATTGTGACAGGTCACAAACTAAGTTTAGTCGGTTAGATACAGTTATTTTGCATTTTTCAATGACCAGTTGGAGGTGTACTTTCAAGGTAAGTAATTCAATACTTATTTTGTGCCATTTTTCTTTAAAATAGACCACTTTGAGGCGTAAGAAAGTGTTCTCGCATTACTGAAGTATCAATTACACCTCAAAGTGGTAAGAACTATAGAAAGATTCGTAAATGATTGCAATTTTAAAACTTGATGGTTGTGTGTCTTTATGCTTTGGATATGAATTTGCCCTTATTCAATAAGCGTTTCTGTCTAAGGGTCGTAGCTAATGTGGCTGATCACGGCACTGAACGGCACGGATGAGAATTTGATGGAAGTGAGTGAGACTCGCGCGGTAAGCAAACTCGCGTCGAAGCAACCTTTTCAAAGTAAATTAAAGTATATTGACGATAGACTATGACAAAGTTCCATCCCATTCTCATCGCGCGCGGATTATACTTACGAAGGTTGTTGGACTTGCTGGACTTGTGGCGGGTTGTCGGCGTAGGGGTATACGAATGGGGGCGCTAAAGGAGGCCGACCCGCAACAATTCATAGAAATTAAAATTTTTTTTGGAATTAGAATAATTTTTGCTTAAAAAAAATGTTTTTTTACTTCAACGAATTTTTGCTTAGAATATTTGCTTACATGGTTTTTTTACTTAAATTGATAGAAATAAAAAAATTTTTGGACTTATTTTTTGTAACACCTTGTATAATAATAGTAATATCCTTCACCTAAGTAATTTTTTGGTTTCACATACTTACATACATTTTTGTTTTTATAAGATATTCTTAACACAGCTTTTAAGGTTACCATCAGAAATAAATGTGTTTTTTTTTTTATAATATCCTTCACATACATTTTTGGTTTCATTTATACAAAAGTAAATGGGTACCTAGAAAATAGTCAGATGTGTTGTGGCCTTTATACGCAGTACCAATTAATGGCGCAAGGGTTAACAAATATCCTGCAGCAAATTGGTAATTAGAAATAGGATGAATTTACGATGTTTTCGTCCTATCTATACACAAAATCATATTAAATTACAGAGCTAATTAGGCATTCTTCAAAAATAAGTGTTAATCTAGAGATATAGTCATACAAAAAACACACATAAAACTAAATAGAAACCAAAAGGAGAAAATGGCAAAATCTAGTGTTCATTTCAAGCCTCTATTTCTCTCGAATTATTTTAATATAATGTAATTGATCTTTTATCGTAACATTCCTAACATAGTCTAGTTTTAGATGATATATATATTTCAGTTCTATACTTTATACAACTTACACAGAATACCAATTTAAAACCACCGCGCAATCACCACTTGCCAAGAAAGTAACACCATTTTTTGTTTCAAGATATTTTTTATTTTCTCTATACAGCTATATGAAATAAATTTGTAGTATTATCAGGCAACTATTCCCGATTCCAAAAAGCATAAAACATCTATAGGTTATCGATCTTGATTTCGTAATAATGTCAATATTCTGTAACAAGAGCGTGAAATTCCCACTAACTTTGTTTACACAGCTATTAAAAACGAAACCATTCAACTTATAACTTGACAAAGCATACAACGACATTCTTGTTTATATTACTAACAAAGTCTCCAAACACTTCAAAGCAAAACGACCATTATTTATGGGTCTAAACTGCGTCTCAAGTGGCATACTCGTGACGGCAGGCGGTCGGTCCGGAAGTTGCGCCTTCAACTGTTTTGTGTTTTTTGCGCGCGTTCCTAGGAGCGGGTAACGTAAGTGCACGCGTGTAAGCTTCTACGTGCTGTTGTGTGTACGGTGTGTACGATATGCCATACCTTTCATATCTGCCCCTGTATTATCTAAAACAGTGGTTCTTAACCTTTTTTGGACCACGGACCACTTTGATAATGTTCTTCTTAGTGCGGACCACCAGATCCAAGGTATATCGTGTTTCACATGAAATTGTTTCACCTGACCTAAAGTTTAATGTGTGTAAGTAAGTTGAATACAGGAAATTAATATGAGTCGGTTTTGGAACAATGGAACATAGTACGCGAAAATACACAAATTTTACAAAAAATATTATGGAGATTTAATTGGTAGGCGATAGCAATGCGCGCGCAGCGCGCCCGAAAATTCACCGATTTGACCCTTTTTAAGATGGCCAGATAATCTTCCGTCAATATCATCAAGATTCATTTGTTTGTAAAAGCGCGCGCAGCGCGCCCGAAAAATTTACGATTTAACTCTTAAAAATCAAGATTTCTTTAGCACGTGTAGTAGGTGCGTGAAAAATGCGCGCGCAGCGCGCCCGAAAATTCACAGTTTTTTCCCTTTTTAATTATATGATGAAGATTTATTTAGCTAATATTTGAACAAACGCACCCAGCGCGGCTGAAAATTAACTTATTTAAGTCTTACATTTCATAATGGAGAATTCCTTTGTTTTGAATAGAAGACACGCGCGTAGCGCATTTGAAAATTCACCGATTTTAACCTAAATATAGTCTACGTGCGGTTTGACATGGGCTAACGACATTATACTATGAATGAGCACTGATTACTCGATTTTTAAGGGTTTTGATACTAATACAATTGATTTCGGCGATAGCTGTCAGATTCTAAATTTATTATTTTTTGCGTATTGAACTGAAGACCGCAACTTTACATCGGAGCCTGCCGCAGGTTACGTATAGGCTATTTATTCTATTATCCTGTCAAAATCTGGCGCATTCGGTAATTCCTTGGCGCGATCTGCAGTCACGCGGATCTTTGGAGGTTAAAAATATTTTTTAATAGGGAGTAAGAGCGCGCGCCAGCGCGCACGAAATGTTCAGTTATTTTATTCATTGGTAACTTATTCAAAAATGACTTTCAAAATTAACATTAAAATTTATTGACAACTATCGCTATGTGGACTGCAGGACCCTCCCGCGGACCACTAGAGAGGCCCTCGCGGACCACCAGTGGTCCGTGGACCATAGGTTAAGAACCACTGATCTAAAATATCCACCGTAAAAATAACGGTTTTTAAATGTAAAAAAAAAGGATTATTCATTTCAATAGGGGCTATTTTAGAGTGTTTTGACGCTCGTGGGTTGAGTGGATTTTTTAGATAATAAAGGCGCAGGTAAATAAATAATGATAAAAGTATTTGAGTAGGTAACTTTTGATAGCATTTTGGTCTGTGACGGTCTACATTCCAAGATCAAACATGAAATTATTGTCAAAAGTTACTCAGCATTATGACTTGGAGTGTAGACTCTAAACCAGTTTACCTTCGTCTTCCCAGATAATAATAGTCTTCCAGTCGCCGACTTCCCAAGACTCAGGCCTGACGAAGGGTCTGGCGGCCCATGGGGACTTTGTCAAGGATGTGGCCTTCCAAGTCCATGATTTGGATCAACTCTTGGCCAAGGCCAAGGAAGGGGGAGCTGAGATTGTCAAGGAAATCACGGAAGATGAAGACCATGATGGACTGGTCAGATATGCTGTTTTGAAGACGGTGTGTATAGTTTTGGGCAGTGGCGGATCCAGGAGTTTGGTTTGGGGGGGGCTTGAACCCAATGAGCGTAGGTTTTCAAGATAAAAAAGCATACAACATTTTGTTTTATAGACGGTATCAGATGTTTTTGGGGGGGGGGTTGAGCCCCTTACCCCCTCCCCCCCACTAAATCCGCTAGTGTATCCGGTTTTGCGCTGCAGAGCTTCTGGAAAACTAAAGTACCTAACTAGATAACTAAAATAATGGTGGAAAATCATATTAGGTACCCTATTATACAGGGTAATTTTTAAATAGCTTTATTCTTCAAACACGTCAACTTCAAAATTAATTTCCAACAACTTTTGTTCTACGATTTTACTGAAAGTGCAATTTTATTTTTCCACACAATAAAAATAAAGAATATATATTTTTTTAAATTGTAATGCAGAGTAAAAAATAGGAGCAGGAGAGGCTAGAAAGGTGGTAAAGAGTGGACGAATGCACGCCGCGCAGTTGAAATGGTACACACAAATGCTAACTTACAGAATACGAAAGATTCAATAAATAAAAAGTATCGAGCTATTCGAATAGTCGTAAAACAAAAGTTGTTGGAAATCACCTCCAGAAGTTGACGTGTTTCAGAAATAAAGCTATTTAAAATACCCTGTATAGTTTGTTGGAGTAGGTATGATCGACTTACCGACATTTTTTGTATTATTTTTTCTCAAAGCCAGCTGGGGCTTATTTTTAACCGCGATTTTTATATCCACAGACAGATAATTATTTTTTTTTCTTTTATTTTTATATCAATTTCAGTATGGCGACAACACTCACACATTGATTGACAGAAAAGAATACAAAGGTGTGTTTCTACCGGGATACAAAATGACCGAAGAAGATGATACCCTGAATAACCTTTTGTGAGTAGAGAACATTTTGTAGAGTACATAAAACAGTTTATCAATCCCATAATATTCCAAGGATCTAGGTACATATGAAAGGACTTTTTGGCCAACCAATCATCCATTTTTCTTTATATCTCAGTACCTAGATATTAACGTCCGCTATTTATTATTTAGGCCGACTAAGCTGGATGGTATAGGATGGTATAGGTGCTGGGCAAGCCTACTCCATCCAAAACAATGTCCCAGGCACTGCAGCGCCGAGTGGTCTCTTCACCCATCTAGTGTGAGTGAAGGTGCCACTGGACGCTGAATGAAATGAAATGAAATGAAATGAAATGAAATGAAATGAAATGAAATGAAAATGAAATGAAATGAAAAGTTTTATTTGCTCTATAAGATTTACATTTTGAACTTAGGTAGAGTGAACTATAATTATTTGTACTTAAAATTAGGTTCCCAGTCCCCAAACTAGAATAACTCTGTTTTATGGGTAACCGGTCTTCCGCTCTAACGGTGACTAATGACCTGGAATTAAATTGCGCTTGCCTACAATAGAGTAGGCGTTGTAATTTTCAAAAAAGTTACTTATCGTAAGATAATAATGAAATTATACATAGTGTGCTACATACTCTTAAAAACATAATATAAATATGAATAGATATAGACATATAATAATTATATTAATAGATACATTATTGATAGATAAATAATAGGTAGGTACTGTTAATATTTAAAGTGATGTTGCACAGACATAAAATATTGTAGTTTTTTAGTAATTTTATTAGGTTGATACAAGCACTTACACAACTAAACACCTTTGACTAATATGTTATTAGTGTTTCAGTGTCGTCGTAGTTTAGTTTCATTAACCATTCGCGCAGAACTTTTTTAAATTTGTACTTCAAAAATGTGGAAAATTTTAATGTTTTGTTGATGTAAGTGTAAAGTGTGGCAGCAAGAAAGTTATAAAAACGTTTTGCAAATCCGGTGGTATATGTTTTTGGAGTTTTCCATAATTCGACTCTCATGGATCTGTTAGGCACGTTTCTTGTAAATAAGGATGTTTTGTGAAATTTTGTTAAAATAGCTAGGATGAAAATCTGTCTTACAGTTAGAAATTTTGTGTCTTGATAAAGTTGTGAGGTTGAGTAGCGATATGGTTTTCCATAGGCGACCTTGAGTATAGCGCGCTGTGCTCTTTCTACGTTTATAAGTCTAGTTTTAGCAGCGCCTCCCCAAACCGCAATACAATACGATAAAGTTGATTGGCAGAGTGCATAATAAATAATTCTTGTGACTTTAGGATTTGACATTAGACGGAGTTTCTTAAAAATATGTATTAATTTACGGGTTCTTGATGTTACTTGTTTAATTTGGTGTTGCCACTTAAGATTTTCATCGATGATTATCCCAAGATATTTAATTTTGTCTGTCCTTTCAAGGTTTTTACAGTTGCAGTTGTTACTTGTGGACCCACAGGTATGTAATAGTACTTTATAGTCATCGGGTGGAGAAGTAGCGTTGGTGATGGTAAAACAGACATACTTGGTTTTTTTAACGTTTAGAGTGAGTAGATTTTTTTGGAGCCATGTTGCTACTGGGATAAGTCCCTGTTCTGTTCCTGTTTTCAAGTCATGCCATGAACTCCCTTTAAATAAAATAACCGTGTCATCAGCATATGACTGTATTTGGGCCGACGCCGTCTCTAGGTTACATAAGTCATTAATGTAAGCCAGAAAAAGCGTCGGCCCAAGCACACTTCCTTGTGGAACTCCAAAATGGTTTTCAGTGTAGTCACTTTGAAAGTCACAAAGTTTAACGCATTGAGATCTGCCTGTAAGGTAGCTCTTGAACCAAGAGAGAGCCACTCCTCTCACTCCCATTTGTTCCAGTTTTGCTAGAAGTATTGAAACCGAGACAGTATCGAAAGCTTTCTTAAGATCAAGAAACACCGCCAAACATTTATCCCCGCTGTCAAGAGCATCAGTTATAGAATTGACCAGAGTTGTTACTGCATCTTCAGTTGATTTGTTTGCACGAAAGCCGAATTGGTTAGGTGATAGTAGTTTAGCCTCCTCTAGATACTTAAGGAGCCGATTATTGACAACTTTTTCTAAAAGCTTTGCAATCACTGATAACAGTGAAATTGGGCGGTAGTTCGACGCTGTATAAATCATCTCATTCGTAGATGCAAAGGCCTTAGTTTTTATTTATTCTTGTTTTTTCTTGCTACGAAATATCTCGTAGATGCAACGTAGAGCGCATTCAATTTCTGTAAGCACACATACAAAATTACGCTTAGTTATCGTCTTTAGGCTATACTTACAGCCATAATAACAGGCTTTTTAAAATTAACCTGTTAAATAGAACAAAATGCACCAGAGTTAATCCTATGACTAAAAAATTAAAGTATTGTAGAGTTAAAACACAAAATCGTTAAAATATTTCATTCATGTTTAATTTTACCGCCGAAAATAAACCTACTTACAAAAACTTGACATCACAGACACTGGCCACCAAGCTCTGCTCACTGACATCTAATAAAAATGCCCTTAGGTTTTCATTATTTAAAAAAAAACTTTTTTTTTTTTTCTAAAATGTAGATTGGTTGCTAACTTGCTACGCCAGCCAGGCAAATTGTTTTGCACAAAAAAAAAAGTTTAATTATTTTCAGGCCGGATACAAAGTTGGAATACATTGACCATGTCGAAGGGAATTTGTCCGATGGAACTTTGGAAGATTCGGTCTCTTGGTATGAGAAAAATCTCAGTATGCACAGGTAAAACCAGGAATGTAGAGCATTTTATAAAGCGTTCTCGTAAAAGTATGTTTTCTTACTAAACTAAACTTGTTTTCAGATTCTGGTGCGTCGATTACAATCATGATTTGGTACCATATTCTTGTATCAACTCGGCTTCTGTTATCAACAAAGAAGAGACCGTTCTCGTAAGAAAAACCGCTCTATAAATAAAAATATTCCATAACATTATACCGATAACGTTCAAAATAGCTATGTGACCTTATTGGTTGTTGATACTCTTTGTTGCCGAGCTAGGTCCTGGCCACTCTTGGCCAGCTGTCGCTAGTTTCCACCCAAAGATACTAGATGTCGCTGTACAGAAAACTGGAAACTCTACATCGCGCAAACGAAATATTTTCCGAACCTTTATATAAACTCCAAGTAACCAAAGTACGGTATCGCTTCTCGGCCTTTTGGCTAAGATCAAAGTGTAGTATCTGTTCTTTTCAGCTTAATATCTGAAAGTTCCCTCACTGAGGGACCAGTATATTAAACTGATTTTTGTAAACCGACAGGATGTTCGGGGCTCGCTCCACTCCCGTCACGGGTCGGCCCGGCATTGCAGTGCCGCCGGGATCGGCCCAAATAATAAGCTAATAATAATAAGAAAAAAAATATGAAGAAATTCATCACACAATGTCTTCAACTAGCTCTGGGTGGTATTCTAGAACGCTACTTAAACTCACTGTTTAAACTCAGTTCAAACTAGAAAGCTCCTTGAACTCTGTTTAAACTCAGTTTAATTAGAGTTTAGTAGTGTCGACTGTCGATAAAACAGTGCATGTTTTGATTTGAATATCCCTCCCTTCATATCAAAACATGCACTGCTTTATCGACAGTCTGAACTCTGTTTAAGTAGCGTTAACGCTACTTAAACTCAGTTTAAACAGAGTTCAGACTGTCGATAAAGCAGTGCAAGTTTGAACTGAGTTTAAGTAGCGTTCTAGAATACCACCCTTAGTGAGCCGAATATGAGATACTTACTCGTATTATGGCGAAATTATTAAATCGAATATAATTATCTAATTTGTATAAAATGTAGGCCTCACACCTCATAGATTCCTTGTTTCAGCCTACCCCTTGTGCTATCTTATGTTCTAGCTATCCATGAACGAGGCAGCAGTAGGGCTCCGCCCCACGAGCAAGGCGACCGAGTTTGTGAAGGCGCTGGGTGCTTCCGGGGTTGAGCATATCGCACTTTATACTGACGACATCGTTGCCACGGTAATGAAGAATACCATCAACTTTTGATTTTTAACTTTCCATACACTCTATTAAAAATGGAAACATTGGGTGAAAACATTTTCTTGATACGTCTATAGTTCTCGAGATATTTAATTTTAAACTAGCTGTGCGAGGGGCGCGCGGTCATCAGCCGCTGTGACGTCACAACTCAACACGCACCCGACACATACACCGTAACACTCATTCAAAGGGCTGTATCTTTGGAACTGTTCTAGGTAGCCAGTTGAAATTTTCAGAGATTATGTTTTATTATGGTAGATTACCCAAAAAATAATAAAAAAAATTAAAAATAGGAGGGGTCCCCATACAAAAAACGTTGTTTTATACTTTCTGCTCTATAGAAAAAACGGTAAACACACAAGCAACAAACTTGGTATGATTATAGGGCTTACTCCATAGGATAACAAAATAATAAAACATAACCTCTGAAAATGTCAACTGGCTGCCTATTACGGTTCCAAAGATACAACCCTTTGAATGAGTGTTACGGTGTATGTGTCGGGTGCGTGTTGAGTTGTGACGTCACGTGAGTTTGCCGCGCTCGCGCGAAAAACTTCAAAAACACGCAAACTAAAACCGTCGTAACTTTAAAATTACTGGCTCGATTTGAAAGAAACAAAAACTGTTGTGTTTCTAAACTTTTGGGCCACACGTTCATAAAGTTTCAAGTGATTTAATAGACCCACGGAAATTCTTCATTAGAGCTCTGTGGGTTACACAGGGTGTTTCATTAAGGTCCTGCGACACTGAAAGGTGTCGCTTAACTGACTAGAGATCAAACAATAAAACTTTCACATGACGATGCGTTGATGTCTTTTGGTCCACCATAAAATCTACATAAAGATAAAGCCGCATTTTCAATCTTAGGGTGGTATTAATAGTCGTCTGAGATCTCCTAGGTACTTGAGATCGATCCCAAGTAGATGAATTCAGTAAAGTCAAATGCTAATGTCAAGCTTTGGCTAATGTCAAACATGAGTAGCTGTCAGCATATTAATAGACACTATCTTGAGATTGACATTGACGTTTGACTTTTCTGTGATCACCTACTTGAGTCGACGACTATTAATGCCACCCTGAGGCCCGGTTTCTGAGTTGAGAATTTTACTAAGCAAATACTTACGTATCGCTCTGTCACGCTCTTTTGCGAGAAATCTGCAGAGACAGGACGATACTTACCCATTTGCTTAGCAAAATTCTCATCTCAGAAACCGGACCACTATCTTGAAATTGACATTGACATTAGCCAAGGCTTGACATAAGCATTTGACTTTTCTGAGATCACCTACTTGAGTTCGATCTTGAGTCAACGACTATTAATACCACCCTAAGTACACTAAAATTATTTCCCTAGCACGGGTTGGTGCTTTACAAAATACCGAAAATAAATTGATGCCAACCACCTTCCTTCGCAGATGAAGAGCCTCAAAGTCCGCGGCGCCGAAATCGTCGCCTTCCCGCCACCCTACTACGACATAATTCGGGACAAGCTCAGGGCGAGTCCCGTCAAAGTGTCGGAGAGCATAGACACCCTACAGGAGCACCACATCCTGATAGACTTCGACGAGAGGGGGTACATGCTGCAGGCGTTCACCAAGCACCTGCAAGCCAGAGCGACCGTGTTCATTGAGATTATACAGAGGAGGAACCACAGGGTAAGACCAGCCCCTGTCATCATCATCACTGGCAGCCGCTTTTGGTCCATTTCTGAACATATGCCTCTCCCAAAAAAATCCAGTGTTGGCGGTTTGCTGCCTTTCTCATCCACTCATCCAAGACCCAGCGCCCGTATTCTCTAAGAAAAGAACCGAAATTTTTTCTATCGTCAGAAAAAATATGCAGATTTTGACATTTATTGCAGCAAAATGTTACACTAGGAAAAACGCCCATTGTAAAAAAAGATTGTTCAAAACCGGTTTTGACGAAATATTTTCATAATAAATTAATGAGCCCTAATTTTGAAATGGAGCCTGAGAAAAGGATTCAAGTCTGTTTGAAAATTTAGGCCTTTTTGAAGGGAAACATCGTGAGGAAACCTGAGTGAGCTTCTTGCATGATATTTTCGCGTAGACACCCTCAACGCGAATATTGCCAATACGCCGTGGGTACATGGTGACAGAGCCCAAACTCTCTTTGAGAGAATAATGCCCAGTTACGTCTTTCAGCGTCCAGTGGCACCTCCACAGAAAACAGCGTTTTTCTTACAAAGAACTAATGTAAATACAGCAGCTTTTACAAACTCGGAATTGAGGAATTGTGAGAATTGTCACTTCACCCATCTAGCAGACTAGATGGGTGAAGTGACAATTCCGAGTCTGTAAAAGCTGCTGTTTTTACATTAGTTCTTTGTAAGAAAAACGCTGTTTTCTTGGTACTCATGCGATAGACATTTTATTCGTCGAGATGAGATTTAGGTTTAGTACAACAAACACATTTGACAATTTTCAGGGTTTCGGCGCTATGAACTACAAATGGGTGTTTGAAGCGATTGAAGTTTTGGAAGCCGGGCAGAAAAAGTGACCATTGCTGACAACAAGTGACCAAACAAGATAAAACTTAAATAAAAAGTTACCTATACATAATTATGATAATTATAGTTTTAAGACACGACTAACTTACATTAAAATGTACCTACCTACTTATAACTTGTACTAAAACACATTAAATAAATTTTGCTACTAAATGCACTTATCTATCTACCCCTGAATGAAACGTTTGCTTTATTATCTCGTACTTTTTTACGTCAGTATGAAGCTATGAAGATAGAAACACCCTACTTATTTTTTTTAAGTTTTTTTTTAGGTCCGTGAGTAGACATAAAATATACCCAATAGTATCTATCTTGCACTCCCACCATCTACTGATAGTACGTAGGTTATGTCCTCCCTCACAAACCAATCTTCAATGGAAAAATCCAGAAATCACACCACATTCCAGCAGCTCTTTATTTTTAATTGCGCAATGTTTTGAAACACCAGCTCCAGACGTGATAAATAAAATGCTAATAAGTACGCATTGCCGCCATCGACCACGGCCGTCGCGTACCGGATTCGAACCCGTACTAGCGTGGGGTAGAGTCGGTCGCTACCTACCGAGCCATGTACGAAACATGTGACCGATACTCTAGCTGTGTATTGTAATTAGAACCGGTGGTGGAAAACCCTTTATTCAGGTAGGTAAGCGATAGTTTCATCTCACGTGGTCCTCGTAAACAATAGTACAGTCAACAGCAATCGAGCAAGTTAAAGCGACAGCAAATTAAACGCGTGCACTCTATTCAGTTACGTTACGGGCGACCATGCAACGAAATGATGCTGTTGACTGTACTTTCTGACACAATATCATCCTCAGTTGAAGCAAGGAAAAAGTGCTGACCAAGTTTTAGTACAGTAGTTCTATTTTCCAGTTGGCTACTATTTTATGGTGATTTCCAATTCCTACCATTCTGTTAACAAAACGGCATGTTTTTAGGCCGCATGGAAAAAAATCATGCTGCCTCCGGGAGTCGTTCCGGGAACCTCTAGTTTTATATTCTTATCAACACAGAGCATGTTACTTAGTATATTTAGATTACTCCTCTACCCCGCTTCTGTTGAAACTAAAAGACATCAACAACGTCCAGTTTTCTATATTAATTCACCCTATTTGCATATTCGATCAACAGAATATCTACCTACTTGTTAGAGCTATGTATAGGTAGGTAGGGGCTTGGAGGCTCGCCTCGGAACGAAAATATCACGCCACAGCATCGTCACCGAGACATAGGGCTAGTTCACAGCGAAGAAAAACTTTGTGAAGAAAGCTAGCCGAAACGCATATCTACCTACAAGGTGTTACAAAAGTACCTAACTCTTTTTACAGGGTGTAACCTACTGGTCAACAGGATTTCAAATCTGTAAAAAAAACGGTAGAGCGTCTGCACGGTATGCGAGAGGTTGCGGTTCCTGTCCCGAGTGATTTTTTTCAACTTATTATAAATGTTTAAACTGTAAAAAAAAGTTGAAAAAAACAATTTTTATTTTATAACCTCAAAATTAAAAAAATTTCATACCTTTTTTGTTTTTGTTATTAGCTAAAATTTTAAAATATATTTGGGCGTGTAGGTGCATTTACATAGGTTTGAGTTGTTAAAACATTGTGAAAGTCAATGAAAACAATATTTAAAAAATACTTTTCTCCCGCTACATCGTTCACATTTTATTCATTTAAAAATTAACGGAACGTCATAGAGCAAAAAAAAATTTGGTTGTGATCCCTATCACCGGGTGCTATTACCCTGTAAAAAGAGTTAGGTACTTTTGTAACACCTTGTACTTCACAAGCTAGCGTAGTTATATAAAATATAAGATAAATACGTTTTATAATAAGAAACTTACATAATTTACCTAACCTAACTTTCAAAATTAATTATGGAAAAAAATTACTAGCATTTCAAAGTACCTACATAAAATCAAAGCCTAGCCATGGGAATTGAAAGAGACTATAATTATTAACAAACTTCCTCAGTATTGTAGCGTCAAGGGTAGTGAGCACAGACATAATGTCTATGATAGAGATGCTGGTTAGAATGAGGAAAAGGGGAACGCTGTAGGGTCGGGTGGTGTAAGTTTGCGCAGTTTCAAATTGGAGGCCCAAAAAAAGTTAAGATGGAATAATCTTAATTACTAGTGTATCCTTAATAATCTGTTAACAATGTTTGATACTAATGATTGGGAAAAGCAACAACTTTTTAACAAAATTTGTATAAAAAGGAAGAATCGCAATTTTACACACCGGGTTGTGTAAATTGCGAAATGGATATGAGGTGAATTATCAAAAATCACATTTTAGTTCACCAAAACCCAGGTAATCGGTATCTACATGTGCCACCAAACCTGATACTAAACGCACATTCCTCGGTGGGTTCTTAAGTAAGTAGTCAAATTATTAGATCAAACTCTGATATACTGCCGTTGAGAAATTCACTAAGCAAATTCGTAAGTATCGTTCTGTCTCTACAGATTTCTCAAAAAAGAGCGTGACAGAACGATACTTAAGTATTTACTTAAAAATTTACTGTAAATTATTTACGTATTTACTGTAAAATTCTCAAATTCAGAAACCGGGCCATAAACTTTGAACTCGCTGATATATTTTTTCGGAGTCTCATACCGGTGTAACCAAAACACGGCTGAAATTGGCGGCGTGTGCCACACAGGTATCGAGTGAGGCGTATGCGCAATTTATCGCTCGCGCAATCTTACACCACCCTACCCTACTTGAATTTTATGATTTTACAATTAAATCATCAACGATTAAATCATCATCAACAAAGTCTCAGCAAGGCAGTGGTCTGACCACGGCTCTACAAGTAAAGACATTTCATGTAAACAAGATTAAAACTGGTAATGTCTGAATTTGAATACTTGCCCTTTATATAAAAACTGTTTTAGATTCCGCCGTCCATTCTTGTGTGGTTTTCTTATAAGGTATTTGTGTTTCTTATAAAGTAGAGTAGGGGAATTATACAAGAGTAGAAAATATAGAGTGAAAAGTGAAGCGCATTGTTGGACCAATTGTTTAAAAACTCTACATAAAATAAAATGGTAAGTACCTAATAAACTTGTCACCGTCAAATAATATGGACGCGATTCAGGGAGTTGGTGCCTCTGTTTACACCTTTGGTGCAACGGGCGTGAGGCTATGTCATTTTAAGTACTTATTTAATTGAATAGTTGTTGCAACAACTAACGGATTTTGCTAAAATATACAGTGCTTGGTACATACTTACTTGCTAAAAGCAAGGGTTTCCTCACGAACTTATCATGAACGAAAACTAACGCCCGGTTTCTGAATTGAGAATTTTGCTAAGCAAATACTTTACTATCGTTGTGTCACGCTCTTTTGTGAGAAATCTGCCGAGTCAGGACGATACTTACCCATTTGCTTAGCGAATTTCTCAATTCAGAAACCGGCAGTGAGTGAATTAAGACTTTCAGAGGTCTACTTATGTTCTTATTTGTTTCTTTCAGACGTCCTACACCGATAAAGGGAAAAAGCCTGAAAATGGAAAATTCACAGCTTTCGACCACCTGACGTTTTGGGTGTCCAATGCTAAACAGGTAGGTATCTAACGAATAGACCGGTACGGTGGGCCACAGTCACAGATACCCCAAGGCAGCTCTTTCCGCGCGCGGCATAAGGGCGCCAATCGAACAAAAAGGGGAATCCTAGCGTGTAGCCGACTGTACCTATAAATTATTGTTATTAGGTATCGAATGAAAATTGATTCGACAATAACTAAACTACTTTCTTTCCACCTAATATACCTACACGAAAAACACGGCCTTGGCCTTAATAAAACTCGTAAAATTTTGCCTCCTTCTTATTTTAACTGTAGCTAAGTAAGTATTTTGTTGTTTCCAGGCAGCCAGCTACTATGTCACAAGGTTTGGTTTCGAGCCTCTAGCATACCGGGGACTAGAAACTGGATCGAGACAGATCGCCTCCTATGCTTTGCGGATGAATAAGGTGAGGCTGAATCAGTTATCTCTATCATAGCGTGTACAATCGGCCACACGATTGTATACCCCGTTTTGTTCGATGCGCCCTTATGCCGTGCGCTGTAAGAGCTACAATGGGGTATCCTGGACTGTGGCCGACTGTACCTCAGGCAAAGAACTTTGAAGCGAGAGGTTCGACTCCCCGTGCGGGCATGTACGAGTACCTATAATTTTGTCCGTACATTAACACCACTGTTAACCTTGAAGGAAAGCAGCGTGCAGAAACCTGAGCATCTGGCACATGTAGGTACATACACTCGTAGGTACAGGCTAAGTACATCTTGTATCAAGGGGGCTGTAAATAATACATTTCAACTGCCGTTTATGATTTTCCGGTAGTTGATCAACTAACTAGAAAATTTATCAACTTAAGGTTCTTGTTATTTTCCGGTGACACATACATAAAAGCTAGGACACGTATAATCCGTGCGCGATGAGAATGGGATGGAACCTTGTCAAAGTCTACCGAAAATATACTTTATTTTACTTTGACAAGGCAGTTTCGACGCGAGTTTGCTTACCGCGCGCGTCTCAGTTCCAAAAGGTCGCGCGGATTCTATCAAAGTATGACAATAACTCGAAAACCTCCTCGAACCTTCCAGATAATATTCGTCTTCCAAGCCCAGTACGAGCCGGAGGACACCTCGTTCGTCAAAGAGGTGGCTTGCCACGGCGACTTCGTGAAGGACGTCGCTTTCACGGTCGAGAACCTCGACTACATTGTCGACTACGCCAAGAGACAGGGCGCGAAGGTCGTCAGAGACATTTGGGAGGAGAGGGACGAACTCGGCGTCGTCAGAATGGCTGTTTTGAAGACAGTAAGTGGAGCCAAAGGGCGTTTTTTTTAATAGTTAAGTATTAGGTAAATTAGTTGGATTCAAAAGATTACGAACGAGGAAGTCCTAAGACGTGTCAACAAGAAGCGAGAGCTATGGAACACCGTCAAAAGGAGAAAGGTCCATATCTGGGACATGTGTTCAGACACGAGAGATACTTATAATGATAGGAAAAGTCGCTGGCAAGAGACGCATCGGCCAAAGGAGAAAATCCTGGTTAAGAAACCTACGGGAGTGGACTGGGATCGCGAGTGCTGCCCAGCTATTTCGCCTCGCGAGAGACAAAGAGGGATATGCAGAGCTGACCGCCAACCTTCGCTTAGTCGGAGAGGCACCCTAAGAAGAAGAAAGTATTCAACAATCCAACTATTTAGTCGTTCCCTCAATGCTGAGGATCGTGACCATCCCTTGAAAGTGGCGGGAGCGGAATTCTCCATTGCTTTTCAATCTATTTTCAGTATGGCGACAACACACACACGTTGGTGGACAGAACCAAGTACAAGGGAGACTTCTTGCCCGGATACCAGCCCCTGCCGAAAGACCCGATCAAGAAGTTCTTGTAAGTAGATACCTAATAAACACAATACCTACCATACCAACTTATAAAAACAAAGGTATAGGATCTACCTACCAAATTTATGGGCAGAATAGCTCCATGGCTCGCGCCTGAGTCAGATCTGCCTCAATCACATCCATTGATAGCGCCTTTGGGCGGCCTAAAAACTGAGACAATAAGGGTGGCACAATAAACTGAGGCAATAAGATAGGTAGTGACCTATCTTCGATTTATTTTAACCTAGCACATTTTCTTCATGGCCTTGTCAGCCAGGAGTTAAGTTTTCATTGTGTGTTGGCACGGAACATTCGGTGCGCGTTTCCGGCTCGCATTTTCCCGGCTAGTTTATTGTACAGGGTGCACTTTAAGTCGATAGCGGAACTTTAAGTAGGCTGTCTACTGATCACTACAAACAACTTGTACAGTCGGCCACAGTCTCAGATACCCCTTTTTGTTCGATTGGCGCCCTTATGCCGCGCGCGATAAGAGCTGCCATGGGGTATCTGAGATTGTGGCCGACCGTACTAGGTGGCGAAAAAAATGGAGCGAAAAAAATATCAGCTGTTTCATACATTTGGCACAGAACTATGTCGACCTTTTGTATGGAACAGCTGATATTTTTTTCGCTCAATTTTTTTCGCCACCTGGTATAAGTTGTTTGTAGTGATCAGTAGACAGCCTACTTAAAGTTCCGCTATCGACTTAGAGTGCACCCTGTAGTTTTACAGAGTAAGAGCAAGCGGAGGCGGCAAGACCTGCCGCACATAAGTAGGTCCTTGCTTTCTGGGTTTCGATCGTTTGCTGGATTTAGTAAGCCCTTTTCATGACCAAGGCTGTCGGTAAAAGGACCACTATAATAAAAATAAGTAGTGTTGGAGGGTGATGTAGTTTTACAGAGTTTTTTGTCTTTTGCAGGCCTCAGGTGGAGATTAACTTCATCGACCACGTGGTGGGCAACCAACCTGACAATGGAATGGAGACCGCCGCCTCCTGGTACGAGCGCTGTCTGCAGTTCCACAGGTCAGTTACCAAGTTAAACAAGTTAACAAGTTTTTATTTTAACATCTTGGGGCCTTAGCCTGTAACACAATGGTGCCAAAATGGGCTCCCAGTTGAGGGCTTTAATTACTATTTATTAATGCTTTCGGTCCAGTGTCGGTCCTTTTAATGTTTTGTAGTACAGCAATAGTTATTTGTTATGCAAGAATGCAAAATGATTGTTTGCGGCGAGTGCTTGTATTCAGAAGCACGAAACGCAAATAATATTGCATTCGTGCGAAACACAAAACTTTTCATCTCACAGAAGCGAGGAAATGACTTTGTTAGCCAAGCGTGACAAACAATAGACATAGGCAGGTAGGTATCTACCATAGAGGTTAGTGAAATGAGTTTCCTTCTTTTTTGCTTCTTCACAAAGGAGTAGGGTAGAGGCGCCTAAAGTCAGCCACCCCCCAGTAGTCGGCCATTGCGGGTTTAAAGTTCAATAACTAGTGTAGTTTTTAACATATAGCTTTATCTGTATTTTTCTATGGTTTATTGATTAATTAACGATACCTGTAATATTTTGTTTTATTTATAATTAATTGTGTTTATTTAAAAAACACGTTTTAATAACTTGCGATTCAGAATCACGGTCCGGTTTCGCTGTGTTTTGTACTGTGGTATGCCATGTTTTATTTTATTCTCATTATTTAATTAATTGTTGACCTCTTGATAACTTAAATAAACCCTTATTTGTGATATAGGCCGGGGGCCTATATCACAAATGGGGGCCGACTATTGGGATCAGTAATTTCATTCAAATGCCAGTACTCGGCCCCCCGGCCGACTTATGGAATTTCTGTAAATTTCACGTAAGCAGCCCAAATTGACAGGTTGCACATATCTTTTTCTTCTGTATAGAGTTCACAAAGCATTGAGAATATTATTTTGGCAACAACCCAATACTCGGCCACCAAAAAAAAATGCCTATTAGGTGGCCGACTTTTGGACTTAGTCTCGAAGAAACTTTGTCAACCCAGAAGTCGGCCACAAGCAATTGCTTTTTCATACCTTATATGGTGCGGCCGACCACTGGCTACCTCATGGCCGACTTTAGGTGATAGGCGGCCGAGTACTAGAGAAATGGGTGTTTTTTTGTTTAACGCTAATTTTCTCCATCGCAGTATGAATTGGAAGAATAATCGTTTTATTTACTGAAACCTAAGTAACCGCAGCTTCAATTAATATTGGTTACGTCCTTCTAGAACCTCCAACAACAGAAATAATGGACTTTGAAGTTGCACATTTCACTAAGTGGCCGACTACTGGTTCCTTTACCCTATATGGCGTTGCCAAGCAACTGGTTGTTGATTATAAATCGTGTCTTCTTGAAGTGTCATAAAATCAACAACCCGTTGCTAGGCAATGCTACAAGTTGAAGGAGTTCCTTATTTTTTTTTATTAGGGCGTCGAGTTCAAAAATCGAAGCGCACAAAAATACAAAGCGGTTTAAAAAAGGATCTTCTACGATCGCATGTTTAAAGTAACAGCGTACTTTCCGAGCATGGGAGATGAAAAGAATATTATGAGTCTAATAAATTCTAGAGGATTAGTTCGCTGCTGGTTGTAGGAGAACAACAAAAAAATCTCGGTTTTGTCCTTCTACCTGGGACGCCATTGATACGCCATTGTGTTACAGGTTACATTGTGGCCCCAGGTTTTTTACTGCGGTCTGTCATCTAGATTCTAGGACGTTTATCAGTAGGTAGTTGTGTTTGGTTCTTTCTGTTCTGTGACATTCTGATATTAGGCTAGTTAGGTGTGAGACCAGTGTCCCATCCTCAAATGAGAGTCCCACTAGTTTTTGCCTAGTAGGTCTTGGGGTGCTCTTCTTTTTATCTTGCAAAAGTTTTTTGGCATGACAATTAGATTTGACGCCAGCTGATTTGGGTGCTCCAGTAGTATTGATTAGTATCTACAGGGTGCACTCGAATTCGATAGCGGAACTTTAAGTAGGCTGTCTACTGATCAATAGAAACACTTGTACAAGGTGTCGAAACAAATATCTGCTGTTTCATACATTTGGCGCAGTAGGTACTGAGTCGACCTTTTGTATGGAACAGCTGATATTTTTTTCGCTCCTCTTTTTTTGCCATCTAGTACAACTGTTTTGTATTGATCAGTAGAAAGCCTCCGTTAAGTTCCGCTATCGACTTAGAGTGCACCCTGTAGTGATGTTGTCCTTTATTTCTTCCTTTGGTCTTTATTAATGGTAGGCACTTTGACAAGTTGACAAGGTGGCGCGAGGGAAAAAAGGCCTAATACCTACAGTGGGCAGAGGAGGGCTGATGATGACTGTCAATATGTACGGGGGGTATCAATGAATAATAATATACGTAATCAGTCTAAGCATGAGCTCGGTGTTTGATTGACGTCCTCTATCTATGATAAGTAACTTTACATGGCGCAGCCGGTAGGATCCGAACCTACGCTCCCAAAGGGAATCTGATTTCCGATCAGATTCCCTCTAAAGATGTCAATATGTACGGGGGGTATCAATGAATACGTAATCAGTCTAAGCATGAGCTCGGTGTTTGATTGACGTCCTCTATCTATAATAAGTAACTTTACAATGACTTATCCCCTTTCACCAGATTCTGGTCAGTGGACGACAGCCAAGTGTGCACGGAGTACTCAGCCCTGCGGTCCATCGTGATGGCGAACTGGGAGGAGACGGTGAAGGTGCCCATCAACGAGCCGGCGGCGGGCAAGAGGAAGAGTCAGATCCAGGAGTACGTGGAGTACCACGGCGGCGCTGGGGTGCAGCATATTGCGATTAACACTGAGGATATCATCACTGCGGTATGTGAATAAACAATATGTGGAGTCAACTAAGCAGCGGGTTTCCTGGCGAAATTGTTCCTTAACCGTTAGCGAGTGGTTTTGCTACCTCAAATTCACAAATGTACGTAACTTAGAAAAGAAACTAATGCCCGTTTTCACCAACGACCCCTAATTTTAAAAGGCCTTTTAACGAAAGTTATTTGCACCTCTGCAAGTCTATGGGTCATGGATGAAGGATCATACACACTCAACTCATAACGCTTGTGAGTGGAATTCGTATGGTCCTTCATCCATGACCCCTAGACTTGCAGAGGCGCAGATAATTTTCGTTAAAAGGTCTTTTAAAATTAGGGGTGGTTGGTGAAAACGGGCATAAGGCCCGGTTTCTGAATTGAGAATTTTGCTAAGCAAATACTTTACTATTGTTCTGTCACGCTCTTTTGTGAGAAATCTGCAGAGACAGGACGACTTACCCATTTGCCGAATTTCTCAATTCAGAAACCGGCAGTAAGTCATAGATACAGTCGGCCACACGCTAGGATACCCTTTTTTGTTCGATTGGCGCCTTTTCTTATGCCGCGCGCGGTAAGAGCCGCCATGGGGTATCTGTGACTGTGGCTGACCGTACTAATTTCACACTCAATATTGTGTTCAACATTGCTTCTTCTTCTTAGGGTGCCCCCCCGACTCAGCGAAGGTTGGCCGTCAGCTTCGCATTTCTCTCTTTGTTCTTCGCAAGGCGAAATAGCTGGGCAGCACTCGCGATCTCAGGGGGGTTACCCTTGACGCTATTGCGATCAAATTGAAAAAGTTTAATAATTAATTTCTCTTTGAATTCGCATAGTAATGCTTTGATTTTAAATATTTTGTAATGTTTATTCATAGGTAAGGCTGTTTTATTCAATAAAAAAATAGAAGTTAAAAACTAAAACCCGACTACTAAAAGGCTTAAAACAAGACCTGTTTATCCTTAAAATAGACTCATAGATAATTAATCGTAGTCGGAGGCCATCGGTTTATCAAATGCGAATGTGGTGTCCTCCGACTACGATTAATTATCTATGAGTCTATTTTAAGGATAAACAGGTCTTGTTTTAAGCCTTTTAGTAGTCGGGTTTTAGTTTTTAACTTCTATTTTTTTTTTGAGCTTTGTAGTAAGTCATTTTGGACGATCACCCAGAATAGAACCAAGAAGGGCAAAAAAAAACACATTTTGGAATTTTTTGTTCTATTTGTTATGTTGACGCTACATGTGTTATACATTTTTGAAAAGGTCTTTTAAAGTCCTTTCATTTGATACCCATGACGATGGTATCCGATAATTTTTATTTTTAGGTCCACAACTTTAGGGCGCAGCACAGCCGCCATCTTGGTTTTTTTCAAAATTAAACTATCCTATGTTACCTGGGTGATTAAGACGAATCCAACGACACCTCATTTGTAGAAATCGGCCGAGTAGTTTAGGCTCTGCGAGGGAACAGATGAACACACAAACATACATACATACATACATACATAAATACATACATAAATACATACATACATACATACATACATACATACGCTGCTAAAATCATAACCCTCCTTTTTGCTTCGCGTAGTCGGGTAAAAATACAAAATGCGTCTTAATTAGTAAAATATTAAATTTTGTAAATTGCGCCTTATTGCGGCCGTATTGGAAAAATGCGTCAAGGGTAGGTAGAGGGGCAGTCCACACCCGTAAATTTCTTAGCCAGAATTTTCTCCTTCGGCCGACGCCGATGTTTCAAGGTTACTTTTAAGAGTTAGACTCTTGTCGGTGCAGCACTCTCCGTGCACTCCGGTCACAGGCCAGTTCCTTCACCTCCTGGTACGTCCCGACATCCACCTTCTCTTTAATTTGGTCGAAGTAGCTTCTCCGAGGCCTTCCTCTACCTCTCTTTCCTTCTAACTTAGTTAAACCTACAAATCTCCCTCATCTTCCTTCAAGGTGGAGAACCTGCGAGCCCGCGGCGTGGAGTTCCTCTCCATACCCTCGGAGTACTACCGCATCATCCGCCAGCGCCTCTCCCGGAGCAGGGTGAAGGTGGCGGAGAGCATAGACGAGCTGGAGCGACTGAACATCCTCATAGATTATGATGACGAGGGGTACCTGCTGCAGATCTTCACCAAGAACACGCAGGACCGACCCACGCTGTTTGTGGAGGTCATACAGAGGAGGAATCACAATGTGAGTTGACTATAGCATCTTAAATAGGTATCTAGCCGCGCAGCCCATGCAAAATTCATCCAAATATGTATGTCTAGCCGCGCAGCGCCATCCAAATATGTCTAGCCGCGCAGCGCCATGCAAAAAAAGATATACTTCTGGGGCCTTAGCCTGTAACACAATGGCGTCTCAATGGCGTCTTAGGTAGAAGGACAAAACCGGGATTTTTTCGTTGTTCTCCTACAACCAGCGAACTAATCCTCTAGGATTAGACTCTTAGGGCGGTATTCTAGAACGCTACTTAAACTCAGTTTAAACAGAGTTCAGACTGTCGATAAAGCAGTGCATGTTTTGATATGAAGGGAGGGATATTCAAATCAAAATATGCACTGTTTTATCGACAGTCGACACTACTAAACTCTACTTAAACTGAGTTTAAACAGAGTTCAAGGAGCTTTCTAGTTTGAACTGAGTTTAAACAGAGTTTAAGTAGCGTTCTAGTTTGAACTGAAATTTGAAGGGGGGCAAAATTTTGGTATTGGCAACCCCTCCTCAGCATTTGAGACTAAGGGTGGTATTCTAGAACGCTATTTAAACTCAGTTCAAACTAAACGCTACTTAAACTCTGTTTAAACTAGAAAGCCCCTTGAACTCTGTTTAAACTCAGTTTAAGTAGAGTTTAGTAGTGACGGCTGTCGATAAAACAGTGCATGTTTTGATTTGAATATACCTCCCTTCATATCAAAACATCTACGAAAAAAGAAAACCAAAACATGCACTGCTTTATCGACAGTCTGAACTCTGTTTAAACTGAGTTTAAGTAGCGTTCTAGAATACCACCCTTAATATTCTTTGCTATACTACAATAACATTAAAAGGACCGACACTGGACCGACAGCATCAATAAATCGTAATTAAAACCGTCAACCGGAAGCCTATTTTGGCACCATTGTGTTACAGGCTAAGGGCCCTGTTTGTACTGAGTCATACAGTGAGTAAAGATAGGGATGTAGCGGAGCTAAGCATTCGCATCCGCATCCGCATCAGCGGTTCCTCAGCATGAAATCTAACTCCGCTTCCGCAACCAGTACCGAAGCGGGGTTATGTTGGATGCACAAAAGATCCCACTGGGTCGAAGTGTCCCGGCCTCTCAGCCTGGCCCCATACTGATAAGATAAGATAAGATATGTTGGAGTGAATAAAGAGACGCACGCGCGCGCCGCCTCCATTAACTGGCCTCAGTTAGGTACAGTGGGCCACACGCTAGGATACCCCTTTTTGTTCGATTGGCGCCCTTATGCCGCGCGCAGTAAGAGCTGCTACGGGGTATCTGTGACTGTGGCCGACCGTACATGCCGCAGAAAAGACCAGCCCAGCAGCGCACAAAATATGGGGGTTGTGCGACGGAGCCCCCCCTTTTTTGTTACAAACTCTCTATCCTGTGCCACCTCTGGCCATGCGTGCAAGAACTTATTCATGTCATCTTGCTATCATAAGCCTACCGCGCCTTTGTTTTCCGTCACGTGGGACCCAGTCGGTTGCCCCTATGAAAGGAAAATTACTCCTGCTTGCATAGTCCAGCAGCGCACAGAAGACGTTGTTGGGGGTTGGGGGGCGGGCCCTTTTGTCTATCATTTGTGGATCTTTGTTGTGTGTGACCAATTTCGAAATTCAAATAAGTTTTATTTTTCTTTTCAGGGCTTCGGTGCTGGCAACTTCAAAACGCTTTTCGAATCTCTAGAACTGGAACAAGAGAAACGCGGTAACTTGTAAAAAAGATAACGGCTGAATGGCCTGAAAGGTTTTCTGAACGAAGTGTAGTTTTTGAGTGTTGCAAACATACGTCTCAGAAAACAACTTTTGAAGTATTAGCAAAATAAGACCTGGCACCTAAAAGTTTAGAATGTAATTGATGTAATCATAAATTCAATAAACTTTTAAGACCCAATCAATCTGTAATTAAATTTTCTGGAAAAAGCAACCCCTGTATTCTCTAAAAAAAACACCGTGAATTTAACGATTATGATTTCAATAAGGGCTTATTTCCCAGCGCCTGTTTTGACGCGTCAACCGTTCGTGAATGTTTTTTATTTTTCAGAATAGACGCGCAGAAAAAGTATTTTCATTTTTAAGCTAGGGTAGGGTAGGGTAGGAGAAAAAACCAAAATTCTTCAAAAAGAGTATCACTTTAATGAATTGTGTCCGATTAACATTTTAAGATAGGTCGTTATAATAATAATTATGCAACACACATTAGATCTTGAGACGAACTATGACAATAATGATATTTACAAAATACCCTTTATGAAATACAGAAGACAGAAGAGACAAAAATATTAGGGCCCGCTTTCACAAAGTAATCAGTTGAGTGCGGTTTAGTAAACGCCTGATTATCTCTGAGAAATCTGAGCAAAGTCTTCAAGAATAATAATAGGCAAGTAGCACTAAGGAACCGGAAAATTTATTGATTGGAGTAACATAATGTTAGGTTAAGTTTTCGAAAAAAAACCTAATATTAATAAATAAAAGCTATATTAAAATTTCACTAAAAATCAACAGCACCAAACATTTTTCTTTATATGTAACAAGAAAACGCCAATATAATCGTAGTCAATATAAAACATCGTTATTATTATTTTTAAATTACGACACGTCCAAATTGACTTGGTCTTTGGACAAGAAATACCTGATCGATCAAGTTAACATGGACGCATAGCAGGGGTATGACTTTTGTCTATGTTTTCTATGACATCATAAGCGTTAGCAGATTTTTTTGCATATTTAAAACATACAAAGAACAGCACATTCAATGAAGTATGACATGTATTTTGTAATCATGATCTATTTGTATTTATTTTGGTCACACTCTTCATGCTGGCAAGGATGGAGCGGAGGAAGACATAAATCAGCAAAATTAAATGCATCCACAATATGTGATTCCTTCCACTCTTTTCTCAGAAGCATGAAATTAGTGTAGCGGCTTATAGGCTTATTAAATAAATGCGCTAACGAGAAAAAAATACATCCGATGAAAAAAATACATCCTCATTGGTGGCACTTGACGGCGCAAGAATGTAATAAGCCTTAAAAGTTTATACATATTTCGTTCTAGTTCTGAACGGTGAATCTATTACATAATTTGTGTTTCAGCAATCACAAATAAATTAAAAATATTCATTTACGGCGATGATCTTTCAATGGCTTGCTAACCTACCGATTAACTAAAGGCTGTTTAGCAGACCACTGTGAAATCCGCCCCAGATAGATACGTCTATTTTACTAACAAGTACCCTCGTTTTTTTATTATTTTTAAACTACTAATTTTGTTACCTAGTTTTTACCACGTAGTAATTTATGGTTTATTTCCTCGATGCACTGGGTATGAAAAAACAAATAGAGTATAAAATACATATTAGATAAATATTATCATCACATAGGTCAAAGTATCAAACGAATGTAGGAATTTTCTTTTGAGTAGACTTCAACAGAATGTTAAGTAAAAATAAAAATGCACTATTGTAAATTAATGATGGCCAAATTCAATGATTAGGCGCCCACATGCACCTACAAAACCTTCTAAAGTATGAATCCTATTTGAGTGTAATATATGTAATCATAGATATAGTAAATGCAAGCAAACGTGTGTCCAGTGCATCTTATTAAAAATTATAATAATAGGGATTTTTATAATTAAATTGGTTTTCTTTTCAGCCCAGCTGTAAAATGTCAATGAAATATGTTTTTTTTTTCGAAACAAAAATATCAGCCGCATCAAAATTCTACGAAACAAATACAACTTCGAGACCGACAAACACACAGATAGTTACAGGTTTCTTTGGTCCACTTGCGTCGACCAGGGTTAGCCAGTTAACTCTGAGTTAACGTCAATAATTGTATGGAAATGCCAAGTTAACTCATCTGAGTTAGTTGGCTAACCCTGACTGACGCAAGTCCGCCTTAGTAATATACAGATGTAACATTTTCCGATGCAAATGCGTTATTCACGAACAATTTGTCTAATTCAGTGTTAATCGCGACCTACTTCGGATTTAAAAATAAAACACTCTCCAAAAAGAGCTCTCGTCACATACAATTCAAAGTATAATATATTAATAAAAACACGTTCCTAGAAAAAAAGTAGCGTGAAGTTGTTTTGCGAAGGTCAGCTGCGTTTGTATACAGCTATCGAAAACCGCCATCTTGCATTACGTTGCGAAATAAAGCAAGATGGCGGTGGCAGATATAGGGATACATATCTTTTATCGATGCCTCGTGCCGCCACGACAACAGTCAAAGTGGACCTTTATGGCTCAATTCGATATTTCAGTCCAATTTTGCCTCAAAACACCATGGCTCGATCGTCCATTAATCACGTGAGGCACGAAAGGTGGCCGGGGGGGATGGTTTCGAAAAAAATACAAAATTTCACAAGTTCCCGGGGGTTTAGTGAGATATCACGTGTATAATTTTTGTCATTGAACGCGCAAAAAGCAAAAAGTAACATGTTGCTATAAAAAACATCACGTGATTTGGACGACCACTTATCACAAAACAATAACACGTCCTAATCATGGTGACAAATATTAGCATTTACTTCTCACAATCTATCAACGCGGAGATGAAATGATGGGATATAGGCTCGAGGTGTCAAGTGTATGAAAAACAAGGATCAGAATTTTTGCGAACACTGCGATCTGTGCCGCATCGACGAGCATTTTCGTCCGTCGGTGCGCCATCTTGCTTTATTTCGCCGCGAGGCCGAAGGCCGAGTCCCGCGTTGAGTGTACTATACAACGTGTTACAAAACATCCTAACTCTTTTTACAGAGTGTAACCTAGTGGTCAATAGGATGTCAAAACTGTAAAAAAAAGTTGAAAAAAATAATTTTTATTTTATAACCTCAAAATTGAAAAATAATCATAACTTTTTTGTTTTTGGTATTAGCTCAAATTTTAAAATATGTTTGTGTTTGTATGTGCATTTACATAGCTTTGTGTTGTTAAAACATTGTGAAAGTCAATGAAAACAATATTTAAAAAATACTTTTCTCCCGCCACAGCATTCACATTTTATTAATTTAAAAATCAACGGAACGTCATAGAGCAAAAAAAAAAAAAATAGGTTGTGATCCCTATCACCGGGTGCTATTACCCTGTAAAAAGAGTTAGGTACTTTTGTAACACCTTGTGTAAAACAAGATGGCGCCACCCATCGCTGCAGGCGCCGAATCAGTCGTGTCTGAAAAAATGCCTCATTCCACCTCAAATTTGATGAATCATGGGCCAATACCAAGCTCGCCTTACATCCTCAACTCCCTACAAAGCCTCGCTGGGTTGGGGCGCCTTTTCGTCCGGTAAGTCGGGCTCCAGGTCGCCCGGGTCCACTATCTCAAAGTCTCGGTCCGTGGAGGAGCGTTGGCTGTTCTCTGATTCTGACTCAGATTGCTTCTCGTTGCTCGGCGTCGGCGGGTCGTCTCTGCAGATGAAAAAACTACAGGTAAATAAAAATAAATAAAAACTAAGGCCTTTGCATCTACGTAATGAGATGATTTATACAGCGTCCAGTGGCACCTTCACTCACACTAGATGGGTGAAGAGACCACTCGGCGCTGCACTGCCTGGGACATTGTTTTAGATGGAGTAGGCTTGCCCAGCACCTATACCATTCCTGACAGCTTAGTCGGCCTAGCCCACAGGAAAGACAAATATAAATAAACAAATACATTTACTTAGGTAAATAAAGAAATACATGAAGCCACTTTTTGTTTTTTCTAAACGCCCTTGCTAGGGAACATTATAAAAGTTTATAAAAGTTGAAAAAAACCAAAGAAAAGTCCAGTAGACGAGACCGGTTGAAGAAATTCGCATCGACAGTTACTTGACTCGGTAGCTCAGTTGGTAGTGCGCCTGCATTGTGTGTCAAGAAGTACAAATAAATGCATGCATCTGAATTTGAAATAGTGTAATGGCGCTTGTATGGAACAGCTGATATTTTTATCGCTTAATTTTTTTATTGATCAATAAACAGCCTTAATGTTCCGCTATTGAATTAGATTACACTCTGTAGTTATTAAACACTCACTTGGCCTCCTCATTGTCGGCGTTCTCGTTGACCCGCTGTTCGGCCTCGTCCTTCAGCAGCGGTTTCTTTTCCTCGGCCTCGGCCTCGTCGTCCGAGTGCTTCTCTTTCTTGCGCTTCTTCTTGCTCTTGGCCGCCTTGTCGCTGTCGGGACCCGGCCCGCGGTACTCGTACTAAACGAGAGACAAATACACCGTGTTACAAAACATAAAAAGTAACCTACTGGTGCCAGTTTCATAAATCCACAATTCATGGATTATTATGACCATTCGATGTAAAGCCTGTCCAGGAACAATTTGTACCTCGTAATTTTGCGGATTTTTTTGGCAACTATTTTAAATAATGGTAATCTTTTCTCAAATATCACAAAAGTCATAACATTTCAAGTGTCACTTTGAAATTTTGACAAATCGTATAAAATTTCAACAAATCTATGTGAAAATATCAGCGATAAATACATAGAAAGAAAGCCATGTCAGAGACCCTTTGGGTGGCCTAAAAACTCTGGCACCAGGGGTGGCCACTACCTCATACGATTACCTACCTACCTACATAGAAAGAAAGGAAATTGGTTATGTATTGTTAAAAAACCGGTAAATTGTACTTATACCACTAAATAACATCATTGTCAGTTGACATGTTGTGGACAAGGCTGATATAGTGATACTTATTTTACAAGACACCGCAGTTTTTCATTTCCTTATTTTCAGGTGTCATTTTCTCAAGGTCTCCTTACGATGTTTTCCATCACGGTTGCAAACGTTGCGCGTAACGGTGAAAGACCACGACGTCGTCTTAGGCCGTCTTGCACCACTTCTTAAATGCCACTTAAGGCTGGAAGATAGTAGTGTGGCGGGAAATTCAAAATTTTCACAGATTTTTACATTTTATAGCTAAACTGAGCTATTTTTGTTCAGCGATTTTTCGTTCGCGAGAATAAAACCGTATTCTTTTCATTATTGTAAACAACAGAACAACAATAATTCAGCCGATTATGTGTTCTGGTCTACGACAAGTTTTTTGGGCAGTACCACTGCTTCGTAGACCAGAACACATAATCGGCTGAATTATTGTTGTTCTGTTGTTTACAATAATGAAAAGAATACGGTTTTATTCTCGCGAACGAAAAATCGCTGAACAAAAATTGTTCAGTTTAGCTAGAAAATGTAAAAGTCTGTGAAAATTTTGAATTTCCCGCCACCTTGCTATTGTCTACCCTTAAGTCGCCATTTAAATCGACTTTTGTATGAAGATTTTAGTTAAATGCTGTTTAAACTACATTTATGAAAGTGGTGCAAGTCGGCCTTAGTATAGAATACCCCCAAAACAGGACACGTTCAATCGGTTGGTATAACCCGTGTCATTAAAGAAAACATTTAGGATGAACTTCAAAACACTCTTCCTCTCGCTCTAATTAATACAGTCAAAGCGAGACAACGCTAGGTTTTTAACTCCGTCCTAAATGTTTTCTTTAATGACACGGGTTATATCTCTAATGTCTACGAATTTCACGGGTGCGGTAACTAGCTGATAAAGAAATTCGTCCGGAATAAAAATACATTTAAACGAGCGAGAGAAGTTCTCCGAGTCTCCTTGAACAATCCGGCGTTTGTATGTATTAATTGTTCGTTCGACTATAACTCAAGTTTTAGTCGGATCGTCATGAAATTTGGTAGGCGGGTAAATGAGGCAAAGATAATTTTTAAGCTCGAACATGAGCCACCTCGGTCGAGGGCTTGCTGTGATATGGGGTCGCTAGTTCATAGTTCGGGGCGAGGCACTAGTTTTTTTAAGAGGTCAGAAAGTGAAGTAGTCACAGGTGGCTCTCGGATCGTAACACCCTGTATAGTTACCTGGTAGAGCGGCCAGAACGAGGCGAAGAAGCCGACGTCCTCAGTCAGATTTGGCAGCAGCCACAGATGGTGTCGTGAAAGCGTGATGATCCAAACGCCGCAGAAGACCACCACTCGCAGCACTGCCAAAGCGATGATCAGTACTAGGAAACCGGCGGCGGCGATGCTTAGGTAATAGACACCCTTTCTGCGGAGAGAGAAAATTATACTGCGTTATTTTTATTTTATTTTCAGACGAAAACTTACGGCTAAGATACATACAAGATAGCAAATACATAGTTAATAAAAAGCCAATTAAAAGTTTTCACAGATAGAAGAAACAATAGTAAGAAATGGTACAGAATTAAATAGTTAAAGAAATAGAAGATTTTATTTACCGAAGTATATCATTAATGATTGCCTGGCAGAGATCGCTTTTAGCGATAAGGCCGCCAATTGTATGCTTACTGATTGGTTTTACGTGTGGATAGGCCGGCTAAGCTGCCAGGATGGTATAGGTGCTGGGCAAGCCTACTCCATCTAAAACAATGTCCCAGGCACTGCAGCGCCGAGTGGTCTCTTCACCTATCTAAGTGTGAGTGAAGGTGCCACTGGACGCTGTATAAATCATCTCATTACGTAGATGTAAAGGCCTTAGTTCTAACCCGTGCAAGGGAACTTTTATAAAGATTTTTATAAGGTTAAAAAATTCGCTCGGAACCGAATTTGAACCATATACCAGGATTTTAACTTCATTGATACTCGTCTTACGGACTATTGGGCGCCATGTAGTGTGATACTTTGCACTTATCTAATCCTGTTCCGAGATAATTTTTTAACCTTATTTTATCTTTATTAACTGTGTTATATCGTGAACAAACCCGCGGCTTAGTTGGCTCCACACCACACTTTATTGTTGAACAACAAGAAACTATTTGACCGCGTTTTGTCTCGCTGTCGAGAAAAATCCTTCATAATCGGGTTTTTGTCGTAAACAGCAACTGCTGTTCACAAAGTCATAGCTTGGTTTTATAGGTTTTTTGCTTTAGAAGATGTACACATTAATACTAATACTATCCTTTACTTACACGATATTCTATGGCCCGGTTTCTGAATTGAGAATTTTACTAAGTTAACGTTCTGTCACGTTCTTATGTGAGAAATCTGCAGAGATGCTTAGGTGCTTGCTTAGCGAATTTGTCAATTCAGAAATCAGCAGTATGTAATTTAGTTTTATCAAAATAACATATTTTGGACACTCTGATTTTTCTAGACTTTTAGTAAGTCTAGTAAACAGGGACTCGCATCAAACTAAACCAATCAAATCCAGTCTTTGTGGGAATTAGTTCCACACATTGTTTGCGTGGATCTCCTCTACATATATTGTGCGTTCATGTAGCGACGATTTCGCGGGATCGCGCAATGGCGCCGCTTCGTGAACGCACAACATTTCGGGTTGTCTATAAACTAATTTAAGAAAACATTTTGCTGGCGCGATGCAGGTTTCGTCGCACTCTCTCGCTCCCACTTACCGAACAGTGGCGGGCCAGAGCGGGAACATGCATACGGCGACCGTTCCCAGGACAACCAACGCGCCGCATAGCCAGTAATACCACGGCATAGGGTCGTAAATCCAAACGTATGCGTCCGGCGTGTCAAGGAAGAACTGGTCCATGTGCATTTCGAGCCGGATCTTGCGCTTCTTTTTGTTCGCGTCTTTGTCCTTCTCTTTGCTGTCTTTTTGGTCCTGGGAAGTGAGAAAAGACATGTTAGATTCATGATTCAGAACGATCCGAGCTAGTGAAGCTGGAGAAAAAAAGTAGCTAGATACTTAGTATTAGATAGTAATAAGTATCTGCGGGGGGAGCATGACTTTTATCGAGGCGGATTTATCCAACAAATGGCGGTTTATCAGCATTTTAGACGTCTATAGTGGGTTATATATCGCTCTTGACGATATATAACCCACTATAGACGTCAAAAATGCTGATAAACCGCCATTTTGTGGATAAATCCGCCTCGATAAAAGTCATGCTACAGGGACTGATTTATATAATTTTTTTACTTAAGATAATATTTTGACGTTCAATGTAAATAATTTATTTATGGCATATTGAATAAAAACATTTGAATCTTGAATTTGAATCTTGAATCTTAAATCATGAGGAAATGTCACTCTTTTATGCTAGACTAGCTTTTGCCCGCGACTTCGTGCGCGCAGGCTTAGTTTTTTTTCCGGTTATCACAATAAAAAAATAGCCTATAGCACTCAGCGATAACGTAGCTTTTTATAGGAATATTTTTTAAAATATCGAATGAGTTGTTTTGGAGATTACCCCCTACATACATACATACAAACTTTTCCTCTTTATAATATTAGTGTAGAAGAGGTAAGCTGAGGGATACGCCCTTTCTCCAGACTTAGGCGGACTTGCGTCAGTCAGGATTAGCCAACTGAATCCGAGTTCATTTGACATTCCCATACAATTATTGACGTCAACTCAGAGTTAACTGGCTCACCCTGGTTGAGGCAAGTAGATCTTAGTGGCATAGGCGATCAAACCCCGATTCCATCCGTCTACCGCTTAAACACTAAAGTGTCAATCTCACCGCTTATGCATATGCGAGATTGACACTTTAGTCTGCTATCACCTTTGATAGAGTTTGCGTGCGTACACACGACAGCACGTCAACCCTTACACGCTAGCACTCTACTCGGTTACGTTACGGGCGTCTTTACAACCAAAGTGTACAGTCTGACCTGCTGTCGTGTGTACATTTGAACAGCGCCGGTTTGCCTGAGGTTGCGGGTTTGAACCCTGTCCCGAGCGATTTTATTGACACTAAGGTGGACTTGCGACAGTCAGGGTGAGCCAGTTAACTCTAAGTTAATTTGACATTTCCATACAATTTTTGACGTTGAGTTAACTGGCTAAACCCTTTGACGCAAGTGGACCTTAGTACAATTTTTGACGTTGGTGTCGTAAGTACTTACCTTGCCTTCACTGGCGCTGGCTTGGTTCTTCTCTCCATCCTTTTCGTCCCCACTCTTGCTCGCCTTCTCTACCTCTTTGTCCTTCTTCTTCTTCCCTTTCAGCTCCTGTTCGCTTACCGGTACCTGAAAACATTCATTACTCTTGGTTGGTATGGTTTTTGTGCCCATGCTCCATCCATCTCACACACACACACACACACACACTTACACCCTTACATTTCACAAACAGAGAGGACAAACACACTCTACACACTTGCTTGCTAAAGTAATAAAACATAATAAATAGATTCATACTTAAAATTAAAAATGTGATTAAAGGCGGATTAAAATGGGCAGTTGGACATAAATTAACTCTTAGGTCCACTTGCGACAACCAGGGTTAGCCAGTTAACTCTGAGTTAATGTCAATAATTTTATGGAAATATCAAATTAACTTAGAGTTAGTTGTCTAACCCTGACTGACGCAAGTCCGTGTTACTCAGCTATGATAGTAAACCAACCGCTTAAATACCTTTTTAGCCCTGTGGAACAGTTTGTGCAGCAGCATTTTGTGCAGAAAGTCGGTCACCTCCAACCGTGTGGTGAAGAGAGGACTCTTGCCGGTCGCCCATTTTGAGGTCAGCAACGCGTCGACCGCCTTTACACCTGAAATCAGAAGTGGGATGCTGTTTAGACAAGGTGCGATAGCAAGACAAGTTTTATAGTAAAGAAACAATAAATATTTACTGCCACTTTTCAACACTCGAGAAAAACTGGTTTTGCTATTCGAATAATGTTTTGCCGCCTGATTTCCGATTGAGAATTTCACTAATTATCACTATTTTTGAAAGAATTCAAAAGAGACAGAGTATTTACTGAACGAAACCCTCAATTAAGTAACCGGAGCATAGACGAATTTACTTTACTTTCCAGATGAAATGGACCTACTTCAAAGGGTTGTTTAGAAAAACTAGTAGAGCCAAGCCAATTAGCCTGTGAAACCATTCAAACTTTAGCTTTGTATCAGTCCATGAAATATTTAATCTATCACATTACATTAAAGCCGGTACAGGCCATGTTAAAACAACCGTATCGCCATAAATTGAGGGTCGTAAATCCTTAAAATTGCACTGCCACGGTTATAACCCTGTTCAAATTGCTCGAAAGCGCGAATCGTCAGCCGATACGATATACCTATTAAAATACTAGGCCAGCCATGGAAAGGGTACTCTGCATTGTTTTGCCGTGTGGATGTTTGTGCTACATTGTTTTATCGTTGGGTAGTGTTGATTGATTAAGCTGTAGATACACAAAATGCTATGTGAAGAGGCGCGCGGCTTTATGACCTAAAAGCGTGGATTTGTATGCGAAATAAAAGTTGGATTCTAAACCTTAGAGAGAGATAGACACTAGGACGAACTCTAAAGAGTCTGAGAGAAGGCCTTATTCTCTCAGACTCTTAGAGTTCGGGCTGAATAAAATAATTACTAGTATCACTTCGCGTGCTACGGCGGATTTGCTAAATTCGCGTCGAGGATATTATGCCTCCCTCACGATGTTTTCCTTTCAAGTTTTTCTTCGACGTTCTGAACTGATGCTATTTTGCAAGAGTGTAAGTTACTTAAATATGACATCGAAGGACCACGCAGCATAAATGCTAGATTGTCATGAATGATCAACAAAATAAAAATAAGGGAACCAGTAAATTTTCTTCGAAACGGAAATGGATCAAGTATTTATTAGTAGAGTGAATTCGTCTGCATCTAAACAAGACTGCATTAAGGTGTCCCTAAATAAATCCGTTCGTCCAGTTAGTGACTGTGTGGAAATAGATTCTCGCTATGGGACACAGTGCAGTGCTATACGGTTTTAGATTGGAGAGAACGAACCCCTTTTTTTTGGTTAGCTTCTTTATTGTGCTATTTTAGCAAGTAGAAGTATTAATCCCTTCTTTCGTGGCACATATTGTACTGATGCAAGTGATATGTCTCGTGATCCATTCTTTGTTGGTCAAGTTGAGGACATTTGTTAGTAGTATGAGTTGATTGCACTCCTGTCTTTCAGCCTCTACTTCTTCTTTTTCTTCTTCGGCATGCCTCTTCATGTCCTTCCCATATAAGCCAGTCTGTGGCTATTGTGGTCCAGTTTGAGCCTGCTGTAGCTGTGGTATCGTCGGAGCATCGTGCAGCTGGGGCCTTAGCCTGTACCGCAATGGTGCCAAAATGTGCTCGCAGTTGACAGCTTCAATTACTATTTATTAATGCTGTCGGTGCATTAAATGTTTTTGTAGTACAGCAAAGAATATTCTGATTCTAATTCTAGAGGATTAGTTCTCTGGTTATAGGAGAAAAACGAGGAAACCCCGGTTTTGTCCTTCTGCTGAGACGCCATCGACACATTGCGACACGCCTGGTCTAGACTTCCCACCTAGCAGTCTTTGCATATAAGTAAGATGACTTTATAGCGTCTAGCGCACCTCTACTGACACTAGATGGGGAATGACTATTTGGACGCATGAGACATGTTTGGACAAGACTAGCAGTGCCGCGGAGATTGGCGCCAAGGGAAGATGCATATACCCAACAGTGGGCATCATTAGCCTTTACCTTTACCACTCTCGTAGCTTAGTCGGTGTGGGGAAAAACAAGATCAGTATAACAATAATATTAGACTTACCAGTGAAATACTCGACGTGGTGGTTGAGGAACTTGGTCTTCTTGGTGGGCACGTTGGCCTTGAGCCACTTGGCGACGGAGTACTCGTCGCTGGTCGGTTTCTCCGACTCGGCCTTCTCGCCGAACTCCTGGAAAGATGCAGCGCATTATATTTTGAGTATCATATCGATTGTGCTTCGGGTGATATTTCCACTTGCGTAAGTGAAGTTGCTAATCTAAAATTAAAGCCTCGTCCTATAAAGGGCAATTTTTAAATAGCTTTTATCCTGAAACACGTCAACTTCTAAATGTGATTTCCGACTACTTTTGTTCAACGACTTTTCGAAAACCTCGATCTCGATACTTTTTATTTTATTAATGTTTCTTATATGCTTTAAAAGTGTGTATTTCTTCCATTCCTTTCCATTTGCTTTCGTGCCCTCTCAACCAACTTTCTAGCCTCTCCTGATCTTATTTGTTACTCTGAGCTAAAAAATGAAAAACAAAGTTTGAAACATTTTTTTTGTGTGGAAAAAAATGCGCTTTCACCAAAGTCGTAGTACAAAAGTTATTGGAAATCACATTTAGAAGTTGGGGTGTCTGAGGAAAAAAGGTATTTAAAAATTGCCCTGTATAGACGTACCTACCGGTACAGTTATATTGCAGAGTGGTAACCTTTGCAAAGTCGAGCGAGGGAAGGGAGGCGATAGCGTGAAACAAAGAATCGATAGTCCGCTGTGTGAATACCAACCATGTTACTTTCACATTCGTGATCCCGAAAAACAAAAACGCTTGTATCTCGGCAAAACAACTAACGTAACGATTACACTAACTATGTAACTTTCACCTCCAAGTCATCACGAAACCCGAAAGACAACATCTCGGCAAAACCACTACACATAGGCAGTACACCAACTGTGCTATCCCACACCCAGGGGCCTTAGCCTGTAACGCAATGGTGCCAAAATGGGCTCCGGGTTGACAGTTTCAATTACGATTTATTATGCGGTCGGTCCAGTGTCGGTCCTTTTAATGTTTTTGTAGAACAGCAAAGAATATTATGAGTCTAATTCTAGAGGATTAGTTCGCTGGTTGTAGGAGAACTACGAAAAAATCCCGGTTTTGTCCTTCTACCTGGGACGCCATTGTGTTACAGGCTAAGGCCCCAGTACGTGCGTTCAAAAGTTCACCTGCACCGAGTCAAGTCAGGTGCGGTTTTAGTGCTTTCGGTCTATTCCGAGGGCATACCGGGTGCATCTAGGACATTTCGGATACGTTCAGGACATTTCGGGTACACTCGGGACATATCCGGTGCACCTAAGTGCGTTCGGGGCGGCCCCCGCGGCGTATTGTCTAAGTTCAACCTCTATGGTGATATATTTCAATGATATTGTGATTAAGATCGTAATCGAGACATTTATTAAAATGGTTATTGGCTACGTTTTAAATTTAAGGATATTGATTACGTGAAAGATTTCGCGATTTAGCTCATTCAATTTCCTTAAAAAAAGAGCCGCATTGAGGCTCCGGTAGTCCGGTTGAGCAACAGCCATTTTTAAATAATAAAGGAACACTAGAAATGTAGAAAAAATCTGCGACTACAGTGGCCATCTTAGCCCGTCTGATCGAGGTTAAAGTTAGACAACTGTAACCTGGCCGCGCTCTTCGTAAAAGTGTGTGTAAAAAAAAACGCACAGTTGCTAGTACTCAAAACCGGTTTATTTGCAGGAAAATAAAAATATTTTTGTCTACAAATTATGATAAGAGCTATTTTCCCGAAAATAAATCAGTTTTTTAAGGACTAGCAACTTAGCGATTTTTTTTACAGAATAAGCACAAAGGTCGCAAAAGTCTGCCGTAAAGGCACGCGTTGAGATTGCGAGTTTACTCGTAGATAATAGCGATCCTCCGTGGTTTCTATTGTTTATTAATAATAATTATCAATTTATCATACACACACTGCATATTTGTTTATTTTATTACACAGGGGATTTGTATGGAATTAACGTGAAATGTTTACATATTTATGATGGAAAACCTTCTCGTCTAAGAAATATTAGGCGGGCTATCGGGCTCAAATTAGGGGAAAAAAATGGGCATGAATGTCCTACATGTTTTTTTTTTGGAAATGTAAACTGCCCCTAAAAAAATAATCATCAACATCGGTTCACGTAGAAAAACGTCCTGAGGTAACACACTTAAAAAATAAAACTTTCGGGTCAATTCAGTAGGTACCTCCTCCTTTTTGGAGTTGGTTAAAGAAGTTAAAAACTAAAACCCGACTACTAAAAGGCCTAAAACAAGACCTGCTTATCCTTAAAATAGACTCATAGATAAATTAATCGTAGTCGGAGGCCATCGGTTTATCAAATGCGCATGTGGTGTCCTCCGACTACGATTAATTTATCTATGAGTCTATTTTAAGGATAAGCACTCTTGTTTTAAGCCTTTTAGTAGTCGGGTTTTAGTTTTTAACTTCTATTTTTTTTGAGCTTTTTAGTAAGTCATTTTGGATGATCACCTAGAATAGAACCAAGAAGGGCAAAAAAAAAGCACATTTTGGTTTTTTTTGTTCTATTTGTTATGTTGACGCTACATGTGTTGTACATTTTTGAAAAGGTCTTTTAAAGCCCTTTCATTTGATACCCATGACGATGGTATCCGATAATTTATATTTTTAGGTCCACCACTTTAGGGCGCAGCACAGCCGCCATCTTGCTTTTTTTCAAAATAAATCTATCCTATGTTACCTGGGTGATTAAGACGAATCAAAGGACACCTCATTTGTTGAAATCGGCCGAGTAGTTTAGGCTCTGCGAGGGAACAGATGAACACACAAACATACATACCCACATACATACGCTGCTAAAATCATAACCCTCCTTTTTGCTTCGCGTAATCGGGTAAAAAAGTAGGAGAGACCGCATGTATCGAGCCATTTAAAACTGCCAAACTGCCAAAAACACTATGTAAGTAGTGTAAACTGCAAACCGAACATGTAAACACGATAAATAACCGTCAGAACGCGTATTTTTCACATGTCGCCTCTAATCTCTATAAAACGGTATCTGCGGTCGACGATCTTATTGAATTGGAATGCTACCAAAAGATGCGCAGTTCCTTTTCTTGTTTTGGTAGTTGAATACTGCTAAATTTAGACTTTCAGACACGGTTTGAGACGAAAAAGGCGTTATATACACTATACGAGTGCCTAGTAACGTCGAACTATAAGTTACACTATTTCAATAGGCAACCCACATATGATATACAGGGCGTCCCACGGCTATGCCACATGGAGGGAAAGTACCTTAAATATTGTAGATGGAACATTTTACTGAAAGAAGACATTATTTTAATTTTAAAAACAATTTAAACTGCATTCATAGATATTGAAACAATTACATGGTTGAACCGGGAATAGAACCCGTTACATAAGAAAAAATATTACCCTGTAGTTTTATCATACCGATCGAAAGGCTTCATCATAAGGATTATTTTTTGCTAAATAACATAGTGTCAGAAATAAAAGGAAGACCATGAATTTTAACATTTTTAATACAACATTAATCAATTTATCAATGAAAATCACAGTAACAAAAGATTAAAGGTATGAATTATTTCTTTATAATCAGCCAGCTGCATTGCGATGGACAAAATTTTACGCGTCTTTCGGCTCAGGATACGGCTCGATTTGTTGCATACTACCAGGTAAATGTTAAAATTCATGGTCTTCCTTTTATTTCTGACACTAAGTTATTTAGCAAAAAATTATCCTTATCATGAAATCTTTCGATCGGTATGATAAAACTACAGGGTAATAATTTTTTCTCATGTAACGGGTTCGATTCCCGGTTCAACCATGTAATTATTTCAATATCTATGAATGCAGTTTAAATTGTTTTTAAAATTAAAATAATGTCTTCTTTCAGTAAAATGTTCCATCTACAATATTTAAGGTACTTTCCCTCCATGTGGCATAGCCGTGGGACGCCCTGTATACATTTTTTTTGTGTTTTACTTATTTATTTAAAACTAATATTTACTGATTGTAAGACGTGTCCCCGAATAAGCAGATCTTACAGATTTTGAACGAAATAATGTATCAGATAGGTATGCCTAAGAAAAAGTTACTGAAAAAAATTGCTGATGAACTCAAAATATACCTAAGCAAATAAAGTTTTTTTCAAGACAGGTTTTTTTTTGGAAAAACATGATGAGAATGATATCATTTTATTTGGAAACGAATCGATTCTGCGAAGTACAAAAATCCGATGAGGAAAAAGTTGAAAATCTGTGATCTTTGTCATTTGTGATAATTCTGAAACGTGGATACAAACCAGTTATGATTGTAAGGTTCATTGTACATTACGTGCTACGTCCATGACTTTGACCTCGGCTTCGTTACGTTAGCACTTAGCTTGAACGTCGATTCACAGTCTGTTGCATTGTTAATGGATGGAATAGCGTCTTCCAAAGACTGACGCAATTCGATTTAAGGCGCTGGGCATAGTGAATTAGCCCGCGCGCAAAGTAAAATGCACAAAATCGATTCCCGTATCAAATACACTAAAAAAATCGAAAATGTTCACAGATCAAACCCTAAAATTACATACTTGAGACCTATCTAACACAGCCAGTTTCATGTTGATATCCATAACAGATTGCAAGATATTTTGCTAGAAAAAAAGTGCGCCGCCTATTTTTTTTTCAAGCAAAATATCTTCAAAACCTTATGAATGTCAACACGAAACTGGTTGTTTTAGATAGTTCTCACGGTCTCACCTAATTCTAGGGTTTGATATATGAACATTTTCAATTTGTTTAGTTTCAATTTGATACAGGAATCGATTTTGTGCATTTTTCTTTGCGCGCCGGCGTTTCACTGTGCACCGCGCCTTAAAGTAACAATTAAAAAAGTTTATTGTATGTCAGTACGGAACCCTTAGTGCGCGAGCCCGACTCGCAGTTGGCCGGTTTTAACACGTTATAATCCGTGTGGGATGAGAATGGGATGCGATCTTTTGGAACTGAGACGCGCGCGGTAAGCAAAATTGCGTCGAAGCAACCTTGTCAAAGTAAAATAAAGTATATTTTCGATTGATTTCGACAAGACTCCATCCCATTCTCATCGCGCGCGGATTACAACATGAGTAGCATCTGGGTAGCATAAGTGAAATTTGTATAAATCATTACAGGGTCACTAAAAGTTAGGTCGCCTTGGTGAAATCAAGGGCTAATCTCTTACTTTGTAAGGTTTGAACACCATTGCAACCACGACCACGGGCCTCACACAATTCACACACAACCGAACAGTATAATAAGTATCACAGCACTGTCACTGCCTACAATTTCTGACTCAGAAACCCTGAGTGAAAGTAGGGCAATGGCCCACCGCGCTAGAACGAATTAGTAGTAAACCTGTCACGCTCGTAAGATGACTGGCGAATGTTTACTGTTACACTGTTAGTGATAATGATAAGTAAGATCAAGTCTTTGAATTGCATTTGTGTGTTCATTGCTTCGATCAAGGATAAAACTAGATACAACATAGAACTCTGAAATGTGTCTGGAAAAATAGATGCCCAAACTACCTTTGGGAGCTTATTTGCTCGTAGTCTATGCAATTAAAGTAAAATTGTACACTAATGCAATAAGGTTGACATTCGAATATTAGACGTATGGTCGAAATGATGTTTCGTATTGTTCTATTGCTGATATCATTTGTTTTTGTGGGGACAAGTTTTTATTGTGATTTTATACGTAATGCGGATTCTATGGGATTTAGTTCGGTGGTTCATTGATAAAGACAGTAGGTACAGTGGACGGAATTATTGATTGATTTTCGCTCTTATTTTGTGGCCGCTAAGAGCTAGCGATGACCTGGAGCGTGAGCTTGGCAATTTGGCAAAAGTCTATAGAATAAAGTTCTAGAACAATTTATGAGCATTAATTCTTTAGAAAACCACTTTTCTCTACGTTGCACCGTTTTTCATATATTAGCGAAAATCCCCGAAAATGGGAACTTTAAACCCGTCCAATTTTAAACTTTATCATCGTCTCGGTAGTTCCGCAAGCCCCGCTTTCTTTAGTGCCTAGAACCGCACCAAGCCGCGACCGAAGTTCGGAGTGATTTCGCCTGCAATCAGTGGCGGATTCACACATTTGCCGCCAGTAGACTTTACAATTTTGCCGCCCTACCGACCGACCAATTCCTAACCACTCTAGTCACCTCTTTGAGCTTCAAAAAACGCTGACTTTACCCCCCTTCAAAATATTAGTTTAAACACCTCAAAAGGGAACAAAACGTGCCGCCGAAGGGGCAGGGGCGCCAAACAGGCCTACTTTTACGTAACATCTCAAAAGATGCCCCAAAATCTGCCGCCCCTAAAATCTGCCGCCCTAGGCATGAGCCTACTCAGCCTATTGGTAAATCCAGCACAGCCTGCAATGCTATTGAATTACTGACGACATATTAGACCGAAATTCCGCCGAACGGAATTTTATGCCATCTTCATACAAACACAGTGGAATGTAAGGGTACTAACTGTCTACGGATCAGCCACCCGTATCGAATCCTCGCTGTGTTAGTTCAATTCGCTGCGTCTGACGCGTTAACGCGTCCGCGTCAACGAGAAATTCGCCGAGAGCCTTGGACGCAAATAATCGACCATAGGAATTAATACGCTAGGTGCCTTTCAACGCGTCTATGCGTCATACACGTACGCTAGGCACCTTTCAACGCGTCTGTGCGTCATCGTTTATAATTATAACCCAATCTACCTTTCCACATTTTTATTGCCCCTCATACTCATCTACCTGGAACGCACATAATCGTCCAAAGGCACTGCTTGATAGTCGCACGCGTAACGCACAGACTTGTCGTAAGGGGCTTTAGTATCATTTGCAGTACAAATCTTATAACCGCCAATGCTAAAAGAGGACCTAGAAGAGAGTTAAGTAAACCACTTTCTAAGTAGCTCCACCTGTATAACAAGCTTTAATGTAACACCTTGTATAATACCAGAGTGATTATTCTGAAAAAAACTGAAAATGCCCAGTTGTTGTGTGACCATTACTTGCTCTTATCGATTTTTAATTTTTTATTATTTTCTCTGTTATTTTTTTTTCTGCATAGACCGTGAAAAACTTAATACTAGACTTAGAATAGGTAGCGAGAATAATTAATTACTTAGGTATAAAAAAAAGGCACAAAAACAGCCTTTTAAATTCAAAATTTAGTATTTTCAGAATAAGCACACAGTGCAAATAAAATTATGAAGAAAACACACACACTCACACTAGTGCATACACACACCAACTGTGCCAATACTATAAACTCAAAGAAACCAGCTGAAATAAATAAAGTAGGATACATATTGTGAAACCATTTATACAAACAACCAAATTAACCAATTTGAAATAACAGAAAACACCGTAAAGAATGTGAACGGAAATTAAGCTTGTGACAAATTGAGTTTGAAACAAACCTTTTTATTCTGAAAACAAAATTAATATGGAATTGATTAATCAGAAATTAAAAGATTTTTTAACTTGGTGTCTAAAATTCACAGCTGATCAAAAATTATTTGTTGCCAAATTCAATAAATGAAATATCCCCATAGATTACTCAGTGGGCTAACTAACCTATGGCAAAACTATCAAACTGTTAATCAAATGTAATATAATGAATACCACAATGTACCTCCATGACTGTAGGTACAACTTTTTACACTTTAAAATGGCATTCTTAGCATAATTAGATAGGTAATGTTAACAACAATAGGACATTAGAATATTTGAAAATAACATGGTCTATGCACAGACTTTACGTCCGAGGGTCTATGGCCGTCTTGCACCACTTTCTTAAATGTGGTTTAAACAGCATTTAACTAAAATCTTCATACAAAAGTCGATTTAAATGGCAACTTAAGTTGCATTTAAGAAGTGGTGCAAGACGGCCTTAGTTGCATATTATTATTAAAAATTAGGCTTTCATTAAGTTTGCCGTGAAGTTGCTATAGGTACTCTGTGCCTTGTTGTTGTTTCGACAGATTGACACAATGACACTGACGCCAGTGTTGCTAACAATATTGCCAAGATATACATTGCCGAGCACTATAAATGTTTTTACTGCAGCTGTGATTGCCAATATTGCAGCCACATATTGCTGAAAACTTTTGCCCATTTAGACGCACCATCACAAGTAGAATTGAAACTTTTTAAATTCAGAGCCTAGTAGGGAGTACAACTTCAAGATAAAAGTTTTATCCCACTATCAAGCGGTGAAAAAAAGCAAAATGCGATAGGGTAATTCTACGGCAGAGCAATTCCCGTGGCATTTTTTATTTAAGGGTTTTCAGATAATTTGATGTTCTCACATTACTTTAGAACACATTAATTAGTAACAATTTTATAATCATGTAACAATAAAATTGTTACTAATGTGTTCTAAAGTAATGTGAGAACATCAAATTATCTGAAAACCCTTAAATAAAAAATGCCACAGGAATTGCATAATGCAGCTCTGCCGTAGAATTACCCGATAGCCAATAATGGGATAAAACTTTTATTGTGACATTGGGCTCCCCTAGTAGGTCTCTACAATAGTTGGAATGGATGCCTGTTATTTTGTTGTTGTGGTTACATGCAAGTAACAAATAATGCATGCATATAACAAGCCCCGTGGCAGTTCTCTTTGTCACCAAATAGATGAGACAACTTCAGGGAGGGAGTTATTCCTGTGAGCTTACGCAGCAAGAATTGGTTCCGTATTTTGTGCGCAACAAAATAATATGCACCACCTACGTCACAGGAGCTTAAATTGCGCAAAACTGACGGGCGTTTTTCTGTTGTTTAGCTTATAAACGCTCCGTAGTTATCGAAATTGAACACAAAGTATTATTCCGCAGGAAAACCAGGAAGCCGAAAGATCTGCAAACGTTGACAAATCTACACAATCGCGGAAAATATTGTAAACATACATTTACACGTGGACATTTTTGTGTTGTAAACTCTCGTTGTAAGGAACTCCACTTACCTCTTTACGTTTTTTAGTTTTCCTTTTGTCTGCCATGGTTTTTGTAAATAAAATGTAAACGTAGCAACTTGATTCCGTATTTCAATCACTTTTCTTGATTTCTTTTCTTGCTTGCTTCACTTGCTTGCGTCTGTCTCTGTCTGTCTGATTTTCTTTTTTTGCAAATTTTGACAAGTAAACCATTTCATTCATTCTTTCCACAGAAGCGCAAATCTACAAGTCTAGCATGATGGCCTTGATGCAGTGTTCTCTCTCGCTCTTTTTAATTCGTAGCGAGAGCGAGAATGGGAAGGAAACAGGTTGTCAAAGCAAGCTCGATGTGGCGTTTTATGCTAGGCCAGCTGTGCCACAGACTTTTAATGAATGAAACACAGAAATTGTTCTGTGGAATGAAATTGAAACGAACGAATGGTTTGATTCATAAAAGTAAAGGCACCTACACACGATTAGGTCGTTCGTTGCCCCAAATAAATCGTCTTTCACCTCGAACAACGAAATAAAGCATTCAAAGATTTTGTATAAAATCCACAAGATCTCATTAGTCCTTTGCTACGACATAGGCCTATACAGGGTGGCCCAAACATAGACGTCAAGCGAGAAAATCTAGATAGCTGACACCGAGGGCTACCCGAATCACCCCCATGTATGTTCAGCCATTTTTTGTCGTTTAGAAGTTATGAGGCTTTTAAGGTTTTTTTGAAAAAAATTACCTAGCATTCGATTTTATTTTGTAACTTTTTTTTCTTTCGTCTTTTCAGCAATTTTTTTTATTTTTCAGAGTCTCAGATAAATTATCTATCACCAAAAAAATAATGATCAGGTATGGACTTTAAGAAGATACCGCAATTTTGATCCAAAGTCCAAAAATGTTGTTTTCGTGAAAACATCACTGAAATTGTTAGTATGGGGAAAAAAATAAGTCTGAAGGACTTTTTATTGATTTCAAAAACTTTTCCAAAGCCCCATTCTTCAGAATAATACAAAAAACCTGTCACTTTATGGGACTTTTATTCAAGTAATTTGCGATCAAAGTCGAAAAACTGGAGTTGGAAGAAATTTTATTTCAATCGATTTTCATTTATTTTGGTTGATTCGGACAAAACACATTGCAGGTAGGCTTAATATTGCCTGTCAGCACGGTCTGCATAGGAAATACACGAAAAAAATAAAAAAAAATACCATAAAATATTTTGTTTTTTTTTGTTCTTTTTTTTCATTATTTGAATTTTAAATTATTTTATTATCGAATTTACTTACAAAACATGAAGAAAAAAATAAATTTAAAGAAAAAAAAATTTTAAAAAGTCTGAAAATTAAATAACTTTATTTTTTTATTTTTTCGGGAATTTCTAATGCAGATCCTACTGACAGATGATTTTAAGCCGATCCGCAATGTTTTTTGTCCGAATCGACCAAAATAAATGAAAATCGATTGAAATAAAATTTCTTCCAACCCCAGTTTTTCGACTTTGATCGCAAATTACTTGAATAAAAGTCCCATAAAGTGACAGGTTTTTTGTATTATTCTGAAGAATGGGGCTTTGGAAAAGTTTTTGAAATCAATAAAAAGTCCTTCAGACCTCTACTTATTTTTTTCTCCATATTAACTATTTCAGTGATGTTTTCACGAAAACAACATTTTTGGACTTTGGATCGAAATTGCGGTATCTTGTAAAAGTCCATAGCTGATCATTATTATTTTGGTGATAGATAATTTATCTGAAACCCTAAAAAATAAAAAAAATTGCTGAAAAGACGAAAGAAAAAAAAGTTACAAAATAAAATCTAATGCTAGGTAATTTTTTTCAAAAAAACCTTTGAAGCCTCATAACTTCTAAACGACAAAAAATGGCTGAACATACATGGGGGTGATTCGGGTAGCCCTCGGTGTCAGCTATCTAGATTTTCTCGCTTGACTTCTATGTTTGGGCCACCCTGTATAGAGAACTCGATAGCATGCGAGTCCGCATGAGAGATGATTAAGATATTTAAAAATAAAGTACAGTAACGGTTTATTGCTTTATTGGGCCTTCCTTGCTGGTGCTGCAAGTGCAAGCGTAGCATAACTAATATTGGGTCAGAGCGTAATATGGAAAGTCAAACGAAAAAAAATTGGGTTTATAACAGACTCTACTAGCCATCCCACGGGGTTGTTTTGCAACGGTTTCATGATTTTCATCCAACCACCCGACCATGTGTAGGTCCCTTTACCTTGTGTCGATGATTTTCTTCTGTGGCAACTTCGTTCATTGACCTGTCAATCAAACAATGTCAAAGTTGTCAAAATTTTAGTCATTTTCTGGTTTTGAGCTACGAAGTGCAGACGAGAAATATAAAAGTTCCGTGAAGTGAAACACATTGGAATAATTTCAGAGCAATGCCAGTGTAGAGTCGTAAAAGTTCGCCGCTTCAAGTAAACTTTGTCTTACGTGGGCCTTGTTTGATTTGTCAGAAACGACAACGAATCGGCAGTGCGACAGTGTTGCTATTTCGTAATAGTTAGAGTGTTTTGCAATTATTTAAGATTACCTGCCTGCCTTACATAGTGCGAGGATTTATATGAAGCTAAAATGGCAGAAACCAACATGAACGGGCATCAGATACAAGAAGGTATGTTGTATTTTCTTACTAAAGTCTTCCTTCTTACACTCTTCTTCGTCTTTCTCTTGGTAAGAGGAGAATCCCCTGGTTCACCCCCATTACCCCCTGGTTTCCGTAGTATTTATACTTATTATATTAACATGTTTCTGCAGTATTAACTTGAAGTTCCAACTCAGCGGCAGATATTCGAAACCTGTGCCCTTTTTTCCTACTATGTTAATGAACTCATCATTCATAGGTTAAACTCCAACCATAATAATAAAAAAAGACTGGTTTTATTCCATGTTATTTAACGCTCAGTCACTGTTAAAATTAATTGACTAGGTAAATCTTGACAAATACTTATTACTACATATAACCACCTCATTAACATAATAACAAGAAAAAACATCCATTCAACAGAAGTGTTTATACAAGTCTCTAATGTTGTTTTAGGCAATTAGCTTCTCGGCAGTGAGGCCTCCATTTAGATTGTTCCACAAAATTTTGCACAAAACTTAACTTGAAATATAAAGCGTGAAAATTTAAAATCTGACAAGGAAATCTAAAAAACATGCCAAACTTTTGTAATTTTAATGAATTAACAGATAAAAGGGTACACAGAACATTTATCAAAAATCATTAGTCTGGGCGGTGACCTCGTTCATGCATGAATATGCAATTGGACTATCAAATGACTTTCTTTTTCGTCAGACTAATGCGGTTAGCACAACAACAATAAATTACCTTAATATAACCTATTGTGACTGATCTATATTATGCAGAAAACGGGCCAAAAGTTAGCTGGAAAGTTCCCTACTTTTGTCCATGTAAACCAAGGCTGCTCAACCTTTTTAACAGTCGGGCCAAACTGGATTCAGACGTTCATGATGGGCCACTGACAATACCTATTTCAGCTACCCTCAGGACATGCGAAATGGTGCGAATTCCAAAACTTACTTGCGTGGGCCATTTAAAATTCTTTTTTTACTTGCGGGCCTTGGTGTAAACCTTCTAACTGTATTATTTTCATGGAATTAGTACATTACTGCCGTGGTCTGTAATGGGTGCGTTGCTGGCGCACTGTTGATGGCTGACAGGGCAGCATAGCGAGCTCCAGGCCAACACAGTGCAGTCAGCATTGCAGCCCTTGATGGACAACCTGGAATTTATTGCACGGATAAGACACAAAGATGCATACTTTTTGTGCCTGACTATTTTTTTAAACAAAACATTGTGGACAAAACATAATGGATTTCCATACCACTTTGCTGGCGCATAATCGAAAGAGCCGGCAAGGCCAACTTTTTTACCACACACAAGATGTTTATTTGCTTAAATATAAAAGGAGGTTGTCAAAATAATGACCACATTACGAGCGTTTTTGAGTAAAAATTATTAGCATGTTTTAAAAAAATCTTATTATGTAAGTAGGTAGGTAGTTACAATAGAATATTGATAGCGACATTTCACTGACCCGTTGTGCTTTAAATATAGAGTTAAATAGATACATTCTTATTTTACTCATCTTCCTATAACGGAAAATGTCGCATTTCACATTAAATTTTTTTAGGATGTATGGATAGTGTGTTTTTTTCAAAGTCAGACCAAATGTTTTTTTAGTAAAGCAAAGAATATTCTGATTCTAATTTTAAGGGATTAGTTCGCTGGTTCTAGGAGAAAAATGAGGAAATCCCTGTTTTCTCCTTCTGCCGGGAACTTATCGACCAATAATAAATCTTTAAATAGTTAATCTTTCACAACTTTTAAAGCCGCGTCACATGTACCTATGGGCTATTCTTAATTTAGGCGTTTTGAGGTGGTTGGACCTCAATCTTGAAAATAATAGCTTTATTTGATAGAGGACTGTTACAGCTCAATATTTATATATACGGTCAAGCTTAACAGCTACCAGGAAGCTGAAAAACCACTGAAAAAATAAACACCCATGTCTGTGAAAGTGCGTGTGAAAAGTACTAGAAAAATCATGATTATTTACACCCTCGTCTGCGACAATCAGTCCACGTCCGTGATTTTATGAAAATTATTCACGACAATTTCCTCCCCTGTGTAAAAAAAAAAGTTAATTAAATAATTAAAACACGGTACGTGCCCTTAATTCACAAACGTGGAAAAAAAAACCATGTCTGTGAATTTTTTTTTTAGCCACGTCTGTGAAATTTTGCAGCCATGCCGACAAAAAATAACCTTAAAATCACGCTATGAATATGATATCGAAACTACAGCATATTGAGACCATTTAGCAAGAAATGTCAGAAAATCTATAGTAAAAACATTGCCCACAAACTTGGCATATTACCCATGTGTATGGAGTGATATGCTTTACAGTTTTAGCAAAGAAATAACTTAAATTCCATAACTTTGTTTTGGAGCCGTCTCCACTCTTGCGCCGCGAACTATGCAAATGCCCGATCTTTTTTTTTATGCCAGAGTGTTGCCACTTCACAAAACATTATGTCATTCAGAGATATGAATGAAAATGTAACACACCACGTTTGTGAAACTTAATTTTTTCACACGACTAAGTCCTCTATTAAATCATTGTGTAAAGTCGTATTTTTCTATAACTTGGTAGTTATCGCTTGAGAACTAATGAACTATCGGGTAGTTATTTTATATTTAGTATATGTACAATAGTTTTTTAATAAAAAAAATTACAACGAAAAAATGGGTTTTTCACACACACGTTTTGTGAAATTTTGACACTTTGATATTTTTTATTTTTTATAAAATAATAAATAAAGCTGCAATTAATGCTTGCTGTGATTTATTATAAAAAAATACATTCGACAAAAAATCTACGAAATTATATCTCTAAGGCAAACTTAACAATCAAGTTGTCACGCTTTTTTTTTGTAATTGAGAAAGACCCCTATGCTATGACTTTTATAACCCCAGGGAGTTTTAACATGACTGCAAATGAATCAAATTGATTGAGAAATCTTGTATCAAAGTTCTCTGATTGCACCAGGCGAGCCTAAACAAAGGATTTGTTGGTCCACAACCTGACAATGAGGAATCCAATTGTATGAAAACAATTAGGGTACCTACGTGCACTTTATAATACGTAATGCAGGATTCTAAAATTATTTAGTGCCGAAAAGCGAGAAATAGTCTCAACGTGCAACCTTTGTTCTTAAACTTTTGAAAATGCGCGAAAAGGAAGCCTTTTCCCCATACTAAGCTATATCAAGTGACAAGCAACACAATTCATATGAAGCACTACTTTTACACAATTTCTTTTTCACTGAAAACAAATGTTTACTGAATTACCTTTGAAGTCTAAAGTTTTCATCTTTTTGTGACTGTAAAATCATCCAATGAGGGACTTGATATACAAAGCGGCCTGTGTCCTTATTGTGTAAAAAAACCTCACAGTTGCTGGTCCTCAAATCCGGATGGTAAATATTTGCCAAATACATAAATCCATGTGAAGTGCAGATGAAATGAAGCTTTTCAAGTCAATTCAATTCAATTCGTTTATTTCAGACGTAAGTATCCATAGTGTTAGTAACATGTTGATTTACTTAGTCTATGTTAGTACAATTGTGTATTTAAATTTAACTAATTTTAAGTCCACTATAACACGCTTTCGTTCAATCCAACGCGCTATCTGCCGAGTTAGATAGTCCTATAGATACAGTGAATCTAACCATAAACATTGAATTACTAATAACCTTGCCAATGACCTTTGGCCCCATTGGACGTTTATCTAGACACGTGAAACTCACTCACGCAAATGAAAAGGAACATTATCGTTAATTGATAAGTGCAAATGAGACGGAGTTCTCAGTACGGTCAACCGAAAGAACCCATTTTGTTTGAATGACGGACTTATGCCGTGCACGGTAAGAGCTACCATGGGGTATCTCAGCCCGTCGCTGACCATACAGTTAGTTGACACCACGTCATTCAAATTAAGAACCTTTATTCATATGGATGGTTTTGGTTGCACTTTACAGTGCTCGTTCGCGTCATGATCGTGATTACACGTAAGTAATCATAGATTACACGTTACACGCGTCTTGCTGAACCCGGCTTTAATTATTTTATTATACAACAAATTAAAAGCCAGGATGACTCGATATATCAGTGTTTCACTGAAACTTTCGTATATGCACAGTATTTTTTTCAGTATAATGGCTTAATTGAGGTCGAGTTGAGCAATGGGGACCTTATTTATGGAATGGACGAATAACCGCCCAAACAAGTCCGCTGTACGTCCCGATAGATTTCCTAAATTAAACAATAAGTTTTACTTACTCGTAAATATATATTTTTTATCAGCATGCCAAACAGGTCATATCCTTGACCATGATTTACGCAAACGTCTAGTCAGTCACTCACTAGACTGACTGTCTATCAAAAAGGTCATTCGTTATGTTTGAGGCTTCCCCTCAAGACTTTCTGTCACCTCAAAATAAACACTGTAAGTACCTAAATATTCCCATAATTTAAAGTAAAAAAAGATTACATTTCATGAGCTATTTTCCCGAAAATAAACCGGTTTTTACCATTGACGCGTGAGTGGATTTTGTTTAGAATGGTCGCGCTGCTCCCCGCAGAACTACGTCCATATTAACGAAGTTATTCTCCTTCCTCCATTCCAGTGCTCCCGGCCGGCGTGTCCGTCGAGGAGATCGAGATCCCGGTCCCGTGGGGCCACGTGGCCGGCCGCTGGTGGGGCCCCCGGGACGTGCAGCCCATGCTGGCCATCCACGGCTGGCAAGACAACGCCGGCACCTGGGACAACCTCATACCACTCCTCCCAGTCAACACCTCCGTACTATGCATCGACTTACCCGGACACGGACTTTCGAGCCAATACCCTACCGGCATGCACTACTACATTTTCTGGGACGGAGTCACGCTCATCAGACGGATTGTGAAGCACTTTCATTGGTCCAACATAAGCCTCATGGGGCACTCGCTAGGTGGCGCTCTAAGTTTCATGTACGCCGCATCATTCCCAGATGATGTGGACAGGATCATCTGCGTCGATATCGCCAGCCCGGCCGTCAGGGAACCAGCGCACATGGTTAAGGCTACAGGATGGGGCATAGACAAGTTCCTCGAGTACGAAACGTTGTCCGAAGGCAAAATACCTTGTTACGAGTACGACGAGATGATAGACATAGTCTGTGACGCGTACAAAGGATCCGTTTCGAGGGACAACTGCAAGATTCTGATGAAGCGCGGCATGACGCCCGCTCCGGGAAAGAAGGGGAAGAAAGGGTACTATTTCAAGCGGGACCCAAGGCTCAAAGTCGCAGGCCTCGCCATGATGTCGATAGAGACAGCTCTAGAATACGCCAAAAAGGTCAAGTGCAAGGTTTTGAACATAAGGGCGATTCCGGGGCAAAAGTGGGAGAAGTTAGAATACTATCTGGACGTGGTGAATAAGTTGAAGGAGACAGCCGATGTGCAATACCACGAGGTTGAAGGTACGCATCATGTGCATTTAGATTCTCCGCTGAATATACTCCATCTTGTAGAGGAGTTCTTGGAAATGTATTGAGGGGGAAGCTTTTGGGTGTAGTTTAGTTATTTTTTGAACGCTAATTGACAGATAACAGTATCAAAGTTGCTATGAATCACCATTGTGTCTTTGAATGTTAGTTTTATTTTGCCTAACGTATATTATACGACGACGTTTGAAGCAGAAGACACACTACGACTATATATGGAGACAAAACGATTGTATTATTCTTCCAAGATACTACAATAATTATTTAGTGAGAAAACTCGTTTCATGTAACTTTGGACTTTAAACTGGTGTGCTATGGTAGGATTTAGGTTGAATGACGAATTTATTACTTTTTACCGGATTAAAGTCCTTGAATTATTTATCATCAATCAGTGATAGCGATTCCGTATTAAATGGTTACTTTTTGTAATCATTTAATACAGAATCGCAAATTGTAGCAGAGTACAGATAATGAGTCAACTATATGTATGTGTTGATTTTACGTTCTAAGGCCGGTCACATATAGACGGAATTCCTGACGAAAACAAAAACGAATCGGGATTCCGAACGCAGTGCCTGCATACAAATTCTATGGACCTACCACACACATACGGTTTTTTTCCGTCCGGAATTTTCATAGATTTGTTTGCAGTTGCTGCGCTCGTAATCCCCATTCGTTTTTTTCCGTCCGGAATTATTCCGTCTGTATGTGGAGGGCCTAAAATGTGTCCCAGGCACTGCAGCGTCCGAATGGGTACTTCGAGAAGAGGAACCACTGGAAGCTGTAAAAATCTTCTCGTGACCCTCTCACTATGTAGATTTCGCTGCGTAAATTCAAATGCCTAACCCCCGATCTCGTACACTAACGGGCAACTAATCAACTGTTAGTTAAGGGCTGTCAGTTGCTTTTTTGTTGCACTTTTGACAACTGACAGCTGTAGCCAGTTAGTGTACGGGAAATCGGATGTTTTTTTTAAACAAAATGTAGCTATTGTAGCTAAAAGCATTAGCATTATTATTCGTGGGTTTGGAGATTTTGTTTGGACGCAAAAACCTGGAAAAAACACCCAGCTGCCACAGATTACTCCCTGTTATTGCGACGTTACGTTATAGGTAAATAATATTCTGTACTTTGCACTTATGTGGTTTTTTCATTCACTGATGCTTGTCTTGTAGAATAAATGCCTCGTCATATCTTGACACTCGCACTTTGCACCGCTAAGATGCGGTGAAATGTATATCTAGTATATTTTTAAGGTGGTTCAAATGTATATCTAGTATATTTTTAATTTTATTCAGCCATTGTGATAAATAATGAACTGTGAGGTAGTAAGGTAAGGTAGTTATTAACTTATTATTTTATTAATCGCGAAATTCGTGCAAGAAAATTATGTTACGAACATTACAAAGTATTTTGAAAGTCATGGTACGTCATTCGAAATCACTTGATTTTTTTATTGTACGGTAATCGTGAACATATTTATTACGTAAGTACTTGCTTTTGGCCAGTCAGGTTAGTAGTTTTTTATTGTGTAATATTATTGGTTGTGAAACATTACTACATACTCATATGTTTTCATTGATAGATAGTAGCGAGATATTGGAATACGCAAAGTTTATGCTAAATCGGAGGTGGCTTTTTGTGATGCCGAGTTGAATGTAAGACGCTGCTGTCGAAGAAAAGGGTAGATTTCTTTCGGCAATTCGGAACCCAAAGTTTTTTGTTCGAAAGTCCGTTATTGGCTTAATCTTATCTTTAGACAATATTGAGAAACTAATTTAAATATTTTTTATTTTGGTCCAGTAGTTTTGTTTTTATGCGCTAAAATGTTTTGTTCCTATGACCGCCAACAGTATGCAGACCGTCGCGTGACGTCATAAAACTGTAACTTTGAAACGTTGTAAAATCCAAACTACTGAACCAAAATAAAAAATATTTAAATTAGTTTCTTATAATAGCCAAAAGTTTTGAATAAGCCAATAACGGACTTTCTAACAAAACACTTTGGGTTCCGAATTGAGTGTTCGACATGTCCCTTGCATCACTTTGTTACACGCTTACACGCGTGCAATCTATTCACTTACGTTACAGACGATTTTGCAACGAAAGTGTACGTGCTTTCGTGCGTACAATATTTCGCCAATATGACAATATTGGCTTTCGGTGTTGTTTTTCGTTTGGAGCAAAGCGATTAACATGATTAATGACCGAGGGTTTTTACACATACACGAAAGCCCCACGCGTGCTCACTGCGGTAAATGCTTCTAATGCTCAGGTTTCCTCACGATGTTTTCCTTCACAGTTATCAAGTGTTGACAAATATGCCGCGCCACCGCTTTCAAAAGTATAGAAATGAAAAAACCGCCCGACATGCCAGAGGTAGTGGGTTCAAGCCTCGATCTTGGCCTAGTTAAGCGAAAGGTTTGCATAATGCATTTTATGTAGGCTTTAATAGAAAACAATTTCCATTATCTGGACAATATTTGTAAGTGCGATGTTGTTTAACCCGTGTTATTAAAGAAAACATTTAGGATGAACTTCAAAACACTCGCCCTCTCGCTCTAAATAATACAATCAAAGCGGGACAGCGATAGTTTTGAAGTCCATCCTAAAGGTTTTCTTTTATGACACTGTGTGCATTATCCTTGGGGTTGATCAGGTATTTGGTTACTTATATTATAAGCTATTCTAAACACGCACATGCACTGTGCTATCGCACCTAAATGCTAAGTATGTATTTTTGCTACATAGAACTTTAAATTAAGTATTTGTTTTTGTATCAGAATACCAGTGGTCTGTAATGTGAGATACAATGTTCTTTAGCTATTTAGTTTAGTTTTAGTAAAATTCTCGAAGGTTGTTTTAAAGCCGACACGGTTCCAAATATGTGAACAAAAATAATGTATAACATTATTATATCCAGTCACAAATCGAGCATCACAAATGTGTCAAAATATTTTATTTATACCAAATTATATACAATTTGATTGCAAATAAATTGAGTACCTTAGTTACTGTTGAGAAGAGTCTTTTCTTTGTGTATGGCAAATGGCGAGGCACGTTCCGGAAAGGCAATTGTTAAAGGCTGCTGCGTCGTCAATCTGTAAGAAACAATGGAAATTGAACACTAATAATGTGCCAGAAGACCTATTCTTAAAAAAAAAAACAACAACTTGACTCTGAGACGAATAAAGTGACTATTATTTATTTAGTCGAGTCACATACATATTTACTCGTTGTGGGCAATGTTAGAGAAGAAACATGTTTAAAACTCTCAATGGACAAAGTTAATATTGGACGGACCACAGTTCAACGTTTTATTAGCATAACTAGCATCTATTACAGGGTCTTCGACTTATGTAGAGTTAAAAAAACGCGACTAAATGAGCTGTCTCACTTAACCGACTTATAAGGCCCGGTTTATGAATTGAGAATTTTACTTAGCAAATACTTAAGTATCGTTCTGTCACGCTCTTTAGCGCAAAATCTGCATAGACAGGACGATACTTACGTATTTGCTTAGTGAATTTCACAATTCAGAAACCGGGCCTAACTGCCTATTTCTGATTTGGGAAATTCACTAAGCAAGTACTTAAATATCGTTCTGTCACGCTCTTTTGTGATAAAACTGCAGAGACAGGACAATACTTACCCATTTGCTTACCGAATTTCTCAGTTCAGAAACCGGCAGTAAGACTTCTAAGTGTTGCCTACTGCCGGTTGTTTAGGTAACTTACTGCCGATTTCTGATTTGAGAAATTCGCTAAGCAAGCACTTAAATATCGTTCTGCCTCTGCGGATTTCTCACAAAAGAACTGTTCGGTAATGCGACCTCACTGCATTGCCGGGTACTGGCCACTTTTCTTTTTACTTCAAAATTTCCGAACGTTCTTCTTTTGTTTTTTTATGCCCCGCGCTCTTTTCGAATATTTTGACAGATGCATTTTTCTCGCCCCATTTTTCGCCCACTAATATTTTCGCTCTATTATTTTAATTTGTAATTCGCTCCATCCCTCTGTATTTATTGATATTTTGACCCACTATCACCCATTTCGTATTGTTATTATTGTAATCTGTGTATTTGTGTTAATTTCCCCGCCCAATCTCACTCACTACCATCATTGTCGTTCAACCCTGTGCCTCACTGTTTTGATCCCGCATACAACTATTTTCTACGCGTTCGCCGTGCCTGCTTTTCGGTGAGTGTTGCATTGCTGAACATTTAGCTAGTCCCCTCGTTAGTTTGCATTCGCCGGAAGAAGCCGCGGGGCCCGTACAGAAGGAGCAAACCATATTTCGCCCGCCTTCAATCGCAGCCGCTCGATCACTCCGATCCAGTGGCTGCGCACCCTCTTGTGTTCGAGGGTGGACACAATAGCGAACATATTTTGGTCCTTCGAGCCGGATTTGCTCCTTTTGGAAGGCTTTGTGGCTTCATTTTGGTGAATGTGAAGCCTCTTATTCAGCACTTTTTCCCGTAAATTGTCCCTGCCCTCTTTGTCTCTCTGTTGTTATATTTTTGTCTCGATTCCCTCTCACGTCGTAATCAACTCGCTTACGAACGTAATTTTTTGATCCCATCTAATACAATTTGTGAACCCTGATTTGTAATTTTACCTTTTGTTTGACGCAAAGGCGTAAGTAAAAGCAATGGCTCCAACTCTTTCACGTTCGGTGATAAAGTTCACACATTTGTCCAAGACACTTGTGACTTTGAATACAATTTTGACTCCCACGCTTCCCGAAGTGTTACGGATTCAGCACGAATTGGGCCGTTTCACCGAAGTAGAGCATTTATATAATGAGATCTACGCTCAAGTCATGCAACCCACAACTGACAGAGTCCATCCCATCTGCGCTGACGACTTATGCACAATATTTGAGACGTACGTGTCCAATTTCTGCTCCCTGCAAGCAAAGTATGGCGTCGATTCCACACGACCTTTATATTGTGCTCTAGAAAACATCCGCCAATGTGATGGTGACGATCAAGAGCGCCTTCGAGTTCCCCTCTCGATTGAAGTAGCTCTTATTTCGGCTGATGCATCCCGCATTCCATCTTCCTCTCTTCCGCCCAACAAAACTTGTCTAGAGCCGCTCGCGCCCTCTTACAAGCCTTTTCTGCCGTCAGGCAGTCGAAATGGTGATAAAGTTCACCCGCCACATTTTTCAGCGCCCGCTGCTCTCTCGTGTACAATTCCTGTGCACACGGAACAGACCCCTTTGAGAGCTAACAAGCCCGAGCTAACTGAAGCAAATCACAGCTCTGTGTCCGCCCATACCAACAATATGTCTCCTGTGTTGTTGACCACTGACTCACTAAACGATAATGGCTGTCAAGGTGTGCTGCTTGAAACTCCCACTCTTTTGACATTGACAGACAAGTCAGTTCTGGCCCTCAACAATTTGCAGCCGGTTTATCTCGCACTCCAGCTCCCTCTCTTTTGCCCAACGAAGCTTGTTTGCAGCCGCTCACGCCTGCTCGCCAGCCTCTTCTGCACTGCAGTGGTGTGAATGGTGTCGAAGATCTCCCGCCATCTCTTCCATCGGTTGCTCCTACCTCGTATGCAATGCATGCGTTCGTTGTGAAGGCCCCTCTGACCACTCATAAGCCGAAACAAGCTGTGTCAAATGACAGCTCTGTCGGCGCCTATTTCAACAACAAGCCCTCTGAGTTGCCCTCTGTTTTGTTGAAGGCTTGTGTCAGTCAAGGTCTGCCACGTGAAACTCCCGCCTCTTTTGACCTTGACATGCAAGTTAATTTTGACACTGAAGACCTTGCTGATTTGCTACCCCATCACGAGATTGACGCTCTCGTTCCACCCCAATGTGGTCTTGTTCACTCTACTCCTACTGACCCCTCTGGTAGAGATGCCATCATCTCTCGACCTCAGTGCATTCTCAATGTCATTGGCAATTTTCCTGCCCAACCTCCTCCAGTTTTGGTCTGGCCTCGCAATGGTAATCTACAACTTGCAGGTCCGACCGATCACTTGACCTCTGACGTTTGGTTTTGGTTTCGTTTTCCAGGCCCTCCTGGCCCTCCGTACACTCTCTTCAAGGGCCACCTTTTCCAGACCCACTATTGGCCTGTCGTCACTTATGTGCCCATCCAATATGCCCCGTTGTCCCAGGCATTTTAATAGTTGCCGAATTGTAATGTATTGTGTCCCATTGGCACATTTGTGTCACTTGTATATTGATTGGTTCATTGGACTCTCAACCCGCAGAGCTCCTTGTCCTTGAATACTGCTCTTCTCTGTTTTGTGTATTAAGATTAATTTTGTGTCTTTGTTTTTGACCCAACTACTGGGCTCTCGTCCGCCCCCAGGACAACCCAGTCTAGTCTCGTGTGTAGTTGTTTCCTCGTTTTTCATTGTTTGTTGCTGCCCTTGCTCTGACCACTGGGATCCCGTCCGCTCCCAGGACAACCCAGATGTGTTAAATGTTTTTTGATGACCTGTGGCCGTCACACCCCGCTGACGTCACACTCTGCTGATTTCTCTCGATTTCTGTGTAATTTTGTAAATTGATGTTTGTGTATAGTTTTCTGCCCGCTGTATGTATTGGTATTATATTATATGTGTTTGTTGTGACCCAATGACTGGGCTTTCGTCCGCCCCCAGGACAACCCAGTCTTGGGACTTGTGTAGTTTTTTTTCCCGTTTGTTATTGTTTAGTTTGATCCGACTACTGGGCTCTCGTCCGCCCCCAGGGCAGCCCAGATGTCCAGGTTTTTGGATGAGCTGTGGCCGTCACACCCCGCTGACGGCACACTCTGCCAATGTATCTCATTCTTTCTCTAATTTTGTAAATTGTTGTTATCTTTTCCACTCCCTGTGAATATTGTAATTATTTGTAGTGTTTAGTTTTCCTGACTGCTGGGCTCTCATCCGCCCCAGGACAACCCAGTAATGTCATTCGAATAGTTCTTTTCACTGCCCTTTGTTTGAATTTGTATAGTTCTTTTGTAAATAAGTCTACTTACTTGTCACAGGCTCTGCAACTCGCAATTGTGAAAGTAGTAACCTACCCCTGTGAATTTCTGCTCATGAATTTCACATTTTGTGTTCGTCCGCCCCCAGGACAACCTGATTTTGTCCTTGTTTATTGTGTCTTTGAATTTTATCGTATTGTGTCCATCGTATGTCACAACCCACTGACGTATTATTATTTGCCTTGAATTAAATTACCTCTCTTTGTTGTTGTATTTTTTTGTCCATTTGTAAATATATTACTATCGACCGCCGGTGTCACGTCCGATCCTAGGACTACCCAGCTGTCAAGCTCGTATCCTTGCCCGAATGATCGTCACAGTCTGTTGGCGCTTGTTTTGACTTTGATCTCTTTTGTATAACGTTATATTTTATTGTTTTGTTTTACTTGACAAATTACTCTGCTCTCGGTTAAGCGTCCCAATTCTCATCGTTGTACTTTATGGCTACTTTTTGAATAGAAGTGTGATGTTTCCCTATAGCGCCTCCCGCCCATAGCTTTTGCTTTTACTTTGCGTTTGCCCTTATTCCACGATTCCTCCCACTTTTAATTCCCCTTTTCTCTTTATTTTATTTTATGCTGAATACGTGGTTTCAGGGGCGGCGGTATGTTCGGTAATGCGACCTCACTGCATTGCCGGGTACTGGCCACTTTTCTTTTTACTTCAAAATTTCCGAACGTTCTTCTTTTGTTTTTTTATGCCCCGCGCTCTTTTCGAATATTTTGACAGATGCATTTTTCTCGCCCCATTTTTCGCCCACTAATATTTTCGCTCTATTATTTTAATTTGTAATTCGCTCCATCCCTCTGTATTTATTGATATTTTGACCCACTATCACCCATTTCGTATTGTTATTATTGTAATCTGTGTATTTGTGTTAATTTCCCCGCCCAATCTCACTCACTACCATCATTGTCGTTCAACCCTGTGCCTCACTGTTTTGATCCCGCATACAACTATTTTCTACGCGTTCGCCGTGCCTGCTTTTCGGTGAGTGTTGCATTGCTGAACATTTAGCTAGTCCCCTCGTTAGTTTGCATTCGCCGGAAGAAGCCGCGGGGCCCGTACAGAAGGAGCAAACCATATTTCGCCCGCCTTCAATCGCAGCCGCTCGATCACTCCGATCCAGTGGCTGCGCACCCTCTTGTGTTCGAGGGTGGACACAATAGCGAACAAGAACGTAAAAGATTAGTAAAATTCTCAATTCAGAAACCGGGCCTTAGTGTAATATCATGTTGCAACTTGCAACATTGCTGCGCCAATAACTATTCAATTTAAAATACCCCCGACATTTTAGCTTCAAATTAGCATACCTCTTACGGCTGAACCGATTTTGATAAAACTAAAAATACTCGCTAGAAAACATGCTCTCGAAAAAAATATCCCATCCAAATCAATTCACCCGTTTAAGAGCGACACGGTGCCACAGACAGCCACACAGACAGGCAGACAGTTAATAAGTGGTCACTTCACCCATCTAGTGTGAGTGATGGTGTCACTGGACGGACGCTGTATTAAATCATCTCCCTACGTATATTCCGCGAGGGATGAGAATGGGATGCGACCTTTTGGAACTGAGACGCGTGCGGTAAGCAAACTCGCGTCGAAGCAACCTTGTCATAGTAAAATAAAGTATGTTTTGGATGGACTTTGACAAGGTTCCATGATTCCATCCCATTCTCATCGCGCTTTAAAAAAGGGGGCAAATCTCTACAAATACTATGAGAATCACACTAAGGGGGCAAAGGCAGAAAGGGGGCAAGACCCGAACAGACCATATTATCATTCCGATCGTTGATACTTACTTTTAGAGTATTTTCAGTATGAATGTCGCACCGCAAAGTCAGTGAGTTTCCGATGGCGTTCTGCGATTCTAGTTTTCTATTTATTGCGTTCCATACGGGACTTGCGGACTTTAGGACCGTCATGTTTCCCATTATGTAGAAGCCTGGAAGAAAAGTCGTAGTTCTGGTTAGAATGTTTGATCGCTGATCAACTGATCTCGCTGAGACTAATAATCAGCCAAATGAAAAATCGCCAATCTGGGCCCTTAGCCTGTAACGCAATGGTTCTAAAATGGGTTTCCATTACGATTTATTAATGCTGTCGGCCCAGTGTCGGTCCTTTTAATGTTTTTGTAGTACAGCAAAGAATATTATGAGTCTAATTCTAGAGGATTAGTTAGCTGGTTGTAGGAGAACAACGAAAAAATCCCGGATTTGTCCTTCTACCTGGGACGCCATTGATACGCCATTGTGTTACAGGCTAAGGCCCCTGCTGTCATGTAACCAAGCCGAACCAAACTCTCACTATATTTGTCTTTCTCACAGAAAGCATGGGTAGTTTTTTTAAAATTATTTATTTAAGCAAAAAACATATATTTTACAAACAGTTACAAAATACGCAGTTACAAAATGTAGTAACTGTTTGTTAGCAAATCGCTCTTACAGTTTTTAATTATTTTACGGGCTTAATTAACATTATGTGTACAAGTGATTTTTTTTTGTCCTAATTTTCATCATTACGCTTGAAGATGGCGAAGATTGAACAAAAGAACAAAGACTGAACAAACAAACCTACTTACCTTCTTTAGCTCTAGAGAGGGCGACACAGATCCTGTTCGGTGCAGACAAGAAGCCGATCTTGTCGTCTCTGTTGCTCCTTACGAGGGACAGTATCACTATCCTGCTCTCTTCGCCTTGGTAGTTGTCGACCACGGTGACTTTCACGTTGTCGAGTTTTTGATGGGATTTACTTAGCTGAAAATTAAAGAAAACTAGTTTATTTCTCATTCTGTCCTTCTTTTTTCCAACGTTTTCTTTCCGAGTCGTTGTAATTGCGGAATGAAATTTTATAACCAACTTTTATTGTATTGACAAGTAGAAATAATTCTTGCAGTTTACAGGAAGGTACAAAATCGTTGTTGAATGCAAAGTCACCTAGTAGCTACTAAAAACTCGCACAGAGATTGCATTCGCGGAACTCTTTACCGACGCTTCTAACTTTGCAGTGGCCTGTCGGAACATTTTTGAAGCTGACAACGGACGTTTCTAACTTTGCACTAGGTGCAATACTGTAGATGTGAGCCGTCACATACAAGGAAGGCGACCCCAAAGGTGTATAGAGAGCGCGCAGTCTGTAACGCCCTGGTTCCATTTGTTTAAAAGCATTAACCCCTGCTATGGAAGCATACAAACATGTCAAATATATGGGCGCTATGTCCAGTTTAAAATAAAATAGAGACTCTGTTGGAACATTGGCTCGGTACCTACCAGAGATTGCAGCTTCAAGTCCCAGTCTCGACAAGAGCGAAATTTTTAACCTTTCGATGCATTTTTTAATAGCTTTACCTCCTTTATAAGCGCGGCCTGTCCAGCGTAGGTTGCTAGTATGACGATATCTTCGGCACGGTAGTTCTTGTGCCTTAGGTAGTTGGCGAGCTCGATGCACCAGCGCGCTTCTAAACTGTTCCTGTGGCTGTGGCCTTCTTCCGACATCTGCAACAGAGAGTAAAGCCTCGGTCACACGAAGTGACGGCAATTTCAGGAACTTAGAAACTACAGCCAATACAATAGATAGCCAAATAACGCCATCTATTCCAATCCCACTGGGGATTCACATTTGACAGCTATTTGATTTTTTTAGTCTGTGGAATGTGTATGAAAAATGATGCGCCACAGATTAAGAATGTCCTAGATGCTTACATTTGCGGTGAACACGCAGTTTGCTATAACTTCCTTTACAAGATATGACTGCTTTCATTGGTCGCGCTTCTACGTAATGAGATGATTTATACAGCGTCCAGTGGCATCTTCACTCACACTAGATGGGTGCTGCAGTGCCTGGGACATTGTTTTAGATGGAGTAGACTTGCCCGGCACCTATACCATCCTGACAGCTTAGATCAATAAAATCAGCGCACTCACGTCATCCTCAAAGCTGCCATGGTTAACGAAGAACAGATTTCCTTTCACGCCTCGCACATCATCATGCTTCAGCACGCTAGGGTGACAATCCAATCTCTCATAGACGGTCGGGACCAGTAGCTCGACAAACTCCGGCCTCATGCGTCGCTGCGTGGTCAGCGTGCGTGCGTGGACGCCGTTGCGGATCATGCGCTCGAAGAGAGAGACTTCGAGCTTGAAGGTCTTGGCTAGACGGTGGTGGGCGGTCGTCGGACGGAGCTGTTTGTGGTCGCCTTTGGACGGAGAAAGAGAAATATTTTAAGACAAATAAATTGTATTTTCTTAAGTTTGCACGAGCACTATACATAATTTAAACATCGGTTGAAACCTCGAGCCATGGTCACATCTACACGATCTCACGTCACTGGGAGCTCTTCTCCGTAGTCTGGAACGTTATTAAAACAATTTTTTTTATTTGTATCCGTAACGGGGGTAGTCAATGTCTAATTATGTACATAGCCGAGGGTAGTTTCAATTAACAAATGACATACAAGACAGCTGTCACCTCAGTCTACCGCGACCACGAGCCCTGCAAAGGTCTCGAAACGTTGGAAAATGTAAAAAGTTAATAAAACGAGTGTTGAATCCGTTAAAATCTGTGCTTAAATTACAAATAAATTGATTTGATTTTTTATAGTAGAGGCTGCTTTGTGAGAAGTACCTACATTTTTGTTCCGCATTGTGCTCGAAATGCTATACGGTGAAAGGTAAGCCTTCCAGGGCCCTTAGCCTGTAACGCAATGGCGGATCGATGGCGTCCCGGCAGAAGGACAAAACCGGGGTTTCCTCGTTTTTCTGCTACAACCAGAGAACTTTTCCTCTAGAATTAGAATCAAAATATGCTTTGCTGTATTACAAAAACATTAAAAGGACAGACAGCGTAGGTAAATCGTAATTGAAGCCGTCAACTGACAGCCCATTTTGGCACCATTGCGTTACAGGCTAAAGGCCCAGTTACGTCTGTGGTCGGCCTCATGCACCTAAGTGACTCCGCCTTGGATGGCGAAAAGAGGGCAGTCGTCGGTGATGTGGGACATAGTCTGACTGAACCCATGGCTTATGTAAACTTATTTACATAAGCCATTTCAACTTTATTTATCTATGTAAACTTACTCACCAATCAATACTACATGCTGGCAGTGGTGCGTTAGTGAAGCCACAATGTGAGCCTCCAACACTTCGGCCGCTTCTTCTATGATCACTGAAATATAGAAGAAAAAAAAACTTATTATTAACGCTTCAAACTAGCAATGTATTATTAGTATTATAAGTATCTACTATTCTGAATTATATCTCCCCTTTATATTTCATACTCTTCCCCTAAAATATTGAATTTTGCAGTCTCATTAATGTTTAACTATCTATTACATATTAAACTCTAATAACTATTATCTATTTATGTACCTACTGTTGCTGAGGAGAATTGCAGAGCCTGGTATCTCTTTCTGTACAAGTCCCAAATGATAATTATTGATATATTTTTATAACATACCTACCAATTTGAATTTGATATTATATGTACCTAGTGTTATTTTTCTTGTGACGGCCGGGAGTGGATGACTCAGGGGCTGACTGAAAATCAGTGTTGTAGGCTTACATAGGTAACCTACAACAAGTGCTGAGTCAGTTCCTATTTTTAGCTGCGGAGATGTTCCGACAGTTATGTCGCTTGTACCTAGTTTGTAAGTAATTGTGTGTCCATGTCCTGTCTTATTTTTTTTTATCATTGTACTTATTTCCGTGGCTATTAATAAACGTCTTTCTATCTTCTATCTTCTATCTATCTTCATGCCACCACAGGGAATCGAAATGAGAGTCCACCGTTGTACCCAATGGGCTATCACCGCTCTTTTTCTTTCTCAACATAGGTATATTTATTTTTTGTTTCAAGCGTTACTAAAACTATCTTAACTGACTGGGGTGTCATTAACCAAAACAACACCCTGTATAGTTGTAGATGGTATGCAACGAGGTTGTTTTAGTTTCTGGGTTCCTTACCTATAGGTGACCGGAGAGTTTGCAATAGGTCATGTCTTCTTGCAGCGGTGGTAGTGGTCACCCCGACCACTCGCGCCGTCTTTATGACCTCAGCGTCTAGGAGAGTGGCTATTTCTTCTTGCTCTTGCGTGCAAAGGTGGTGCTTTGCCTATTGATGGAGATGATATGGTATATTTAATTAGGTTAATTCTTGCTGGCCACAAATTGCCGCTCAATTAGCTATTTTTGCTAACCGAAAACATTTTAGAGCCGCCCAAAACCGGAATATACTGCCGGCGGTTTAAATCATACTCTTTGATTAAATGGAAGAATTTTGAGTTGGACTTTTTGCGTAGGTATCGATTATTATTTATTCAATATTTTGAGAATTGTACATTTGGCGAATGCGATTTTGAGAATTGGACGCTTTAAAACATTTTAAAACTAACATAGCTTTAACTTTAATTTTAACATTTATTTACCAATAATTGTTACTAACCCTAAAAGATCTTGTTATCTTCAATAAATAAAATTATTATTATTATTATTATTTGCGATTTGGTCCCCTTCATAATTCTGGGTTACTTGCGAATGGGACCTATTGATTCTATTGATTGTATTGTTGTAAGCATTGTTTTTTTGCGATTGGACATTTTAGGCATGCGGGATATTTCGAGAATTTTATGATTTGAGCTTTTTGCTCCATATTTGCTCGATGGCTCAGTTCAAAGAGCGCCAGCAGAGTACCCCAGAGGTCACGGGTTCAAATCCCGACGAGCAACCATGTGTATTCTCTCGACGCATCTTCGTATGATAGCACTGACTGGTGAGTGCTTTAGAAAAAGTTTAAATCATTGGATTGGGGGTTGAAAACGGAGCTTGAACCCACAACCTTGGGCATACCGACACTATTCAACCTCAGCTATCCCGCCAACAGCACTTGCCTGTAACTCATTCATGGAGTCCATCAATTTAACCTTGATGGCTGAAACAGCTTCGAAATACAAAATCCATCTCTCTTCAGGAGATAATGCATAAGGGTCTTTCACTGGTGTCACTCTTTTGACGCTTCCAGTTGTTCTGTGAACTCTCGTGCGATTCTGTAAAAAAACACAATGGTATAGTATTTAGGTACTGCTCTTGAAACGACTGTGGTTTGGAGGATTCAGGGCAAGGCTTTTGCCAAAGAGATAGGTCGCCGATTGAGAAACCGTGGGTTTGACTACCTTTCCGGGCAGATCCTTTGCATATCTGATGCAGAGGATCTCCCTGGCGCTTCAGCGTGGCCCACGGTGGTTTATTTTAGTATTTTGTTTAGAATAACCATTTTTTATTTTTAAATAGATAGAGAGAGAGAAAGAGAGAGGGGAGAGAGAGAGAGAGTGTGTGTGTGTGAGAGAGAGAGAGAGAGAGAGAGAGAGAGAGAGAGAGAGAGAGAGAGAGAGAGAGAGAGAGAGAGACTGGAATGTGTCCCGGAAGATACGCCCAGGCCCAGACACTACAAAAAACAAGAATAAATAAGCAGGTACCTTGAATTCACGCAGTCGCTTTTGAACCTTTCCAATCTGTTCCTGAAACTTATCCGCCATCTTTGATCCCTCCATATGATCTTCTGTCACATCTTTCACATATTTTATACTATTGGACATTGAGTCTATCTCTTTCAACGCCCATTGCTCGGAGAAACAACTTTCTAGCTTTCGCTTTTCTTCGTTTTCTTCCTCTAATTGTTTTTCCCAGTCATCTAAGTCATCATCATTACTTAGGGTTTCCACATCTTCGATAGTTTCTGCTGAATCGAACAGCCATTTCAATATTGGGTCTTCTTTGCTTGGCCGAAGGTCGAAAGTCAAGTACGATTTCAGTGTATCGTAAGTCAGAATTTCGCTTTCGCACTTTTCAATATCGCTTTGTACATCAATCATTTGTTGAAACACCTTTTCTTGCTCTTGTCTTTTGGTGCTATAGAGATAGGAGTACCGCGACTTTGATTTCGTGCGTAAACTGTTCAAGGTGAACGGTTCTATCTTGGGATTCTTGCTTTGGCTTCCAAGTCTTATGACGTTGTCAGTAACTTTTAGAACGCCTTCAAGAAACTGGTCTAAAGCGTGGTTTGTGTAGCATATGGCCAACATTGGTGTGCCTTCGAGAGACAAATTCTGCAGTATCGTCGTAGCCACTTTGACGCCTGTAAAAAATATATAATTAATTATTTCAGACCAACTTTTAACTAAACTGGAATATAAGTAGAAGTGTATACAAATTACAAATGGCGCCACTGTAGCTTAAAAGATGTTAAAAAAATGTGACTGATATTTCGCATCGACAGGTACCTATCTCTACATATACCTATCTAGTCGATAGTTCTAGTATACCCCAACCAGGAATTAGAGACGAAATTTTGACACTTATTTTATATTTTTTGTGACCACCTTGGGTCTATACCCTTGTGTTCAGAAAACTTCGATTTGACCATTTGGTGCAATACTGCCATTACCTTAGTGAGGAAGAACTGATAATTTTTTTCGATACTTTTGGGCCCATAGTTGAAGGTAGATCGAAATAAAACCAGCAATCCCACCTATAAAAGTTTTCCCAGTGCCAGGCGGGCCTTGTATGACGGCAAATTCCCTTGTCAAGGCGAGTTTGAATGCTTCCATCTGGGGCTGGTCTAGGCCGAAGTCCTCTGCTGAAGGCCACTGGTTCAGGTCTAGGGCAGGGAATGAGATTTCTTCGGCCTCTTGGGGTAGAGTGTAGATCGTTTCGTGGGCGAGGTAGCTAGGCGGGCGGGTTTCTGGCTGGAAATTAAAATGGGGGCATAAATTAGCACTAAAATAAATAAGGCCTTTGCATCTACGTAATGAGATGATTTATAAAGCGTCCAGTGGTACACACGACAGCACGTCGACCCTTACACGCTAGCACTCTACTTGGTTTCGTTATGGGTGACAAGTTGTTTGTAGTGATCAGTAGACAGCCTGCTTAAAGTTCAGCTATCGACTTAGAGTGCACCCTGTAGTATGATAAATACACACCTGAACGTCGACAATGTATTTCCTCATAGGGACATCATCAACAGCTTGGAGCACCTTCAGCACTCGGTGATAGGGCTCGAAGAAGACCTCGCTCTCCACCATCAGGAATGCTTCAGAGAACACCCTCGACGATACTGGACTGTGGAACGTCACTGCCAACTGGAAAATAAAGAGTTAGTGCCTCTGATGACATGCAGTATCGAAGATTTTCTGTATTAGTACTAATAGCAGTAACAGACGCTCGAACTTGGTGCGCTGTTCACGCCACACGACCGTAGCGAACCACAGATTGCCCATTCGTTTCAGTGTCAGCAGTGCGTATCGTATGCGTTCGATGTGCAAACGCTTCGAACAACCGAACCGTAAATAATAATAACTACAGGGTGCACTCTAAGTCAATAGCGGAACTTTAAGTGGGCTATCTACTGATCAATACAAACAACTTGTACTAGGTGGCGAAATAAATGGAGTGAGAAAAATATCAGCTGTTCCATACAAAAGGTCGACTCAGTACTGCGCCAAATGTATGAAGCAGCTGATAATTTTTTCGCTCCATTTTTTTCGCCAGGTAGTACAACTTGTTTGTATTGATCAGTAGACAGCCTACTTAAAGTTTCGCTATCGACTTAGAGTGCACCCTGTAGTGGTTCGCTCCGAACTATGAACTCGCGTGTGTGTAACTTTTTGCTAACCCCAATAATAATTGCGCAGGCGCGCGCGCATTGCATATAAACTTTACAACCCCATATCTCGGCAACCCTTCGACCGATTTGGCTCATGTTTGAACTTAAAAAATCTTTTAATTTATTTTACCCGCCTACCAAATTTCACGATGATCCGACCAAATTTACTCAAGTTATTGTCGAACGAACAATACATACAAACATACAAACGCCGGAATGTTCCAGTAGACTCGGAGAACTTCGCTCGCTCGTTCAATAATGTTCAGTGTACCATGCTACACACGATCGAATATCGTCCGACACCGCACCGCGTTCGTGGTTCGGCCGTACCAAATTCGAGCGTCTGTTACTGGTTTAAGTACCGACAGCATGAAAAAATATACATTTTCGTAGCAACGTGAGATATACGGTGAAGAATACCACTCTCTGTGTATGAAAACATCGTGTGAAAACGTGTGGGTCTGAGATAGTACCACCAACGCGAAAATGGCCAATTCCAGTGGGCACGCGGGGTGATTACGCCCGATCTGCCTCTCTGAGAGAAGGCCTTTGCCCAGCTATTGGGACATGTACCTACACTTAGTCAGGTAATCGTATGAAGTAGTGGCCACCCCTGGTGTCAGTTTTTAGGCCGCCCAAAGGGCCTCTGACATGGCTTAACGATTGTTAATCAATAACAGCCGGGTCCAACAGTTTAACGTGCCTTCCGAAGCATGGAAGCGCTCAGATATTATTGCCACTAGCGGTCACCCATCATTGGACTGACCGCGCCCGATCATGCTTAACTTTCCCAATCAATTAAGAATGGCTAGTCCATGTACGGTCGGCCACAGTCACAGATACCCCATTGCAGCTCTTACCGCGCGCTGCATAAAGGCGCCAATCGAACAAAAAGGGGTATCCTAGCGTGCGGCCGACTGTACCTACACTTAAGAAACATCGACTTACATGTCCCTCCCTCAACAAGTTTGCACTGGAGTCCAGAACCGTACCGCAGAGCACCGTCTCAAACGAGTCGCTTGTGAACAACAGCAGGGACCCAAACATGAGTTGTTTGTTGGAAGCGTACTTCTGGCAGTCTGCTGGCACTTGGATCGAGCGCTTCTCCCATGCTATGTCCACTAGGTAACCCATTTTGTGGTTGCTCACGTACGTGCGGATAATGCGGACTTTTGGATGTACTCTGGAAGGTAAGTAAATAATATTGAGTTGAATGGCACTTGTTACAATGTATGTTAGTGAAATATTTCTTTTAAGTACCGTATATTTTCATGTCTCCGTTTAGTTGGATTCTCCATGTACTTAGCTGTGAAAAGGGCAGAATAAGTAACTTTTTAGTTCAATAGTGGAAAAATATAATGTATAATGCATAGGGAAGACAAGTCATTGCGGTTATAAAATAAAAATAGTTTTTAGTTTTTTAGTTCAATAGTGGAAAAATATAATGTATATGCATAGGGAAGACAAGTAACAACTAAAATGAGGGGGTCATCCTGGATTTTGTAGAAGAACTGGAAATGACAATGTAGAACCCAAAAAAAGTTCCTTAAGGGTCGTCGTTAGCTGTCAATTTCCATACTAACTTTCGTAGACCAGAACTAAGAAACTAAACCGAATTTCTTCAGAATTTTGATACATTCTGTCTTATCATATCATACCATTGCCGCGAAATTCACAAAAAGTATGTTGTTAATTCAGGATTATGTTAATTTTAGCTTTTGAAAATATCAATATTTTACGTATGTGTGGGTGCACGACATACTGTAAAAGTTGTGTAGTTGTGTGTGAGAACCCACACACACGTAACGCTGCTTTCAACATGGCGGCCACGAACAGCTGATACGCGATGACGGACTCTGTTGTCTTTTTTTTAAATTGAATTTTATAGCTTGGATACGAGACCTTTGAGCCAAGTCTTTTGTTTGGGTGGGCTTGCTTTAGACACCAAGAAGGTATAATCACCTTTTTCTCCATTCCTTACCTACTCCTTGTCCAAAGGACTCGTGAAAAAAAAAACGGAGTGTAGCCGGGTACACACGACAGCACGTCAGAGTGTACACTTTTGTTTTAAAGTCGCCCGTAACGTAACCGAGTAGAGTGCTAGCGTGTAAGCGTCTACGTGTTGTCTTGTGTACCTACATTTGGCAACGCTGCCATTTTGCGGCGTTGCAAGACCGGCAACCAATGCTTCAGCGAAGCTCTGAGTAAATATTCAGAAATACAACTTTTAGTGCTGTCAGTATTGCCATGTTAGACAAATATAGCCGTTTAGGATATTTTGGGGGTCAGCGGGCGAGAAAACATGGCAACAATTCGGTCTTTTATTGCTTTATAAAGAGATTGGGTTCCCTAAAAATAAAGCGAGGATATTGAATATTCTTATACTGAATTCTCAACAATAGTCTTACATACAGTTACAGGTCCATGTATTGTACGGTCGAGATTTTATTTATCTTATTGTTTGACTAAATGCAGCTCGTTTAGGTCATCTGGCAATGAAAACATGATATTATTTACTTTTCATTTAAAAAATATGGGCGTTTTTTAAAGTTCGGTACATTTTTTTCTCAACTGTTTGACAAATTCCTAGACTTGAAAACACCGATCGTCGCACCATCCAAGAAAGAAGTCTCACCAAAAGCATTTTGGTTCAAATACGAACATTTTGGTTCTTAGTACAATAGATATAAGGACCATTTTGAAGGTACAGGAGATCTTTTAGTCAGATTTAGTTGAAACTTAGTATTCGTAAATTTAATTAAAAATAATTAATCACGTTTTAGGATTTTACGAAGATTTCTACATAAGAGGGTAAAACAAAAAGAAACTTATTTCTTACCGAGTTAGGTACGGTCAGCCACAGTCACAGATACCCCATGGCAGCTCTTACCGCGCGCGGCATAAGGGCGTCCCCAATCGGACCATTCCATTTTCCCCTACCAGACTTCCCCCACTGGTGGGGGAAAATGGAATCGCACAATTTTTTTTTCCATTTTCACCCACTGGCCACCTCACTAAGTGGCTGGTGGGGGAAAATGGAATTTATAGACAAGATTATTATTGGCGAGGCCGACTCATTACAATGATGCAGTCACTGTAGCCTAGCCTAATTTTATAATTAATCGGCATAAATAAAACTAATTTGTTAACTTTACTAATTCGATAATTTGTATTTTAAAAAGATAATTTGGTATATTATGGCATTTAACATTACAACCGTTAACGTTATTAAAATAGTACAAAATAACACAAAGACCGCTTATAATTATTCTGAATAATCCTTTAAAAAAAATATACAGGGTGGCCCAAACATAGATGTCAAGCGAGAAAATATAAATAGCTGACTCCGAGGGCTACCCGAATCACCCCCATGTACGTTCAGCTATTTTTTGTCGTTTAGAAGTTATGAGGCTTTTAAGGTTTTATTGAAAAAAAATACCTAGCATTGGATTTTATTTTCATTTTTTTTTTCTTTCGACTTTTCAGAGATATTTTTTATTTTTCGTGTCTTACATAATTTATCTATTACCAAAAAAAATATGATCAGCTATGGACTTCTATAAGTTACCGCAATTTTGATCCAAAGTCCAAAAATATTGTTTTTGAGAAATCATTACTAAAATAGTTAGTATGGAGAAAAAAATAAGTAGATGTCTGAAGGACTTTGTTTGATTTAAAAAACTTTCCCAAAGCTTTAGTGCTCAGAATAGTACAAAAAACCTGTCACTTTAAGGGACTTGTATTCAAGTAATTCGCGATCAAAGTCGAAAGACTGGAGTTGGAAGAAATTTTATTTCAGTAGATTTTAATTTATTTTAGTTTATTCGGACAAAAATCATTGCAGGTAGGCTTAATATCACCTGCCAGAATGGCCTGCATCCGAAATGCACGAAAAAATAAAAAATAACGATAAAATATTTTTATTTTGGCTTTTTTTTTCATTATTTGAATTTTAAGTTATTTTATTAACGAATTTACTTACAAAACATAATAAAAATTTTAATTCATAAAAAAAGTCCGAAAATTAAATGAGATTTTTTTTTTAATTTCCGTGAATTTATTTCGAATGCAAGCCATGCTGACAGGCGATATTAAGCCTACCTGCAATTATTTTTGTCCGAATAAAGTAAAATAAATTAAAATCTATTGAGATAAAATTTCTTCCAACTCCAGTTTTATGACTTTCGATCTTTAATCGCGAATTACTTGAATAAAAGTCCCATAAAGTGACAAGTTTTTTGTACTATTCAGGTTTTGTGAAAGTTTTTGAAATTAAAAGAAAGCTCTTCAGACCTCTATGGTCTGTCCATTAACTCTAGAAATTAAATGGCAACAATTTTTCATAGTAAAGCCGACCACTTTTCATATTAAATTTACTATGAAATATTGTTGCCATTTAATTTCCAGAGTTCTGTTTATGGTCAGACCTTAATTCTTTCCCCATACTAAATATTTTAGTGTTGATTTCTCAAAAATAACATTTTTGGACTTTGGATCAAAATTGCGGTATCTTCTAAAAGATCATTATTTTTTTGAAGATAGATACATTATCTGACAATTACTTTTTTTAAATATAATTTTATGTTGACTTTAATGAAACCATAAGACTGATTTTTTATAAGATAATTTTGCTCTTTTTTTTTATCGCTTAATAATATCAATAAAACCGCAACCAATAAAGAGTGTTAGAACTTTTGTTACAGAAAGGCCCTATGACTGGCGAGCGAAGCCAGTCTTATTGTTTCGTTAGAGTCAACATAACATTATATTTAAAAAAGTAATAGTTGAATTTTCAAAATAAATGAAATATACTTTATCAGAACAAAAAATTTCACTCAGGGTAAAAAAGAAGAAATAAATTGGCCACGTGGGTTATGTGAACTTATGTGTTACTCACAATAATGATGCACAGTCAAACTTTGCGAGCTTAGTTATTTCTGAAATATTGCCTGCTTATAAACTATGATTTATTTTAAACTAGTCTGTAACCCAATGGATCCCAGTAATCTGAATAAAAAAGATATTTAACCACTTTTTGTTTTTTCTAAAGCAGTAACCCGTGCTAGGAAATAATTTAAACATTTATAATAAGTTGAAAAAAATCACTCGGGGCAGGACTTGGTGTAGATTAGTGCAAACTAATCACACCAGGTGGCGCCCCCGTCCAGTTGACGGAGACTAGTTGAAGAAATTCGCATCGACAGTTACTTGAATCGGTAGCTCAATTGGTAGAGCGCCTGCACGGTATGCGAGAGGTTGCGGGTTTAAGTCCTGCCCCGAGTGAATTTTTTCAACTTATTATAAATGTTTAAAAAAGATATTATTATTATTAACATCTCCATTAATTGTAATAAAATCTCCATTACAAACTTCCGTGCGAGCCCTTTCAGTGTCACAGGACCATTCTGAAACAACCTATAAAATTGGTATAGTTTTTAACATTTAAACCTCAATTTGAATAGCTAGGTACTTTAAGCGTTTCTTTTAAAAACTTACGGGTGACTACTATTTGCATATCAGTACATTTTAGTATTATAATAGACTGATTAGGCTATGGACATGAATAGACACAAGCGAACGATTGTTTAGGTTTTTTTTAATTTTTAATTTAAATCAAGAAAGCGATGACTTGAATTATTGGTTTAATATTAATGTTTTGTAAAGATTTTTAAATAACAAAGCTATAACAAGCATACTTATTCATAAATGATATACAGGGTGGCCCAAACATAGACGTCAAGCGAAAAAATCTAGATAGCTGACGCCATGGGCTACCCGAATCACCCCCATGTATGTTCACTGTTCAGCCATTTTTTGTCGTTTAGAAGTTTTGAGGCTCTTAAGGTTTTTTGAAAAAAATTATCTAGTATTGGATTTTATTTTGTAACTCTTTTTCTGTTCACTTTTCAGAATTATTTTTAATGTTTTAGAGTCTCAGATAATTTATCTATCTTCAAAAAATAATGATCAGCTATGGACTTTCAGAAGATACCGCAATTTCGATACAAAGTCCAAAATGTTGTTTTTGAGAAAACATCACTGACATAGTTAGTATGGGGAAAAAAATAAGTAGAGGTCTGAAGGAATTTCTATTGATTTCAAAAACTTTTCCAAACCCTTATTCTTCAGAATAATACAAAAAATAGCTGATCATAATTTTTTTGGTGATGGATAATTTATCTGAGACTCTAAAGAATAAAAAACATTGCTAAAAAATCAAAAGAAAAAAAAGTTACAAAATAAAATCCAATGCTAGGTTTTTTTTTTTTATAAAGGATTATTCAGAATAATTTATAAGCGGTCTTTGTGTTATTTTGTACTATTTCAATAACGTTGACTGTTGTTATGTTAAATGCCATAAGATACCAATTTTTTTTTTAAATACAAATTATCGAATTAGTCAACTTCATCATCATCTCCCAAAAATTTCCAGTCGAATCGAATTAGGAAAGTTAACAAATTAGTTTTACTTATGCCGATTAAGACGACGTACGTCTCACAACTAGCGCCGCCAATGGAAAAAAAAACATATCTTTTTTTTGGATGCGTTTTTAGCAAAAAACGCTCCTGCGATTCCTCAACGCGAGGCTTAACTATTTTTAGGACCTAAGGTTTGGATTCCAGGATTGGATTTCCTACGAATGCAATCGATTCTCGCCAAAAGTGGCCACTTTTGGCGAGAATCGATTGCATTCTTAAGTTCTAGGATCTGGAATCCAAACCTTAGGTCCTAAAAATAGTTAAGCCTCGCATTGAGGAATCGCAGGAGCGTTTTTTGCTAAAAACGCATCCAAAATAAAGATATGATTTTTTTTCCATTGGCGGCGCTAGTTGTGAGACGTACGTCGTCTTAATAATAAAATTAGGCTATTGTGTGGAGTCGGCCTCGCCAATAATAATCTTGTCTATAAATAGCTGGTGGGGGAAAATGGAATATTTTTTTGTGCGATTCCATTTTCCCCCACCAGTGGGCCACCAGTGGGGGAAAATGGAATGGTCCCATTCTACTAAACTTGATCCCACGGATTGTAAAAGTAAAAAAAATGCCTACATTTCGTATTGAATCAGTGCTTGCTGCAAGCTATTTTATACTAAGTATGAGATGCTGAATAAATCATAAATCATCTCATTACGTAGATGCAAAGGCCTTTATTTATACTAAGTATAGCGTATTTACCTGTGTTACCTAGATGTTCAATAAATGATAAAAACATGCGCAATAATAAAATCTTTATTTGAGTAGTCTAACATTCCATCCAATAGCTTGAAACAATAATTATCTATAAGTAAGCCTGTATTCTCCAGCAGATTTTAGGACAAAGACTGCCGCCGAAGTATTCCCAATATATGGGGCTGTTGGAAGTGAGGCAGGAAGTCTTCTGTGAATAGCTTTTCCCCCTAGTCTTGTTGTTCTCTAAAACATTTTGGTCTCTCTCGATACTCTCCTTGTAGAAATTGTTAGTAGTTACCTAGGTACTAGGTACGCAACCAAACAATTATTTCCTTGAATAATGTATCCTCCAAATCCTTGGGAAGGCCAAAGTCTTCTAGTACGCGATAAGTATTTCGTTGTCGATTGCATTCGCGACACAAGTCTGATTGAAATTATACTCTTTAAAAATGGAAATTACTCCTGTGACCACTCCCGTGATAGTTACTAGTTCACTCATAAGTGAGAATATATCCAAGTAAAGTCCAAATTATATCAACTGATTTCACCATGTTTGTTGTGAAAAACTGTGTGACATTTTATTTTTTTCAAGTAGGTACACAGTTTAATTTTATTGCGCCTAGATGAGGGACCTACCAAGGAGGATATTCGATCCTCTTCTGTAGCGGTTATTACCAATGAGGGTTTTCAACTCTTTGATATTATAACGAGACATTCTATGTCCAGTAACTAAAACACCTCGCTACATACAATCCACTATGTGGGCAGGGGTCTTGATTGTTGGTCATCACATGTCAAAAGTTCAAGAGACCTCGCTACATACAATCTACTACTGGGCCAGGTGTCTAAGTTCCTGTTCAGTATTTACTTCAGATGTTTTTGTTTGCATGTGTGAGTGAATGGATGGAAGATAAAATTGTCGTAGACCAGAACTTCGAAAATACAGCATGTTAATTAGATTTTTTTCTTCCCTAATACTTCAATTGCATAACAATGCTCGCGAACGGAAGGATAGTTTGAAATAAAAGCGATAAATATTGATAAATCTAAAAACCACGTTACTTTGTGCATGTGTGCACCCCAGCGCCGCTAGTGAGCAAAAGTTGGCAACAGCCGGACTAAGTTTCCACCTTAATATTGTTTTACTCAAATATACAATTACACAACCATTACTTATGTGAATGAAAGCTAAGACACACATAACATAATACTAATTTACCAACATATTCCTTCTCTCAGAGGCCCGAAGCAGTCTTCTCTTAACAACTTGAACTGAACGTCCAAGTAATGCTCCACGGAGGCATACGCTCCATTCACAATGTTCGGTTCTATCTCACACGGTACGGTGCCCAATAAATCTTCTCTATCGGGAAAGATATTCAGGTTTCTAAAGTTGTTTTTGTCCAGTTCCGATGTTAGTGGGTGGATCGGTGTCTGTGTAGTGATTGGGGCCTGAAATTGTGGAAAATAGTCATGTTAATTTTTAAGTAAGAGGTCTCAGGTGTCAAGTAGTCAAGTCTCATATAGTAAGTACCTTTATTTGATTTGTATTTATAATGCTTGATATATCTCTAAACCAAAGAGACCAAAAGATCTTCTATAGTAAAAAAAAATATTCAACTGGAATTCAGCTACACACAATAGAAGGATGAAGTAACGGTTTGTAAGATGTCTAATAGCTACATGGTGTCCTAAATAAATGAAATAATTATTAATGTTTTTCAGACCTTTAAAACTGCCTTCCCAATTTTATCCTCGAGCCGATCCATCATAAGAAACAAATCTTCAGAAAACTGTTCCTTGTGTTCTTCCATAACACCCATAACACTTATCCTGACAGCTTCCAGTATATTCACGACACTTTCACCCGTCTTCTCTGGACTTATAGTACAAATTCCTTCGCAGACTGCCAAGACATTCCTATAGAACGCTTCCACATCGTCCCAAAACTGCATATTCATTCTTTTCTCCACAATTCTTACTTTAGGCAAACCTATGGCGTAGTCTGTTAGTTTGTCCAAGAATTTTGATGTTAAAAAACGTGTGTTTAACAACTTTGTTAACATTAATGACTTCTGCCCAAACTGCAAAGACGTGTAAAGTTTCGCTATGACTTTGCATATAAGAACTATGAAATCGTCCTTCAATTCTGAGTTCAGGAGATCCCAGAAACTTGAACGTCCCGATAGTTGTAAAGTGAGGTTAGGAGCGTCTTGTTGGGACAAATCGAGGAGTCTTTTGAATCCCATGAGTTTCTTCTCCGTGTACTGTGGCTTGGCAACCGAAGCGTCTGATTCTTCGTCCTCAAATCCCGTGGGAACGAGGTTCGACGTGGATTCTTCTATTACTGTGCCGTCGAACCAGTCGATGCGTAACGATGTTTTGTGATTGTCAGCCATGTTGCTTAGAAGGCTTCTTGGATTGCGTAACTTTTTGCAGGTTGGATAAAGAGAAACAGACGAAAACTTCGGCGAGAACGCTGACACGAAGCAGACAACAAACAAACAACAACAAAAAACAAAAACACAACCAGATGACACTGACAGTAAGTGACAGTGACAGTTGTTATTTTTTCTCCAACCGAATAAGCTAAGTGATGACTTTTGTCTGTACAGCCAACTCTAGATTTTTTTTTATCCAACCACGCCAAGCAAAATAGGATAGGATTTCGGCAGCGTATTTAGGTAGGTATGTATGTTTGTTTGTGTCTTAATCTGTTCCTTCGCTGTGGTATCATTGGATTTGATAAAATTGCCATTGTAGAGCAAAACTTTAAAGGTAAGCGTCGGCAAGAGGCTGCCGCGACCCAGCCAGCAGTCGCTGCCCGGCATGGCGGTCGGTCGCGGCGGCCGGGCCGCGGCAGCGTCTTGCCGAATGCTACCATAAGGGTTTTTGGGAATGATAAAATGGGACAAGAACCTTACCACGGACAAAGAGTGGATAAAATGGTTTCGAAGTAAATAGCGTTCGCATTCACAACATAATATAGCTCGGCAACCCCCCGACCTATTTGGCTCATGTTCAAACTTAAAAATTCTTTTACTCAAAAAAGCTCGTAATGTGGTCATTAATTCGACAACCTTCTTTGAGCAAAGGAGGACTTGCGGGCTACTTTGATTAGGCGCCAGAAAAGTTGTATGGAATTTCATTAATGTCGTGTTTTGCGGCCAGAAAAACTGTATGAAAATCCATTAATGTCGAGTTTTGTTTCAAAAATAGAACTCAAAAGTCTGGCACAAAAAGTATTTATTTAGAATTTGGCTGTTTGGGTGCTGGCAGTCTACAAATTGCATAGAAAAAAAAAGCGCGGCCATATTGTTTTCGCGGCTTCGCGCGTTGTTCGAAGTGATTTTTTCTGTGCGTGCTGTTTTTGTTGTAAATAAAAGTGAACTCTTCAAGCAATTAATTCTCCGAGTCAATGTGTTTAACAACGCCGAACATAAAAAGGAAGCGAAATAAGATATTTAAAGGTACCTATTGCCACCGAAGTCAAAGGAAAAATACAAGTTTATCTACGAAAAGTTTGCGGAATGGAAAATCAACAAAAAGTAAACCAAGACAAAAGGTAAGCTGGTTCTATTTAAATTACTCGCATTGTTTGAGTAAAGCACTATACAAGCCTTGGTCCGCAATGAGTGCGCTTCTGGCCACGCTATGATGGCCTCGAGCTTAGCTTAGCTACGCTCTCGGCCCTCAAGTTTGGTCATCATTGCAGCCCTTGCTGGCCGCGCTATAAAGGCCTCGACCTTCGGTCTCGGCCTTCATTCCAGCTTGTCCATCAAGGGCTGCAATACTGACCGCACTGTGAGGGCCTTGAGCTCCGCTATGCTGCGCTCTGTCGGCCATCAAAAGCGCGCCAGAAACGCACTCATTACAGATCGCGGCAGTAATGTACTATTAATTTAATTTAGGTACCCGCCTACCGAATTTCATGATCGATCCGACTAAATTTACTCAAGTTATCGTCGAACGAACATTCATACATACATACAAACATTAACCCTAACATACAAACTCCGGATTGTTCCAGTACTTTTAGTAGACTCGGAGATATTCGCTCGCTCGTTCAAAAAGAGTGGTAGAACAATGGAGTCGAAAGCAAGAGACCCAGGTTTGAATCCAGGTGCAGGCATACAGGCACCTATGACTTTAATTTATTTCAAAGTTATATTGTGTAGTACAATGATTTGTGTATTTAGCTAACGGTGAAGGAAATACATCGTGAGGAAACCTTAGCGTTTGAGGCATAAATACCTACCCTCAATGCGAAAATCGCTCATGCGCAATGAGCACGAACTCTCTCTCTCTGAAAGAAAGCCTTTGCCCAGCTGCTAGTGGGAGATGTACATACAATGAGCCGTTTTCAGCACAAATTCGCAAAGCATTTCATAGATGGCGCCTACGGGCGTGCGTGGCCATAGAAGAACCGTAATACGGCTGTCAAAATAATGAATCTGTGCTAAGCGAAATTTTACAGCTGTATTCCGGTTCTTTTATGGCCACGCCTGTAGGCGCCATCTACGAAATGCTTTGTGAATTTGTGCTGAAAACGGCTCATTGACGAGATACATCTTACAGTCAGCAACAGATCAGAGTTATTTGTTCGATTAACGCACTTATGCCGAGAGTATACTTTGGGTTATCCATGGTTATCCTAGCGTGTCGTCGACAGTCTGTACCTATACGCTATTTGCCCATTTAAGTAGCATTTAGAAATAATCGCAGGCTTTGAACGTTGGTTGCAAAAGTTAGGAAAGGAAATGTGTACTGGAAGGCAAAAGGGTATAAGCAACAATTTTGGTAGGTATCGAACTTTAGTATGGAAAAGCTGATATTTTTTTCGAGTTTTTGTACTTGGTAACATTGTAAATATTGCTTGTACTGATGAGAGAAGCGACCCCCTTCAGTGTCACAGGATCTTTCTTTAATACCCTGTATAACACGACCGTATCTAAGCGGATGGACTTTATTGGGTTACATACCTCGCAGTACCTAGTAGCTTATAGGTACATAAATAGGTCCTTACAAAAATGTTTATTTAAAACATCGAATAATCGTCATGTTTTAAAAGTAAAATAATATGACTTATCCTCTTTTACCTTTTAAGCTATTGATGACGCCAAAATGCTCTACAATACCATACAATACAATACATTTCCATTGAAACTATTAACTTTTAAGTACTCTTGTAGGTAGGTAGCTACAATAAGTTTAGTACCTACCTACTTAGACAATGTATTGCCACTGGAAATACACCGTGCTTTTAGCATGTTTAAGTTTTAATTTAATTTCAAATGACGATGTGAAAAAAACAGCTACTGAAAGTGGATTATCGCCCACCAAGTTTGTAAGCACTACTTATTTAGAAAAAAAAAAGGTTAGATCTCGCACCACGAAAGAAGTCTCACACCAATTATTTTGGTTTCTAGGACTTCTTGATGGCACGAGCTCTATAAATTCGGAAAATATAACATCATTTCTATTTAGCAGACAAAAGCCGAGCCCACAAGCGGCCAGTTAGGGCCTATGGTTTAGTAGGTACCTAGTTGCTTAGTAGGTATAAATTCCGTCTGTTAGATATGTTTTATCATATTCAGGTCAGCCGTTTATGAGGTAGATATGCAGTAAGTTATAATTTGAAACGTAAATGTTGGGGTGTATTTTTATTTAGTAGTTATTTTTAATTTCAGGGACCTGTAGTGGCAAGAAACACAATGCTAAATCTATGCAAGGGACCGAAGCGCAAAGACTGTTGTCATAATACGATGAAAGTGGATGACAATTTTGGAAATGCAGAGTTTGTAACAGATATTCAACATAGTGTCCAGTAAGTATGTCAAGGTAAACTTTGCTTGCTAGTATTTATCCAGTGTATTTTTACTCTATGACTTTGTTTATTTTCAAAGTTACGTTTTGTGAATTTGAAGTAGCAAAACCACTCGCTAACGGTGAAGGAAAAACATCGTGAAACTCGCAGCTTAGTTGGCTGCACACGTATTGACTTGTCTTTCTTGTGGGCTAGGTTGACTAAGCTGTCAGGAATTCAGGATGGTATAGGTAGGTGCTGGGCAAGCCTACTTACCCCATCTAAAATAATGTCCCAGGCACTGCAGCGCCGAGTGGTCTCTTCACCCATCTATTGTGAGTGAAGGTAACTGGAGGCTGTATAAATCATCTCATTACGTAGATGCAAAGAAAGGCCTTTACTATTTTTACCCTGTTTGATAAAAATAACTGGCCTTCCTCCGCCTCCTCCTCCTTGAGTCGTTCTTGACTGGAAAGATCAAGAAAGCAAGTGGCAAGATTGTCCCAAGTGGAGAACGTTTCTTCTTTCGTTTCATCGAGCCCTATGGCCCGGTTTCTGAATTGAGAATTTTACTTTAATTTTACTTAAGTATAGTTGTGTCACGCTCTTTGTGAGAAATCTAAGTAGGTATTTACTTACTTACTCCGATGCACAGTGGTCGATTTGTACGATTTAGGCGGCCAAAAGTCCATTTCTCAAAGTTAACTTATAACAAAACTAATTGATTCCCGGAAAAATAGACACCCCGACTGCCCAAACCCCACCCCTCCCCAGTTCCTAGAACTGCGTGCGCGCCCCCACAGGTAGTCGGAACTTGATCGTCGCGCAAGCTGTACGCGTTCGTTCTCGACACTCTTAGCGCAACCGATATTCTAAAGTGAATATTTCATTGGATATTATTCAGTTACAAGTGAAAGTGATGGAAGTCGAAAATTCAGGTAAGCTCCTTCAAATATAATTTAAATTAAGATAAGGAATATCAATATTTAGTGCAGTTACAACGTATCAAAGGTCGCCCTTTTTCATAGAAAATATTATCATTTTTTTATTTTCAATAGTAAAAATGTTGTACTTCCGAGACCGTCCGAGTTAAATTCCTTATGGTTTCTAATAGTATAGCTCTTTGAGCAGATAACCACAAAAAAAAATAGCCACCACCTTTGACCACTTCGCGAGAAAAATAATAATTCATTAACTTAGGCAGAAAGTGAGAAAAATTCCTTTTTTGTTTCTTTTGCGTTAAAATTCCTTTTCGTTGTTCTAGGTTCATCAAGTTACTCGGGCATGGAGGTAGTAACTCGCAGATATCTTTTTGATAAGATGATTGAGGAAAACTCTCCATCAATAAACGACAAATTGGAATACTTACAAAATTATTTGTTAGTGTCTTACGGGGACTCCGACGAAGACAAAAAGTATATAAATCATAAATTTTCATATTTTAAAACAGAAATAAAAAAGAGATGGTCCAAAGCACGCAACACGCTAGAAAAATTTCTTATAAGCAATGATGCATGGTTAGCAGGAACGTTCGAGATGCCCATAAAAACGCATAATAAGTCAGGACGACCTAGCAAAACATTCAGTGAATGTAGTGAAAGAACTAAAAGGAGGAAAACAGAAGAAGTTCGCTCCTCTGTAGGCAAAGAAGTGATAGTTCACGCAGCGCAAGTAATTTTACAAAAAGAAGGAAAAAGAAACGCCTCGCAAGTCCTAAAAGATATTACAAATTCGCCTGCAGCCGCAAACGAATGTAAAAAAAGACATTCCAAATCAAAGGCACAAGATCCCCTTACGCCTCGGGAGGCACTGCGAATGTGCGTGGACGCTGATTTGACACGAAGTCAATATGAAATTGTGCGAGCAACCAACAGAAGCTTTTACCCGTGCTACGAATTAGTGTTGAAGGCTAAACAGGAATGTTACCCACCCAAAGAGACGCTACGAGTGACCGCTTCCTGTGCTGAAAGTGATCTACAATCTTTGTTAGATCACACCGTCACGCGATTATCAATTTTCCTCGAAGAAGTACTAATGACTCTTACAGAAACTGAGAGAAATTCCTTGCAGATTATCTGCAAATGGGGTTGTGATGGTTCACAACAAGCTCAATACAAACAAAAGTTAATGAATGACGCCGACTCGGATGCAAATATATTTTTGAGCTCATTCGTGCCTCTACAAATTGTTTGCGGCGAAGACAAAACAAAAATGGTTTGGCAAAACCCGACTCCTTCTTCACCACGATATTGCCGCCCGATACGATTCAGATTTATAAAAGAGTCTACAGACATTACAAAAGATGAAATAAATTACGTTCGGGACAGTGTGAAGTCCCTAAAAGCCACGGAATTGGAACTGAATGGGCAAAAATTCTCGGTTAGCCACAGTCTTAAAATGGCCATGGTGGACGGCAAAGTTTGCAATGCGGCGACTGACACCAAATCAACGAGTAGATGCTACATATGCGGAGCCACTTCAAAAAACTTTAATGACTTAAGTAAAAAAAACTAAATTCACCCAGAATCGCTTGAATTTGGCCTATCAACTTTACATGCCAGAATTCGATTATTCGAGAGTATTTTACATTTAGCTTATAAATTGCCCGTTGGGAAATACCGTGAAAAAAGAACCAAAGCAGAAAAGATGCTAGAAGAACAAAAAAAAAAGAGATTCAGCAAAGATTCAGAGAAGAAGTAGGTATCTTGGTAGATATGCCAAAATGTAATTTTGGTAACACAAATGACGGCAATACTAGTAGAAGATTTTTTGAAAACCCACATCTGGCTGCTGAAATAACGGGAATAGACTTTAATTTTATTTATAGAATTAAAGTTATTTTGGAAGCCATATCAAGCGGTCACAAAATAGATGTCCCGAAATTTGATGAATACGCCATGGAGACAGCAAAACTGTATGTAGAGTTATATGGTTGGCATTCTATGACTCCTACCATGCATAAAATTTTGGTACATGGTGGAAAAGTTATAGAAAATTCTCTAGTGCCTATTGGTCAACTTTCGGAGGAAGCTGCAGAAGCTCGTAATAAGCACTTTCGCTCATACCGTCTAAACTTTGCTCGAAAGTTTTCACGCGAAGACTGTAACCTTGATATTTATCACAGGTTACTCTTGACATCAGATCCACTCATCAGTTCAATGAGAAAAAAAAAGAAGATCCGATCAAAACCATTTTTGCAGGAAACTTTGGAGCTTTTGCTTCCTGCAGAGCCAAATACAAAAGGCACTTGTGATAAATGCATGGAAAGTGACGGTGAGGAAGAATTGTCTTTTAAAGAGTAACATAACAATTTGTATGTTAAACTTTCATAAAATATTGTTTTATTGTTTATGATTCGGTACCTAACATTGTAAGTAACATTTAGTATAATAATGTGGTAATAACTGTTGACCATTTAATTTTAGTGTATACTGTATTTTTTTGTCATCCATATTTTATTTTCAATTTAAATAGGCATGCAGACTGTAGAGAAAAAACATTTTTTTTTATGTACGGCCGTCTTTTACTTAACAAATTGTGATAATTCTTAACCCAAATATCAAAAACTACTAAGCCGATTTCGATAATTCAAATGAACTCAAAATATATATTTTACACCAAAGGGAGATTTAAAGAAAATTTAAAAACATTGGCGCTATTTACAAAAATATTTTCACAGAAATGTTTTTTTGTATAGAAAAATACGCTTTCAATGAAACGAATAGGGATAAACATATATATTCACTCTAAAATACCAGATTAGCATTTGTTGTCGTATTTATTACTGAAATAAAGCATAAAATAGTTTTGGCCGCCTAAATCGTACAAATCGACCACTGTGCGATGGCTCAGCGACCCGAAGTGGGTCTTGGCCTCAGACACAAGAAGTCGCCACTGGTCTCGGTCCTGCGCGGAAAAAATAATGAAATTTTGTACAATGAAATTGTTCAGGTAGGTGATCTACTGGCCACTTGTCACGAAGAACTTATTTTAAAAGCCAAATAATGTCATATAAGAAAAAGCGTTGTTCCGTATTCATGACTCTACTTTTCATGTCACGAATATATTTTCCGAATTCATTTTACATGACTTCCGTATTCATGCTATGGAAATTATTTTATTAATTTTTACATTTCGTCTCGCGAGCCTTTCCGGATTCATGCTACCATACATTATAATAAAACAACTTTGCTTTTAAGTACGGTCAGAAAAATATCTAAAATATTGAAAGAAATAATTAATAGGCTGAGAAGCTTAAGGGTACGGATTTTGTTAAGACATCCACAGACACTGGCACGAGGTATATTAATTGTTCTTTGTATTGCCATGAGGAATGATATAATCACGTATGCGTTATACTTCAGCACTGCAAACAAGTAGGTCAACAGTAAATTGCAAATTGTTGATCGGTTACTCAGGTTTTAAGTGACATAGGACATAGGATAGAATCATAGGATTGAAATCATACAAATTAAGTTAGAAATAATCATCTTGTATATTAAAGGTATATAAAAATTATGTAAATAACCAACGTTCTTAAAAATCAAGAAATATAATCAACATGTTTTTACTTTAATATAACAAAACTATAGATATCATGGCTACACTATTTATAAAATCTGACACTCAGACTATTGAGAAGAATATTATTATAAAATATGTATGTCCGGGAATCTATACCTATTTCATAGACTTGTCCATTTTATGAGATTATCATCAAAAATAAAAACACAACTTGACAATTCAGCTCGCACCATCGGCGAAGCCGCCACAGAATAGCGGGACTGCTGATTTGACACTTTACTTTTTAAACCTTGTGGTTAGTGTTGCCATAGATTAACACCAGAGCCACAAACAAATAAAAGGATTGACGTTTATCTATGGAGAAGACCGCGACTACACGCTCATTCTCCGACACGGCCATACTGACAATACGCGCGCTCTCGCGCGTTCCAAACCTTCGGACTAAAACTAGAGTCCGTTTACCAAACGCCTTGTATCTGATCACAAGGCATTACCTTTATCCCAGGATTTACCGTCTCCATCCATTAAACCACAGACGTCAGCATTACCATCTTCGTCCATACAAAACGTTACCTTCTTCGTCCATACCAGACGTTACCTTCTTCGTCCATTAAACCACAGATGTTACCTTTAATTACCAGTTTTATTGCCTTGTCAATCTGACCACAGGCGTTACCTTTTACCAGTTTTATTGCCTTGTCAATCTGACCGCAGGCGTTACCTTTTACCAGTTTTACCTTTGAAGGTTAATAAACCAACAAAACCACAGTTGATTACCGTTTCATACACATTAAAACTCATTGTTCCACAGTAGGTACCTTAACACGTTTCAACAATTCAACCGACCTTTTCAACAGTTCAGCAGTACCTAGTGTAAAACATCTTTCAATAGTTCAACACACAAAATAGCTTCCAACTTCAAACTCAAAGTGAAATGAAATAGCTTTCAACCGCAATCTCTCAAGGCGAAGTGTAACTTTCTAACTGGCAAGGTGAAGCGCAAACAACAACTTCCAACCGATAACGTAAAGCGTAAACAACAGCTTTCAACCGACAAGGCGAAGCATAAACAGTGGCTTTCAACCGAAAAGGTAAAGCGTCAAACAGTGGCTTTCAACCGACAAGGTAAAGCGCCAACAGAAGCTTTTAACCGACAAGGTAAAGCGCCAACAGTAGCTTTCAACCGACCAGGTAAAGCGCCAACAGTAGCTTTCAACCGACCAGGTAAAGCGCCAACAGTAGCTTTTAACCGATATGGTAAAGCGCCAATAGTAGCTTTCAACCGACCAGGTAAAGCGCCAACAGTAGCTTTCAACCGACAAGGTAAAGCGCCAACAGTAGCTTTCAACCGACAAGGTAAAGCGCCAACAGTAGCTTTCAACCGACAAGGTAAAGCGCCAACAGTAGCTTTCAACCGACAAGGTAAAGCGCCAATAGTAGCTTTCAACCGACAAGGTAAAGCGCCAACAGTAGCTTTCAACCGACAAGGTAAAGCGCCAATAGTAGCTTTCAACCGACAAGGTAAAGCGCCAACAGTAGCTTTCAACCGACAAGGTAAAGCGCCAATAGTAGCTTTCAACCGACAAGGTAAAGCGCCAACAGTAGCTTTCAACCGACAAGGTAAAGCGCCAATAGTAGCTTTCAACCGACAAGGTAAAGCGCAAACAGCAGCTGTCAACCGATAAGGTAAAGCGTAACAACAGCTTTCAACCGATAAGGTAAAGCGTAAACAGCAGCTTTCAACCGATAAGGTAAAGCGTAACTACAGCTTTCAACCGATAAGGTAAAGCGTAATCAGCAGCTTTCAACCGATAAGGTAAAGCGTAACAACAGCTTTCAACCGATAAGGTAAAGCGTAAACAGCAGCTTTTAACCGATAAGGTAAAGCGTAACAACAGCTTTCAACCGATAAGGTAAAGCGTAAACCACAGCTTTCAACCGATAAGGTAAAGCGTAAACAATATGATAAAGCTTAGAAGCTCCCAAATTCGAACACTTACAAATAAACAAAATGTTCCTAGGTGACATAACAGCTTGCAACGATAGATACAGCAAATCGCAACAATTTCCAGCCACAGTACATCAATGCGCAGGTAATAGATTCTATCAGGTTCAGAGAGTTAAACACACAGAAACAGTTTGTGAAATAAAAACCAAATACCAGGCGATATTATTTATTTTGTAGGCTGAAGTAGGTAGGTGGTAGTGTCTCAATCCGTGCACCGTTTCGGCCTCCCTGACCTTATACTTTATTCAATTATGATTTCAATATTTTAATCCACAGTTAGGTACTTATACCTAGTGATTTTATGTTCAATGCAATCTAAATCGCAAAACACTGTAGGTATCAAACAAATCCGTCAGCTAAGGATACCGACTCAGCTTCACGCAATGCAATAAAACAAGACAAACTATAAAGTTATAATTACTGTGATCTGACTCGCCTTCAATGTAAGGTAGGTAAATTTTAATGTGCCAGTAAGTAGGTACTTACTCCAATAAGACAATTTTTAAATCTTTTAGTCGAGTTATCATCACAAAGCTCGCATTTCAAATAAGACTGGGATATTGAGTGGTAGGCAATATTACATTTTAGATTGTCCCTTTGTTAGTCTTCATCAAATCAGACAAACATTTTGATTTTCAACCATGGTCATCACATGACTAGACTCTAGTCGTCTAGACAGAAATTGATCTGTAAACCCAATCATAATTTTAGTTCACAAATATCTACAAAGAGATTAAATCAAAATAAGTTTTTCAACAATGTAACGCACACCTACTATACCTGTAAGATGAATTTCATCATACCATTTTATCCCTGAATAAAAGTATGAGAGCTAAATCTGGCCAATTTCAGTTATCTATATAACAGGTAGGTAGACCTTGTTAAATTGTCACAAAAGAAAACTGAATTTTATTTTTTACAGTGTGAGTTCTTACATAACCTTACTTTTAGCAAGTAGGTATGGTGCCAAGTAGGTACATTATCCATAATATTTAAGAATTCTGCTTAAAACTTTGATTTTTGTAAACTAAGGAAGATTTAGGTTCAATAGGTTATTGTTGTTAAATCCGACTGCATAATAGGTATAGTTCTCTTTGATTAGTTCCTGTAGGTATTAAGTCAATGTTCAAATTGAAACATTGCATGTCACACGATGATATCAGATAATAACAATAATCAAAACTCAAGAATTTCTGCAAGCCGATGAAATAAAGTAGTTTCACAAAATTATCCGTTGTACTTACCGTAGAACAAGTACCTAAATGTTTTGAAATCTACAATATACTTTGTCGTTTCTCGAATAACACAGCCGTCAAAGACGGGGGTTGGCCCAAAATATGATTTCACACTCAGCTTAGGCCGGTACCAACACAGGTACCACTAAAACAGGAAGAGTTTACCAATAATCCCTGACTTTGACATTTGGGAGTTTAGCGTTACACTCACACGCACTCACTGACCCCACGCCCCCATCTCAGAAAGGGCAGGCAGAGGCACCAACTCGTTAGATGTTCTAACTCACTATACCCAAACGTGATCGCCAGAAACTTTTAATTAAGTATGACACCATAGTTTACAGCTGAAATCTCGGTGCACTTATGACAGAGGCGTTTCTCCAACTTCGGAAGAACAAGCGGCAAGCTCTTTAGGAGCCGTTCAGCCGTCAAACCATTGCAACGCTTACTACATACTCACGAATTGACGATCAGAACTTGGTAGGTAGGCAGGTTACCATTTTGACCAGAATTTTCACCACATTGTGACGGACTGTGAAATATCATCCACAATCACTTCGGGAGCCACACGCAGACTTGAGGTGGTGGCAAAACATAGCCAGCGATAAGGCGGACAGCATATCCGACCGAATCCTGTTTACTGGTAAAGTTTCCGTCTCAAGGAAAAGCGCAAAGCACAATCCCACCGCTGCTGTCCGGGAATCTATACCTATTTCATAGACTTGTCCATTTTATGAGATTATCATCAAAAATAAAAACACAACTTGACAATTCAGCTCGCACCATCGGCGAAGCCGCCACAGAATAGCGGGACTGCTGATTTGACACTTTACTTTTTAAACCTTGTGGTTAGTGTTGCCATAGATTAACACCAGAGCCACAAACAAATAAAAGGATTGACGTTTATCTATGGAGAAGACCGCGACTACACGCTCATTCTCCGACATGTATATTAGTAGATCTATGATGTTAAAAAATGTCTTTTTATTGATATAAATGCACGTATAGCGTAAGTGCGTTATTTCTTATACATGTGTGTGAAATTACAAAATTAAATGTCACCAATCAACAAACGTACAGTGTAAAAGGAAGAGTTTGATACGAAGTCTACTAAGATACATTAGTCGAAAGTCCAAGCCATTCCGCGATCCACGATGTAGGACTGTGGAGTGCTATCTGTTGGCTATAAGTTGAGGAAATTGTGCTAGAAGAACAAAAAAATAATATACCTGATGATGCTGGTGAGGGTTGTAACACGACTAAGAAACTAGCGCTCTCTATATCTCTATATTAGTTCCAAACCTCTACTCTAGATGGCGCTGTATGCAGCCTAGCGCCCTCTATGTTACTTTCAAACCTTGACTTTAGATGGCGCTGTATGCAGCCTACCTAGTTTTTATTTTTCTTCCAAATAAATGCATAGAATGGTGGAACGGAATCCTCGGTGCGCGAGTCCCGCGGTTTTTTTAATTACAAAAACCAAAAGTGCCTGCGGGTGTATCGAAAGGTGCGTGCGTGTGAAGTTATGTCTTAGTTTTATGATTTGGTTCCTTAGTGGAGAGACTGAGATAGGTACCTAGTCCGACTTACCAATCTTAGAATTAAAATTGTTATGCTGACCATACTAACGTGCCAATATTAAATGGTATTTTAAAGGTAGCATGAATACGGAACACATGTAAAATGAAAACGGAAACTTAAATAGGAAATAATCATGAGTAGGAATAATAATAACTCGTCTATGAATCCGGAAAAATTTACCTATAGCATGAAAAGTCGTGTCATGTATACGGAACAACCCAGAAAAAATACGTTTATTTTTCTTAATGATAAACACGTTTTAAAGAAAACAGCTAGTATCAAGTAATTTAAACTGACCAAAAGAGGTACACACGACAGCACATCAGACTGTACACTTTTGTTGTAAAGTCGCCCGTAACGTAACCGAATAGAGTGCTAGCGTGTAAGGGTCGACGTGCTGTCGTGTGTACTAGCTCTAAAGTAAAGAGTCCTTGGTTACAACTTTCCGTATTTACCAAGTGTTGAGTCTAGCGCAACGTTTTCTTTTTGCTACGCCCCGTAGCACAACTGCACAACACCGTAGAATAACGTAGGTATCAGTCTGGTGATAACGTATGATAGTGCCTGTAAAAAATACTGAAATAAAGTCATTCGATCGTGATAAAATACTGAAAAAGAGGGAAGTGCAGGCAGGAACTTTAGAATGAACCCACTTTGCCCAACATAATATGTATGTTCATTTAATTTCCAGGGTGTCTACGTAACACGCATCAACGCATCGGCCTTGACCAGCAGTTTTTTTGGTGCACAGTTCTTCTACGGAACCTACAGAGCACACACCACACCACTGTTCTGGGCAAGGTGTGCATTGACAGTCAGTTCGTCTTGGAGAGACCTAATTCTACCAAAATATGAAAATGCGCACAAAGCCTTCACTGAATTCAAAATAATATGCCCTTTTTAATAGTGTCGTCAGCTTAAGTTTTAGGTTAGGTAGGTACGGTCGGCCACAATCTCAGATACCCCATGGCAGCTCTTATCGCGCGCGGCATAAGGGCGCCAATCGAACAAAAAGGGGTATCTGAGACTGTGGCCGACTGTACCTAGGTTTTTATCTCTATCTCTTCTCTTCTCTACATATTATAATCAAAGTCGCTTTGAAAATCACGTCTGTCTGTTTAAACGCTAACTCCTCCAAAACAATGTTTTTTTTTATTACAAAAGTAGACAAAATGGTCAGTAAATTAAAGTTTAAAATAACAAGCTTGTGTTGAATTTACCTACCAAAGCAAGTGAATAAGTAAGCCACATTTTCGTCGATACTCACACATTAGTATGTACAATGCGGGCGGAATGAGAATGGGTTTGGAACTGAGACGCGCGCGGTAAGCAAACTCGCGTCGATACAACATTGTCAAAGTAAAATAATAGTTATTTGTTATGCAAGAATGCAAAATTATTGTTTGCGGCGAGTGCTTGTATTGAATACCGAGCTAGCGAAGGTTTCTAAAATTGAGCCACGAGCGTAGCGAGTGGTTCAAAAAAAGAAACCTGAGCGTAGCGAGGCATTCAGAAGCTCGAGTCGCAAATAATATTGCATTCGTGCGAAACACAAAACTTTTCATCTCACAGAAGCGAGGAAATGATTTTGTTAGCCAAGCGTGACAAACAATAGACATAAATAGGTAGTTAGGTACCTACCTTATAGGTTAGTGAAACGAGTTTCCTTCTTTTTTGCTTCTTCACAAAGGAGTATGTGGCGTTGCCTAGCAACGGGTTGTTGATTACAAATCGTGTCTTCTTGAAGTATCATAAAATCAACAACTCGTTGCTAGGCAATGCTACAAGTTGAAGGAGTTCCTTTTTTTTTATTAGGTCGTCGAGTTCAAATTGCGAAGCGCACAAAAATACAAAGCGGTTTAAAAAAGGATCTTCTACGATCGCATGTTTAAAGTAACAGAGTACTTTCCGAGCATGGGAGATGAAAAGTATATTTTCCATTGACTTCGACAAGGTTCCATCCCATTCTCATCCCGCGCGGATAATATGTGAGTATCGACTTAAATAATAATGTAAGTCAGCATCTTGAAACAGTTTTTTTCGCGAACTGTATTGAGAGCCCTATGTCCCTGATTAGGGATAACAGGAACTGACAATGATGATGATGAAAGAAAAACAAAAAGTAAGATGTAGCCTGTACATTGTACATGTCCCACTAGCTGGGCAAAGGCCTTCTTTCAGAGAGAGAGAGTTCGGGCTTAAGGTGGAAAGATAGCAACGTGGCGGGAAATTCAAAATTTTCACTGTTTTTTACATTTTGTAGCTAAACTGAGCTATTTTTGTTCAACGATTTTTCGTTCGCGGCAATAACATAGTATTCTTTTCGTTATTGTAAACAAAAGAACAACAATAATTCATCCCATTATGTGTTCTGGTCTACGAAGCAGTAGCACTGCCCAAAAAACTTGTCGTAGACCAGAACACATAATAGGCTGAATTATTGTTGTTCTTTTGTTTACAATTAAATAATGAAAAGAATACCATGTTATTGCCGCGAACGAAAAATCGCTGAACTAAAATAGCTCAATTTAGCTACAAAATGTAAAAAACTGTAAAAATTTTGAATTTCCCGCCACGTTGCTATCGTGCTCAATTAGGATTGGCGATTTTTGCGTTGAGGGTATAATGCCTCATACGCTCAGGAAAGAAAAACAAATTCATTTAATATTTTCTTAGGTTTTCACGAGCACTATACATAACTTAGACACAATTTCAATAGAGCGTTAAATCCGTTAAAAATTGTGTTTAAATTACAAATTCATTTAGTTGTTTCTATTTCTTACCATTCTAAAAATTCCTCTCAATTGGTTTCATTTGAAGTCGAATTAAAATTATTTGAAGAAATTGTTTTTTAAAGGTGTGATTTTTCTGATGCCAAATGTAGGTACCTACCTATTGTGGAAAAGAACCAAAACGATCGTTCAGTTTAAATAAATAGGTGTAGGTATGGTCTCTCCGTACACCGTTTAAAAATAATTTGAACACACATAATAACATAAAATGTTCGATTTAAATAACAAGCTCTGATTAAATGTACCAAATGGAAACCTACTCGTACAAGCAACATTTTTGTCATACCTACTCACTTACTTTATTAATGTAGAGCTAGTTAGATACCTTTGATGAGTAGGTGATGTTGATAGGTACAGCCTGATTCTAAAAGTGGTGGCCAAATTGTGTATTGAAGTTATCAATATCGTACACACGACAGCACGTCGACCCTTACACGCTAGCACTCTACTCGCTTAAGTTACGGGCGACTTTACAACAAAAGTGTAAACTCTGACGTGCTGTCGTGTGTACCTACATAACATTTAGAATTACCTTTATACAAAAACACCGAGTACAATTTATTATATTTCAGAGATTTCCGGGATATCAGCGCTACAAAAAAATCGTTGCCGATTATTACTAGTGATTTTAAAATTTCAATGATGCATTTCTACTCGAAATATATTCTGCTCCTAGCATGTTTATATTTTCCTCTAAGCTTAAATAACGACGTGAAAAAAAACTTTATTGGAACCGGGCTGTCGCCAAATAACTTTGTAAGTAAACTGTACAAACCTACACACAATACTTATACCTACTATACATATTTTTGTAGTTATTGATTGACTTTATTGTTCGAATGCGTAAGCTGACTCCAAAGATCACTGGGCACATTTGTATGGAAACCATACCCATGTATAAACTGTACACCCGCGTACAGATATAAAATAGGGTATAATTTATTGATACACGTTTCTAGTTTACTATGTTTTGGGTCGCATTTTTGTGGGCAATAGGAAAATAATAAAAAAAAGAGTTAATGTATAAAAATGTTCTGAAATATTTTCTATGTTCAGATATCTACTAGGTTAGCTCGCTGCATCGTAGGAACCTTAATTAATTTCCATTAGCTACCTATAATTATTACGGTTCCAAAGATACAGCAAGACATACGGACAGACAGCGAAGGCTAAGTAATAGGGTCCCGTTTGGCACCCTTCGGTTAGAGAACCAGAACAAAAACTGAAGAATATGGTTTTCAATCAATATTATACATTTTTTACATGCTGTAACTTTTCCCATAGGTTAGCAAAAGACCACAGCAAACATATCGAAAGTGACTTCGTAGTGTTTTAAGACTTTAACACTTATTTTGTTTGTGTACGCAGTCTTTTACAAACTGGGTCGGATTTCGCCCAATAACCGTTGGGTAATACTCCAGCTGGCTTAGCATGAGCGCCACATCTAGCATGGGTATGGCGTAAAGCTCCTACTCTTTTGATCTACATAGAGCGGTACAGACATATATTTCATATGGCCGGAAATTGGGATTGGGATTAGACATGATTTTAGAAGCCCCCAACAAAGGGGTGTGTATATTTATAATCCATGCAGGATCAGAATGGGATAATACCTTTTGGAACTGAGAAGCTCGCGGTCCTGTAGCGTCAGCATTTCGGCAAACTCTAGTTGTCTATGGCAAACTCGCGTCGAAACTTGCTTGTGTTTTCTGAGCGCGTGGGTGTCTGCTCGAGTTTTATCACGTTTTATTTAATTAACGCAATAACATTGAATCCTTTTAGATAACAAACATTAAACATTTTTGTGTATTTCCAATTTCATAACCCTATGATAGAACGTAGAACTAAAATTTTTTTTACTGACTCTACTCGAGAACTGTCATTTTCGACTCAGTACCAAAAGGTATTATCCCATTCTGATTCCGCACGGATTATACATCTCTGTCTCTCTTGTATTTCTCTTGCAGGGATCGGTGGTCGCAAGGAACACGATGATGTCAGTGTGCAAGGGTCCTAAGCGACGCGATTGCTGTCAATCCACGCTGAAAACGGATGTCAACTTCACCAGTTTTGAGTTACTGGTCACGATGGTACAAAGTGTCCGCTATGAGAAGGTAATCTTGGTAATCTTTAATACTTTGCCTATTCATAGTTTTTTAAGGGAAATAATTATTTGATCCTCTAAGGGTGGTATTCTAGAACGCTACTTAAACTCAGTTTAAGGGTAGACGATAGCAAGGTGGCGGGAAATTCAAAATTTTCACAGACTTTTACATTTTGTAGCTAAACTGAATTATTTTTGTTCAGCGATTTTTCGTTCGCGAGAATAAAACCGTATTCTTTTCATTATTGTAAACAACAGAACAACAATAATTCAGCCGATTATGTATTCTGGTCTACGAAGCAGTGGTACTGCCCAAAAAACTTGTCGTAGACCAGAACATTTAATCGGCTGAATTATTGTTGTTCTGTTGTTTACAATAATGAAAAGAATACGGTTTTATTCTCGCGAACGAAAAATCGCTGAACAAAAATAGCTCAGTTTAGCTACAAAATGTAAAAAAACTGTGAAAATTTTGAATTTCCCGCCACACTACTATCTTCCAGCCTTAAACAGAGTTCAGACTGTCGATAAAACAGTGCATGTTTTGATATGAAGGGAGGGATATTCAAATCAAAACATGCACTGTTTTATCGACAGTCGACAGTTCGACACTACTAAACTCTACTTAAACTGAGTTTAAACAGAGTGCAAGGAGCCTTCTAGTTTGAACTGAGTTTAAACAGAGTTTAAGTAGTGTTCTAGAATACCACCCTAAAATCTAATTGATCTATTGTATAACAAAAATATTATTCGAATGCTAGAAGTGAATGAAATCCTATTTTCACCCCTTTTTTCGTTTAAAACATTAAGTTCTTGGAAATCACATTTGGAAGATGGAAGTTGACATGTTTCAGGAATAAAGCTATTTAAAAATTACCCTGTATAGTTTGCCCTGAACTGTGAACTCGTGATGTATATTACAACCCCATACCTCGGTAACCCCTATTGCGCGCTTGCTTTCAAATCATATATTCAAAAAAATACAAGGTGTTACAAAAGTACCTAACTCTTTTTACAGGGTAATAGCACCCGGTGATAGGGATCACAACCTAAATATTTTTTTCGCTCTATGACGTTCCGTTGATTTTTAAACTAATAAAATGTGCACGCTGTGGCGGGAGAAAAGTATTATTTTAATATTGTTTTCATTGACTTTCACAATGTTTTAACAACTCAAAGCTATGCAAATGCACCCACATCCAAAAACATATTTTTAAATTTGAGCTACTACCAAAAACAAAAAAGTTATGGACATTTTTAAATTTTGAGGTTATAAAATAAAATTTGTTTTTTCAACTTTTTTTTACAGAATTGACATTCTGTTGACCAGTAGGTTACACCCTGTAAAAAGAGTTAGGATGTTTTGTAACACGTTGTATAGCAGCCTTTTCATCAAGGACAGGACAGATAATTATGACAGCGTCCAGTGGCATCTCCATTCACACTATAACTACTAAATTTAAAATTTTCAAATACCCCTGACATCTATTCTTAGCTTCAAATTAGCATAACATATAAACGGCTGAACCGATTTTGATAAAACATCTAAGAACACTTGCTTTCAAATCAAAAGAAAACGCTTCCAAATCGCTTCACCTGTTTAAGAGCTACGGTGCCACAGACAGACAGACAGACACACACACACACACACACACACACACACACACACACACATACACACACACACACACACATAGCGGTCAAACTTATAACACCCTCTTTTTGGAAGGGTCTTAATAAGGGTGAAATGACCACTCGAAAGCTTTAGTGTCAAGGCTAGGAAATTGTCTCGATTAAAATAAAACTAAGGCCTTTGCATCTACGTAATGAGATGATTTATACAGCGTCCAGTGGTACCTTCACTCACACTAGATGGGTAAAGAGACCACTCGGCGCTGCAGTGCTTAGGACATTGTTTTAGATGGAGTAGGCTTGCCCAGCACCTATACCATCCTGACAGCTTAGTCGACCAAGCCCACATGAAAGACAGGTCAATGTGGAGCCACTGAGCCGCGGGTTTCCTAACGATGTGAAGTCTCGATAAGATGAAAGATATTCGGCTAATGCTAATTTGCGAACGTATTTTACCAATTAAGGTGAAGATAGCAGTGTACATCGACAACAACGATACCAACAGTGTCCCGGACATCGTGAAGTGGATACACAAGCCCTGTGAACACTTCATCTTGGGGCCTCTATTGGGCACACAAAAAACAATCAACCCTAAAACGTGCGTCGCTGAAAAGGTAATCCACACCAATAACTACTTACCAATTAAAAGATACCCCCAATATTTAGCTTCAAATAAGCATATCTCATAAACGGCTGAACTGATTTTGATAAAACATATTATCTAAGAACACTTGCTAGAAAACCTGCATTCAAATAAAAAAAAACGCATCCAAATCGGTTTACCCATTTAAGAGCTACGTACGGTGCCTCAGACAGACAGACACACGCACACAATATTATAGCGGTCAAACTTATAACACTCCTCTTTTTAAGTACGCCTTTACACACAATGTATTTATGTGCAATAAAGAATTTAATGCTGCGTCCACACATGGCCATTGCGGTATTGGCTTATTTATGACATTTTTTTGTTCAATAACGACACTTAGCCAACATGGCATCCACACATGGAATCAAATAGCAAAATACCGTGATATTGCCATTTTCTTCGCAAAAATCAGGACACAGACTATAGTGCACATTGTTTTCAGCAACATAGAGTACAATATGTGGTGTTCTGTGGGCACGCGCGAACTGAACTTGTCCATGTGTGGACGCTATTTACGGTATTTGTCTTTTTGCCTCCTTTGATGTGCGTTGAAAAACCGACAGCAAGGCGGAAACGCGTTTTTGCTATTGGCCATTTTTGTCAAAACGGCAAAAAAGGCCAAACAAACCATCCACACATGGTCGTTTTGCTGTAAAAAAGACATAAACGCCAATGCGTAACGCCATGTGTGGACGCAGCATAATAATAATAGCCTCCACAACCAAAAGACGCCAGTTCTCCCTATCCTGCGCTACCTCCCTCCAATCTTATAATAATTAATTTGTGTATAACCTTCTCTTCGTTACATGTCCATTGCGTGATAAAATATTTTGCTATGACATAAAAAACCAAAATCATTTCCCAGCAATAAATTTATGAAAAAAGCACTTGTTTTGGTGTCTTGTATTGTCTACCCAGAGATTTTTTGATACAGCAGCTTCCTAGCCATAAAGCGAATAAAAATGACATTTGGGCAAGCAAAGCAAGCACTTAAGTATCGTTCTGTCTCTGCAGATTTCTGACAAAAGAATGTGACCGAATAATACTTAAGTATTTACTTAGTAAAATTCTCAACTCAGAAACCGGGCCATAGTCCATCTACGCTTAAGGTACATCGGTCTTAAAGGGTCCCTTGTATGCTCTCTTTGCTGCCCGATCCTCTCCAATTCCTGTTTAAATAGGCTGAATTTAATTTCAGGGTGTCTACAAATATAGAATAAACGCATCAGCTCTGACCAGGACTGTATTCGGTGGTCAGTTCTTTTACGGAACTTACAGAGCACATACCACTGTCCTGGACAAGAATTGCAATATTTTGTGCTTGGATAATCAATTCATCCTGGAAAAACCAAGTAATTCTAACAAACTATGAAAAAGTCATAAACACCTTGGAACTAGTATCTAAGCTCATGAAAGATTGAAATATAATAATATGTAAAAATATCAACTATGTATATGTCTTTAAGTATCGATCAAGTAAAAAGTACGAATATGAATTAAATCTTATATCGTGTCAAGATCAACTGTGTTTATAAATTAAACCAGCCTTCCCCCGCGATTTCGTTTCGGTGAAGATATCTATACAAACTTGAGCTCGTTTCGCCCCTTGAGGACACGTCGCCTGCTGCTGCAGTCGGTTACGAACTTGTACCTTTATTCTGGGCCTACAAACAATCAGCTACGAACTTGTACCTTTACTCTGGGGCTACAAACAGTCAGCTACGAACTTGTACCTTTACTCTGGAGCTACGGATAGTCGGCTACGAACTTGTACCTTTACTTTGGAGCTACGGATAGTCGGCTACGAACTTGTACCTTTACTCTGGGGCTACGGACAGTCGGCTACGAACTTGTACCTTTACTCTGGGGCTACTAACAATCTGCTACGAACTTGTACCTTTACTCTGGGGCTACGGACAGTCGGCTACGAACTTGTACCTTTACTCTGGGGCTACAAATAATCAGCTACGAACTATATATCTTTACTCTGGGGCTACAAACAGTCAGCTACGAACTTGTACCTTTACTCTGGGGTTACAAACAGTCGGCTACGAACTTGTACCTTTACTCTGGGGTTACGGACAGTCGGCTACGAACTTGTACCTTTACTTTGGGGCTACTAACAATCAGCTACGATCTTGTACCGTTACTTTGGGGTTACGGACAGTCGGCTACGAACTTGTACCTTTATTTTGGGGCTACGGACAGTCGGGTACGAACTTGTACCTTTACTCTGGGGTTACAAACAGTCGGCTACGAACTTGTACCTTTACTCTGGGGTTACGGACAGTCGGCTACGAACTTGTACCTTTACTTTGGGGCTACTAACAATCAGCTACGATCTTGTACCGTTACTTTGGGGTTACGGACAGTCGGCTACGAACTTGTATCTTTACTTTGGGGCTACGGACAGTCGGCTACGAACTTGTACCTTTACTCTGGGGCTACACACAGTCAGCTACAAACTTGTACCTTTACTCTGGAGCTACGGACAGTCGGCTACGAACTTGTACCTTTACTCTGGGGCTACTAACAATCAGCTACAAACTTGTACCTTTACTCTGGAGCTACGGATAGTCGGCTACGAACTTGTACCTTTACTCTGGAGCTACGGATAGTCGGCTACTAACTTGTACCTTTACTCTGGGGCTACGGACAGTCGGCTACGAACTTGTACCTTTACTTTGGGGCTACTAACAATCTGCTACGAACTTGTACCTTTACTTTGGGGCTACGGACAGTCGGCTACGAACTTGTACCTCTACTCTGGGGCTACTAACAATCAGCTACGAACTTGTACCTTTACTTTGGGGCTACGGACAGTTGGCTACGAACTTGTACTTGTTTGTATTAATTAAGTAAGTATGTACACACGACAGCACGTCGACCTTTACACGCTAGCACTCTACAGGTCGCGTCACGAGTTATGAGCGCTGACCTTGAATGCGCAGAACTCATTTTTTCGGTCTGTTTGGTGGGGTACGCGGGGGGCGACGGAGAGACGCGGTCGCCGGCGAGCGCGGGCGCGTGATTGGTAGATCAGTCGCTCTAGCCTCGGGGTACAGTCGCACACAACGTTTTTTTATTTCCTCGCAGAAAGAATGCCGAAACAAAATGTTTTAAAATGACGGTTCAGAAAGATTCAAAAAAGTTATTGAGTACAATACATATTGGATAGAGATTATTTTTCATTGATTGTACACCCGTTTTATCGTAATGTCAGGATTATTGTCTAAAAAACCATTTAAAATATAACGTGTCCAAAATCTGAAAAGAATACTTTAAATCGTTAAGTTTAGTCAGTTTCTCCGATTTTTATAGTATCTCACTCAACTATAGTTCAGCTCAGCGTCAGTCTTAGATCCCGCGTGGATATTAGACATTTTGCGCGCGATTGTACACACTTGCGCAGAAATCCCCACCAGTTTCGTCGAGCGCTCATAACTCGTGACGATACCTGTACTCAGTTACGCTGCGGGGACTTTACAACAAAAGTGTACCTACAGTCTGACTTGCTGTCGTGTGTACGAATTATTAATTAAATATTCTTAATCAATGTTCATGTATAATTTTCAATTTTATTATACGTTTTCAAGTCAGAGATAAAATAAATCAATCTAATTATAACATTAGGATGGGTCAGTTCTGAATGTCTTTGTCTCACAGACTCAATTAAATTCGTCACCACGGATCACGATCACTAATGCTTGTGTGACATTTAACGTTGGCCTTGAGTAGGTACCTACTTACATGCCTTATCTATATGGAATTAAAATAACTAGTGGTTCGCCCCGAACTATGAACTCGCGACCCCATATAAACCTAATAATAATATTTCAAGATTTTCAGATTTTTCTTCTAGTATTTTTAGTTTTTCGCCAAACATTCTTTGAATGTTTTCTGTAACTTGTTCGCCGCTTTTTCTTATTTCAAGTTTTTGTGCCTCTAGATCATTTTGGATTTTTTGTAGTTTAGTGTAGTATTTCTTCCATTTTAAGTTTTGTATAGGACTCTCTTGTAGTTTTGAAGTAAAGCGACCTCTATTGTTGAGCATAAGGACTTTTTGGTTTATAATTTTGAACACTAGATGGCTCTGATAAAAAATGTTTTGTCACGCCCTCTGTTAGGAAGTAGAATAACATTTTTTTTTTAAATAGATGGCCTGTTTTGTATTTTCTAATCTGGTGTACTTTGGACCTTAGCAATTAGCAAAATTTTTGGATTTATTGGATTAAAATAGAGTTCTTGTTACGGATTATTTCGCGACCCGTAAAAGTTTATTTTTATTGTTTCCACTGAGTTTTACGTCCGATATCCACAATATTGTTTCCAAACAGAATTTGTATTTATAGTTCACTTTTGTTAGTTTTTATCACTGCTTTCACTGTTTACTGATTAGATTTACGTTTTTATCACTTTTAAAATCACTGTTTAGCACTATTTTATTGTTACTGAGAGGCAGCAGTGGCGCCCTCTGTCATCCCATATAAACTTAACAACCCCATATCTCGGCAACCCCTCGACCGATTTGGCTCATGTTCGAACTTAAAAATTCTTTTAATTTCATTTACCTGCCTACCAAATTTCATGACGATCCGACAAAAATTACTCAATTTATCGTCGAACGAACATTCATACATACAAACATACAAACATACATACATACATACATACATACATACATACAAACGCCGGATTGTTCCAGTAGACTCGGAGAACTTCGCTCGCTTCGCTCGCTCGTTCAAAAAACCAGCATTGCCGGCATTGAACGAACACACTAACAACAAAACCATAATAAACTACCTTATTTTGTTTCAATCAGCCTCATTTTTCTCGTTACCTATTTTGAAACCGCTCTACATTAACCTGTAATATTATAAATAATGTATTTCTACTGTAAATACATACTGATACTGGCCTGTTTAAATTTTCCTTTAATTTTTAATGATGATGTGAAAAAAAACAGGCACTTGAAATGGATTGTCGTCAAATAAGTTTGTAAGTATACAAAATGTATGGAGCAGCTGATATTTTATTTGAGTTTTCGCACTTGGCTCTATAGTTAAAGTTGCTTGTATTGATGAGTTAAACGACCCCTTTCAGTGTCCCAGGATCTGTCTGAAACACCCCGTATAGTTTTTGGATCCCGTGGAATAACCGGTTAAGGCGCGGTGCACAGTGAATTAGCCCGCGCGCAAAGATAAATGCACAAATCTGATTCTTGTGTCACCAAGAAAACGCGACGCAGGCGGAACGCGACGCTGCCGCTGGCGGAAAGCGACGGGTCTGCCAAAATTCTATCAAATACACTAAACAAATCTAAAATGTTCACATATCAAACACTAGAATTAGGTTAGACCTATGTGAAACACGAAACTGGCTGTGTTAGATAGGTCTCAACTCTCACCTAATTCTAGTGTTGGATATGTTAACTTTTTCGATTTATTTAGTGTATTTGATACAAGAATAAGAATAAGAATAAATAAGTTCGAATGTAGTTTACAATTTTGTACCAATTAAATGTGACAGTAGGTATGTTAAGGATACATGAATCGATTTTGTGCATTTTACTTTGCGCGCGGGCTATTTACTATGCACGGCGCCTTAATGAGATAGGTACGTACCTAATGGTCTCAAAACCGCGCCAACGCTGTAAATCTTTCATAACAACAAGTCCGAGGTGGACATTCGTCGAACTACCATGGGATGGGCGGCATCATAATCACGCCGGGCTCTTAGGTCAAATATTCGGCTACTTTCAGGGTCCAGTCATCCCGAGAAACACCATGATCCAACTGTGCAAGGGACCGAAGAGACGCGATTGCTGCCAAAACACGCTCAGGACCGACGAGAATCTCATGAATGTGGAGTTCGAAACTGTGATGCCCCAAAACACCGAGTATACCAAGGTCATCCATTACATACAGGGTGTTAAAAGACCGCCAACAGACCCGAAAGCCACGCATACTAGACACCAAAACAAAGTACTTTTTCGATAAATTATTCCTGGGAAATGATTTTGGTTTTTAGGTTATAATTTTGAAAAATATTTTTTTACGCAATGGAGGTGTAACGCACTGAAGTCATATTGCGCAAGCGTAAGTATAAGTTTATGTTACTTAATCTTGAAGTGCCGATGTTTAGAATACATTGCGGGTTGCAATTTTAACGTCGTTTTTTGTAAGAAATATTCATAATTTTGATATGGCTTCTTGAGAAGATATGTTTAGAACTATATACTGAATACATTTCTGCAAAAAAAAAGTTTTGAAAAGTCCGACTTTGAACCTCATTAACTCGGAAACCGTTGATTTCCCAGGCATAGTTCCTTGGGCAAAAATGTTCATAATGATGAGGACAATACGTGGTTTCCCGCTTTGTTGGCGGTCTTTTAACACCCTGTATACTTACTCCTTTATCAAGAATTACCTATTGCAGGTAGAGACAATCGGTCATTCATTCAGATCAGATTTATATTTATATTTCTACGATTTTTCTATTATACGTACCGACCGACACTTGTTCTGTTATCCTGCACGACGGCACACTACCCGCTACCGGGTACTGACGGAAGACCAGCGCTGGAGTGGTCCGCCTCTCCAGCACATGCTGAGTCAGAGCCCCTTTGCATTTGCCACATCCACATTCCTCTCCCGTACTTACTTCGTATATTGTATTTTGCTCAAATTGTTTTTGTGCCTTTTTTTGCTGCATGTGTAAAATATTTTCTCTTTCTTTGTGCTCTCTGTATACGTGTGTGTGTGTGTGGGTGGTTTATGTAAATAAATGTTTTTCAAATTCAAAAATTCAAATTCATTCATATTCATTCATATGCCCATCATAATTTACTTGAAGAAGTCAGTGTACTTCAGTGGGAGCCTGGGTAGGAGGGTGGAGGGCAAAGGCGTACCACGCTGTAAACCCGCGGTGCCGGCTTTTTTTACGCGACTGCCCAAAGGAGGGTTATTTAAATTTTGCAGTTTTCTCTGAAATAACACTGCATACCAATCTTTGAGTATTTTTCTCGTATTCCTTGAAGCTTAACCTCGAAAAGGTTTTTTTTTCAGCTTCAAATATTTTTTTATATGTATAATACATCAAAATTATTTGAAGCTGAATATTATGTATTGTACATTCGCGGCCGCCTAGGGCGCGGGCTTCCAGACGCTGTCATCCAGCGAGCGGAAGATAACATTACGCTGGCTGCCGGCGGCCCGCCGACCTTACCTACATTTAAAAAAACTTTGTTTTCAGGTAAAGATGGCGGTGTACATCGACAAGAACGATACTAACAGTGCCCCTGACATAGTGAAGTGGATCTACAAGCCTTGCCAACACTTCTTCTTTGGCCCCTTCCTAATGGCCACCGTTAAGTTGAACCCTAAGACCTGCGTAGCTGCTAAGGTAATAAGGGAACAAGTAGGCTTGTACCTTGTAATAAATAGATCAGCCATACTCAAAGTGTGTTCCGCGGAACCCTAGGGTTACGCGATACCCCTGTAGGGGTTCCGCAAGAATTTAGAAAAGTTCTTCGGGAAAATACTTTTGAGAAGTATTTTCCCGAAGAACATAATACAAAAATGAATCTGAATTCATGGATTCTTACAAAAGCCCGAAAGTATGTCAAACGAGATACCTATATGAATCTCTTTTAGAATGTCATCAGAAACAAGTATGGAGTCACTGTTCAAAACGACGCCTCTCAACGATTTTTGGTACAGTATCCGTTATGAATATCCAATACTTGCCAAAACAAAATGGCTCTGAATATTCTTCTCCCGTTCTCAACAACATATTTGTGCCAACCTATGCAGCCACGAAAACAAAATACCGCAATAGACTTGACGCCGAACCTGATATGAATTACCTATGATACTTCAGCTGTCCTTTCATACCATTAGTTAGATTTTTATTACTTTATAATATCTTCTATTATTTATACTTGTTATGTAAGTAAGGCGGACTTGCGTCACTCAGGGTTAGCAAAGTAACTCCGAGTTAACTTGACATTTCCATACAAATTTTGACGTTAACTCGGAGTTAACTGGCTAACCCAGGTTGACGCAAGTGGACCTAAGTAATAAGTAACTGTTCCATGGTACTTTTATTATGCTTATTCATAAAGCATTAGTACATTACTGCCGCGGTCTTTAATGGGTGCGTTTCTGGCGCGCTTTTGATGGCCGCGGAGCGCAGCGTAGCGCACCTCAAGGCCTTCACAGCGCGGTCAGCATTGCAGCCCTTGATGGACAAGCTGGAATGAAGGCGGACAGCAAGGGCTGCAATGATGACCAATCTTGAGGGCCGAGAGCGTAGCTAAGCTAAGCTCGAGGCAATCATAGCGTGGCCAGCAGCGCACTCATTGCAGACCAAGGCTTGTATAGGGCTTTACTCATACAATGCGAGTAATTTAAATATAACCAGCTTACCTTTTGTCGTTACTTTTTGTTAATTTTCCATTCCGCAAACTTTTCTTAGATAAACTTGTATTTTTCCTTTGACTTCCGTGGCAATACCTTTTAAGTATCTAATTTCGCTTCCTTTTTCATGTTCGGCGTTGTTAAACACATTGAATAGGAGGATCCATCGCTTGAAGAGTTCACTTTTATTTACAACAAAAACAGAACGCACAGAAAAAATCACTTCGAACAACGTGCGAAACGGCGAAAACAATATGGCCGCGCTTTTTTTTCCTGTGCAATTTGTAGACTGCCAGCACAAACAGCCAAATTCTAAATAAATACTTTTTGCGCCTGATTTTTGAATTCTATTAATGAAACAAAACTCGACATTAATGGATTTTCATACACTTTTTTTGGCCGCAAAACACGACATTAATGAAGTAGGGGACGCATTTAGAGGCCGAATTTGAAAATGTCTACTTTCAAAAAGTCTACGGTATGTCCGGTTTTGTCCGGTTTAAAGGACCATTCGTAAACCAAAAAGAGGTATGACTGTCAGTGTGTCGCCAACCAAACCTACTGACCTAACCTTTGTTTTAAATCTTTTTCGACTGTCCGTCACACTTTCAGGAATACCCTGTATGTTTAACACCCTGTATGTCGGTTTTTAGAACACGTATAGAAGTAAAAGGCTTGGTTTCGGGGCAATTAAGGGGTTCAAAAATTTCGTTATTTTTGCGCTAAACCTTTACGAGATATGGTAACATTCATACCTAATCATTCGTCAATATCAGCTCGGGCTAGGCCATACTAGTTTATCCTGAAGCTTACATATTCTTGCTAGGCCAGACTAGATTGGCCTAGGCTAAACTGGTTTCTCCTTACGAGCTTCGGCTAGACTAGTTTGGCCTAGGACATACCGGTTTATCCATACGACGTTCGGATAAACTAGTTTGGCCTAGGCGAAACTAGTTTATGCTTAAATCGGGTTTGGCCGGTAACATATACACCGTGGAATTTTAGTGGTTTTAAAGCCGAAGGTATTTAGTTGCACTCGTGATTCTGAGCCAAATTCCAAAATTTACTTCACGACGAGCGAAAAAAAAAACACTTCCCAATACAAACGGCTATCGCCAATCGACACCATTTGTATGGAGAAGTAAATTTTTTTTTCGCGCGTATCGGAATGAAATTTTGTAATTTGGCTCAGAATCACCAGTGCAACAAAATAAAATTGCACGGAGTATACAGGGCGTCCCACGGCTATGCCACATGGAGGGAAACTACCTTAAATATTGAAGATGGAACATTTTACTGAAAGAAGACATTATTTTAATTTAAAAAACAATTTAAACTGCATTCATAGATATTGAAATAATTACATGGTTGAACCGGGAATCGAACCCGTTACATGAGAAAAAATTATTACCCTGTAGTTTTATCATACCGATCGAAAGGCTTCATGATAAGGATATTTTTTTGCTAAATAACATAGTGTCAGAAATAAAAGGAAGACCATGAATTTTAACATTTACCTGGTAGTATGCAACAAATCGAGCCGTATCCTGAGCCGAAAGACGCGTAAAATTTTGTCCATCGCAATGCGGCTGGCTGATTATAAAGAAATAATTTAAAAATGTGTTTCATTTTCACACTTTTAATCTTTTGTTACTGTGATTTTCATTGATAAATTGATTAATGTTGTATTAAAAATGTTAAAATTCATGGTCTTCCTTGTATTTCTGACACTATGTTATTAAGCAAAAAATAATCCTTATGATAAAGCCTTTCGATCGGTATGATAAAACTACAGGGTAATATTTTTTCTCATGTAACGGGATCGATTCCCGGTTCAACCATGTAATTATTTCAATATCTATGAATGCAGTTTAAATTGTTTTTGAAATTAAAATAATGTCTTCTTTCAGTAAAATGTTCCATCTACAATATTCAAGATACTTTCCCTCCATGTGGCATAGCCGTGGGACGCCCTGTATAGATAGATGAATTAAAACCCTCCTTAGATTGATAAGGTATTGGGTACCTACTTAGTTTTATTAATAATTCCTACTTTACGTACTTACTTACGCTTATTGTTTTATCAGATTAAAAATAACCCCTGCCTACAATGTCTACTCTTGGTATATACTCCAATAGTCAATCGATTGACACTGTATAGTAAAATGAGTGTATTTGTATGGAAATTGTTTTATTTAATTTAAATAAAATCAACTTTAATAAAACTAGTAGGTATGTCCAAAGAAATTCAACAAAGGACAACATATCGTTTCCCTTTACTATAGTATTATTCCCTTCCTGACTGGGTTTAACCTTTGAAATATGGTCCGTTAAATGAAAATTTATTCGATTTATTGATTTTATTGTCAATCGTTTCTGTCTGTAAGTAAGTTTGCTTTTTTTCTTCTTTTTAAATAATAAAAGGTCCCTGTAACAAATATTAAATCGGATAATATTTAAAGGTAGTAAAACGTTTTTTCCGTTATAATTATTTATACCTAAGTGTGGGCGACAGACACTTGAGTCAATGTTCAAGCTTCGTTTCAGGTTTCTCTTGGCGATCGTCGATCAATGTAAACGAAGTATTCGTGCACATAATGTTGCAAGTTTTGTCCAAAAGCCAGGTCACGGTCTGATACTTTCCGTAGAAGAATTTCAGTCCAAAGAAGTCGTAGAACATACTCCGTAGGTCAAAGGACGCCACGTAGGTGCCCTGAAAAAAATATACTGACGGTTTCTGAATTGAGAAATTCGCTAAGCAAATGGGTAAGTATCGTCCTGTCTCTGCAGATTTCTCACAAAAGAGCGTGACAGAACGATAGTAAAGTATTTGCTTAACAAAATTCTCAATTCAGAAACCGGGCCTGAATCTACTAAGTTAAACATTTAAATACCCCCGACATTTTAGCTTCAAATTAGCACGTTATCTCATAAACGGCTGAACCGATTTTGATAAAACATAGCATAGGTACCTACTTATCTAAGAAAACCCGCTAGAAAAGTTGCTTCAAAATCGGTCACCCGTTTAAGAGCTACAGGGCCACAGAAAGACACATAGACACACACACACAGATAGACAAACATAGCGGTCGAACTTAAAACACCCCTTTTTATGTCGAGGTTAAAAACAAAAATGCTGGTAAGAAAAAATCCGAATTTTGTCTAAATTCATAGGTTATCTCTACAAACAGCGTAGACCAAAGTCTACGACATGGGGAACTCAACCCACATTCACATTTTATATTGTCAAAAAAAGAAAAAAAAAATACTATGTATAGGTACTAAAAAATATGTAGGTACTTATAACCCGTGACGTGTTGTCGGCAAAACGTGGTGTCGATTCAATGTAGAGTCAATTCAATGTAGCGAGTGATAGAGTCAATGTAGAGTGATAGAGTCAATGTAGAGTCGATTCAACCAATGTAGAGTGATAGAGTCAGTATAGAGGCGATAAAGAGTTCATCAATCAATGAAGAGTACACAGACGCTCTACGACTCTACATAGAGCTTAGACATAGGTCCAAGTTCCATACCCAGTTGAACAATCACATATCTGCCACTTACCACAAGGTGTGGCCCACTAGTGTTTCTCCGGAGTGTCAACTGGCACTAGTGCGAGATTTTTTGCGTGCGAGTGGTCACCTAAGCCGAGTAAACAGGGTGTTTTTTTGAACAGCTTTATTCCTGAAACACGTCAACTTCTAAATGTGATTTCCAATATTCAATATTTTTTACCGATACAAACTTTTTTATTTTGCAAAATTGCGGCCCGTAGTAAAAAAATAGGAGCGGGAGAAGCTGGAGAGGTGGTAGAGCAGAGAGTGGAGAGGCACGAAAGCGCGCCGTGCGCGCAAGCGGCGCCGAAACTACGTTAAATAAATACAAAGAAGTCAGTCGTAGAACAAAAGTTGTCCGAAATCACATTTTAAAGTTGACGTGTATCAGAAATAAAGCTATTTAAAAAGCCCTGTAGTGCATTTGTAAATATTTGTAATGTATTTGCAAAACCACAAAAGTAAACAACAGTAGAGTTACCTTGTTAACCCTGCAGCTAGGTGATACGTTGAAGAAGGTAGACAGAAAAGACTTGAAGAAGAAATGGCTGCAGGGATTCTCTATCCACCTGACGATATCCGGGGTCCGGGAACCTGCCGTGTTGTTTTTCTCATGCCACATTACCATCTTAAACTGTGGGTAGAGAGAGATGCAAATAAGTACTAAATTCAAAATGAAAAATAACCCCGACATTTTTAATTGTTTTAGATTTTTAGATACCTAACTAATCTATCACCAAAAATATTATGATAATAATCCGTATCGAGCGCTATCCAGGGGCTTAATTGACTAATTTTTAAATATATCACGATCTCTTTCAATTTGACGTTTGAAGGGTGCTGACCAACTTCACACTGCATTTATTTGACACAAACTGTCATTGAAAGCGATTGAGATATGGATAGAGATTGCGACTCGATTTTGAAGGATTGAGTGAAGAAAATAGCAAAATCCGTGGAAAGGTGTACAATGGGTAATTTATTTATTTATTTTAGTTTATTTGGCACACCCACAGAACACCAACAAACACAAAAGACATAATACAATATAAACAAACCATGACGCACAGACGCGTTGAAAGGCACCTAGTGTACGTCTATGACGCATAGACGCGTTGAAAGGCATCTAGCGTACGGTAGTCTAATTACTATGGTCGATTATTTGCGTCCAAGGCACTCGGTGAATGTCTCGACGACGCGTTAACGCGTCAAATGCAGCGAATATGTTAAATATCTATTGTTTCATTAGGTAACAAACTTAAATACCTTTTGAAAATTTACAGCCCTGGGGAATGTCAAGGTGAATGTCAAATTGCTAAAGTCGCCAGGTTTGTGTTCAAACTTGTTCACACCACAGTCCAATCGCTTCGGACCTTTGCACAGATTCACTCCATTTATCACTGTCTTTATTTTCTTACCCTAAAAACAGAATAGAAAAAGGCACATTTTATTAAAGGGGTATTGGTTTTTCTAAACGAGAATTTCCGCACCCGGAGACGAAAAGTTATGCGTTTCGCACGGCTACATTTTTATTTGTTTTTCGTGCCTTATTGAATCCCTTGCTTTAAAAGTTCATTTATATAATCCTACCCTTGCTTACTAGTTGATACAATCACTAAATACTTAACAAGAAAAAAATTTTTTTTTCGAGGAAATTAGATATTTTTAGATAAAAAAAAGCTTAGCTTTTTTTAGGCGGTGGATTACGAGTAAGCGAGAAGGAGAAAGAGAGCGACCCTGAAAAAGAAGACTTATATTTAGTTAGCTTATTATTACACCATTGTTCTTATGTAGAATGTTTTTGATTTCACCTTGTATGTAACATCGTTAAATATAAAGTTAGGATCTTACAAACGGATTCTTGGACATCTCATCGTACAGTGGCAGCCGAAACTGTCCAAAAACAAACGGTACGAAAAATAAGTTTATGGAGAACAGCGCTAATAAATCTTCGAGCCGCATTTTCGAACCGTTGCTGATAAATGATTTTCAGTACACTACATGTAGTTTTGACCGAACACATTATGTAGGTAGCTACTTACCTACAGCTCGTTAAAATATAGTCTGTGAACTAGTAGTTAGCTATGATATGATTGTACATGTACAGTCGGCCACACGCTAGGATACCCCTTTTTGTTCGATTGGCGCCCTTATTCCGCGCGGGGTAAGAGCTGCCATGGGGTATCTGTGACTGTGGCCGACCGTACTTATTGTGGCATAATGATGGTTATCAACATAAGCATTATTTTTTACGTAAACAAAATATTTTTCCATTTTGAGTCGGTTTTCCGGTCTTTGGCTGCTTAGCGTGAAACTCTGGCCACTTAAAAAATATTGGATAAGGCCCTGCTGAATCATTTGCTGGCTAATAATTAAAAAAAAAAAAAAAAACTCCCCGCATTCAGTTACATCATTGATTTCACGACAGTGGAAACAGTAGGTATATGAATAGTCACCTCCTTAGAGATGATGATGGTCTATTTCGACGTTTTTCACAACTTTTGGAGGACCTAGTATTAATTTTTGGGATTAAAGATGCTGTATGTACATACAGGGCATTTTTTTAAAGCTTTTAAACTCAGGCCCCCCAACTTTTAAATGTGATTTCCAACAACTTTTGTTCTACGACTTTGGTGAAAGCGCATTTTTTTTCCCCATACAAAATATTAAAAAAAAATTAAACATTTTATTTTTTATTTGTTTAGCTCTGAGCAGCGAATAGGAGCAGCAGGGGAAGCACAACTTCAAGATAAACGTTTTATCCCACTATCGGGTAGCGGCATCTCGCTTTACGCGGTGAAATAAAGCAAGATGGCGATAGCCGATAATGGGATAAAACTTTTATCGTGACGTTGTGCTCCCCTAGCAGGAGAGGCTAGAAAGGTGGTTGAGAGTGGAGGGGCACGAAAGCGCGCTGCGCAGGCAGCGCTGGAATGGTAAAAATGCACACTTTTAAAGAAAAAGAAACTTGAAAAAAATAAAAAGTATCGAGCTTTTCAAAAAATGTTGTTAGAAATCACATTTAGATAGATAGATAGATAACAGATTTATTAAATTGCCAATACACAGAATACAATTAATAGACAATTTAGAAGTTTACGTGTCTGAGGTTAGAAACTATTTATAAATTGCCCTGTATAAATTTGTGAATTTTGGGATACTGGGCCTTATTTTAGTACTTGACCTAAGTACTTGACTTGATGACTGCCTGCCTAATCGTTAGACAATCACCTGAACAATTTTATTTTAGGTATACATCCGTGGGAATTACTTCGTGTAATGGCCCATGCTATTGCCGTTATTTAATTCTAAACTAATATCCGCTTATCATTCTATATAATTTTATTTTGTTTATTGTATAGGGTGGCTCAAACATAGACTTCCCCCCAAAAACCATGTGTAATGGTGTTTTTTTCGTATTAATTAAAATAAAAGAAAATCGATCGAAATTATTCCAACTCCAGTTTTTCGGCTTTGATCGCGATTTACTTCAAAAAACCCATAAAATCTTAGGTTTTTTGTACTTTTCTGAAGACTAAGGACTAAGGACTGAAGGAAACTTCCCCGGTTTGGGGAAGTTTCCTTCAGACTTTTACATTATTTTTTCTCCATAATAACCTTTTTAGTGATGTTTTTTAGAAAACACCATTATTGGACTTTGGATCGAAATGGCGATGTCTTTTAAAAAGTCCATTGCTAATCATTTTTTTTGGCGATTGATTAGTTATCTGAAACCCTATAGAAGAAAAAATAGCTTAAAGTCAAAAGACAAAAAAAGTTTACCATTAAAATGTAAGGACATTGTCACCTGCAACCTTTGTTTAACCAATAAACTATTTCATTTCATTTCATTTCAAAATCCACTGCTAGGTAATGTAATGTACAGATCTTGCAAGTCACAAATGCGACTGAGCCATAGTTGTGTGCGATAGTGTGCGTGCTTTGTGTGGGGACACAATATCGAATAGAAAGTATCGATACTGTACTCATGATTAGTATCGAAAAAAAAAAGTATCGTATGTACTCAAAAAAGTATCGAGAAAAAAGTATTGATACTTCAAGTATCGAGTACTTTTCCTAAGGCCGTCAGGACGTTAATAAAAGCTTCCTCACGATGTTTTTTCTTCACCGTTAGCGAGTGGTATTGCTACTACAAATTCACAAATGTACGTAACTTTAAAATTAAACAAAGTCATAGATACATGCCCGCACCGCGAATCGAACGTAGGATCTTTCGCTTCAGAGTCCACTGTTCACTGTTCTACCCACTAGACCACCACTGCTTAAGGCTCCGTATAAGGCTAACTAGCGCCACCAATGTTGAAAAAATCATATCTTCCTTCAGAAGAAGTTTCTGAAAAAATCCTAAGATGAGCTCATGCGCCATGCTTTTCTTGATTTTTAAGTGTAGGTACCCAACTCAATTTCTAGTCTTAAGCTAAAAAATTTTCGATAACCGCCAAAAACGGCCGCTTTTGGCGGTTATCGAAAATTTTTTAGCTTAAAAGTAAATTTCGAAGAGGAAATTTACACTTAAAAATCTAGAAAAGCATGGCGCATAGGCTCATCTTAGTATTTTTTCAGAAATTTCTTCTAAAGGAAGATATGATTTTTTTAACATTGGTGGCGCTAGTTAGCCTTATACGGAGCCTTATAAACTTAATTTTTTAAGCGATTGTACGGAGGAGAAATGGGATCTTTAATGTGTTCCTATAGTAACTAGTGGTTCGCCCCGAACTATGAACTCGCGACCCCATATAAACCTAATAATAATATTTCAAGATTTTCAGATTTTTCTTCTAGTATTTTTAGTTTTTCGCCAAACATTCTTTTAATGTTTTCTGTAACTTGTTCGCCGCTTTTTCTTATTTCAAGTTTTTGTGCCTCTAGATCATTTTGGATTTTTTGTAGTTTAGTGTAGTATTTCTTCCATTTTAAGTTTTGTATAAGACTCTCTTGTAGTTTTGAAGTAAAGCGACCTCTATTGTTGAGCATAAGGACTTTTTGGTTTATAATTTTGAACACTAGATGGCTCTGATAAAAAATGTTTTGTCACGCCCTCTGTTAGGAAGAAGAATAACAATTTTTTTTTAAATAGATGGCGCTGTTTTGTATTTTCTAATCTGGTGTATTTTGGACCTTAGCAATTAGCAAAATTTTTGGATTTATTGGATTAAAATAGAGTTCTTGTTACGGATTATTTCGCGACCCGTAAAAGTTTATTTTTATTGTTTCCACTGAGTTTTACGTCCGATATCCACAATATTGTTTCCAAACAGAATTTGTATTTATAGTTCACTTTTGTTAGTTTTTATCACTGCTTTCACTGTTTACTGATTAGATTTACGTTTTTATCACTTTTAAAATCACTGTTTAGCACTATTTTATTGTTACTGAGAGGCAGCAGTGGCGCCCTCTCTCATCCCATATAAACTTAACAACCCCATATCTCGGCAACCCCTCGACCGATTTGGCTCATGTTTGAACTTAAACATTCTTTTAATTTCATTTACCTGCCTACCAAATTTCATGACGATCCGACAAAAATTACTCAAGTTATCGTCGAACGAACATTCATACATACAAACATACAAACATACAAACATACAAACATACAAACATACAAACATACATACATACATACATACATACAAACGCCGGATTGTTCCAGTAGACTCGGAGAACTTCGCTCGCTTCGCTCGCTCGTTCAATAAATGAACTATTTGTGGATTTACAGTTGTTTTTTTTTATTATTATAAATAATGTATGTACCATTTTTTCATATTCTAGCCAAAGACTTTACTTTACTGACTGATATTGACGTCCTGACGGCCTTAGGAAAAGTACTCGATACTTAAAGTATCAATACTTTTGTCTCGATACTTTTATGAGTACGATACTTTTTTTTCGATACTACTCATGAGTACAGTATCGATACTTTCTATTCGATATTGTGTCCCCACACAAAGCACGCACACTATCGCAAAGTGCATGTATACGAATACACACAACTATGGCTCAGTCGCATTCGTGACTTGCAAGATCTGTACCTACCTAATATTTGTTTTAAAAAAACCTTGAAAGTATCATAACTTCTAAACGATAAAAAATGGCTAATGGGCATGATTCGGGTAGCCCTTGGTGTCTATGTTTGGGTCACCCTGTATGTTAGGTGAGGTTAATAACCAGAAAAAATATTGACTGCTGCTGACATGCTATGTATTTCTATCCACCAGCATTAAATAAGTGGCAGATAAAAACGAAGAGTTTGATTGATGGAGGTGCTTGAAACGGCCTGTTTCACCACGGCAGAAATCTTAGAATCATCAGAGAAATTAGAATCCTGTTAAACGGTGTTTTATTCTTCTAACGAAACTGGCAGACGTCTGCTGATTTCAGGAGTTACAGATCGTCTGAAATAATTATTAGACTGTAGTGGGGCTGTTGACGATTACCTATATTGAATTTGCTTGGTGATTGCATGACAGCCTCACCTTAATGTATTTTGCTAGATTAGAGCTTTTGGTCTTGGGTCAACTAAGTCCAGATAATAGAGGCAAATTCATCATCATCATCATTATCACCAGTCCACCTTTGCCCACTGTTGGGTATAGGCCTTTTCCCCATCGCGCCCTCAAGGTCACCTCTCAAGGTCCCTCACCATCCGAATCCGTGGACCCTCCGCCGACACAACAATGTCATCCGGCCATCGAGCTGCTGACTGAGGCAAAATATCTGTGGCAATTTTTTTATTATTTTTTAATCTATCAATTTATTTTATTATTTATAAGTATAGATTTAAATTTTACACATTTTAAATAAATAAATACAATAAAATACAAATCAATAAAGCGAACTAAAAGTAAAGAACATTGGCAGAGAAGTAAAGCTGTGAACTAGACTAGTTAAAGATATTTACAGGTAAAAGACCTGCCCCAGATCTCTGTCCCGCGGCAATGAGCCCAAAACGCTAGCGAAGTTGCCTCTTTGGATGGCCAGGGCCCTTAGCCTGTAACGCAATGGTGCCAAAATGGGCTCCCGGTTGACTGTTTCAATTACGATTTATTAATGCTGTCGGCCAGTGTCGGCCCTTTTAATGTTTTTGTAAGTAGTACAGCAAAGAATATTCTTAGTCTAATTCTAGAGGATTTATTCGCTGGTTGTAGGAGAAAAACGAGGAAATTCCGGTTTTGTCCTTCTACCTAGGACGCCATTGACACGCCATTGTGTTACAGGCTAAGGCCCCTGGCTTATGTTCTGGCCGACGCCACGCGCCAGCCATCTGGTCTTCCAATGCGTGTCGATTAGTCGCGCCGCTAGGTCCGTGTATAGCAGGCGCCTCTGGGCCCCATGTGCCCACAGTCTCAACCACAGACTTTTTATTTAATAGATGCAACGCTCACCTCAAACTGTATGAAAACCAAGCGTGTCACATTTTTCGTACCTACAATGACGTCACAAGAGCAATTTAGTGATGGGAATACATGCTCCGCGAATTCGATTCAAAGGCGCGCCGCCAAACCGATTCAGAGGCACCGCGCGCCGCCGAAGCGCTCGCGCTGCGTACCCCGCTGCCCGCGCTGCATCCCGCACGCGATCCATGCACGGATCCACTACATTGTCAATTTTTCAATTAAAAAACCGGGCCTTATTTTTAACCCCCGACCAAATAAGAGGGGTCTTATAAGTTTGACCGCTATGTGTGTGTGTCTATCTGTCTGTGGCACAGCAGCTCTTAAAAGGGTGAACCGATTTGGATGCGTTTATTTTAATTTGAAAGCAGTTATTCTAGCGATTGTTCTTAAAACTTAAACTTTCGTAGGTAAGCATAAGCACTGCACATTTTTATATCGATTTAAAGTGAAACCATTAAATCGATATAAAAACGATTGTTCTTATTTGAAGTATTTGTATTATTTGAGTGATGCTTATTTGAAGCTAAAATACCGGGGGTATTTTTTTAATTTAGTTTTTATAGGTATTCGTAAATATAGTAGTAAGTAGATATCTGTTATGAAGTGTCACTTTTTATCTTTCTACTTCTATTTCATTCGTCTGTCAACTATGTCATTCATCTGTCGACTATGTCATTCGTCTGTCTATTTTGTCATGGACCAAATCGATTTTTAATCGACAGACGAATGAAATTAAGTCGGACCGATTCGATTCGATTCCCATAAAAATTAAATTTCACAATGTGTTTAAAAAAAACTAAGGCCTTTTGCATCTATAATGCGATGATTTATACAGCGTCCAGTGGCATCTTCACTCACACTAGATGGGTGAAGAGACCACTCGGCACTGCAGTACCTGGGACATTGTTTTAGATCAGTGGTTCTTAACCTATGGTCCGCGGACCACTGGTGGTCCGCGAGGGCCCCTCTAGTGGTCCGCGGGAGGGTCCTGCAGTCCAGCGTACATAGCCATAGTTGTCAATAAATTTTAATGTTGATTTTGAAAGTCATATTTGATGTTCCCAATTAATAAAATAACTGAAATTTTCGTGCGCGCTCTTACTCCCTATTGGAAATTTTTTTTAACTTCCAAAGATCCGCATGACTGCAGATCGCGCCAAGGAATTACCGAATGTGCCAGATTTTGACAGGATAATACAATAAATAGCCTATACGTAACCTGCGGCAGGCTCCGATGTAAAGTTGCGGTCTTCAGTTCAATACGCAAAAAATTATAAATTGTATTAGTATCAAAACCCTTAAAAATCGAGTAGTCAGTGCTGACTCATAGTATAATGTCGTTAGCCCATGTCAAACCGCACGTACGGTGAATTTTCAAATGCGCTACGCGCGTGTCTGCTATTCAAAACAAAGGAATTCTCCATTATGAAATGCATAAGACTTAAATAAGTTAATTTTCAGCCGCGCTGGGTGCGTTTGTTCAAATAATAGCTAAATAAATCTTCATCATATAATTAAAAAGGGAAAAAACTGTGATTTTTCGGGCGCGCTGCGTGCGCATTTTTCACACACCTACTTCACGTCCTAAGGAAAACTTGATTTTTAAGAGTTAAATCGTAAAATTTTCGGGCGCGCTGCGCCCGCTTTTACAAACAAATGAAATCTTGATGATATTGACGGAAGATTATCTGGCCATCTTGCGGTTTAAAAAGAGTACAATCGGTGAATTTTCGACGCGCATTGCTATCGCCTGCCAATTAAGTCTCCATAATAATTTTAGTAAAGTTGGTGAATTTTTGCGTGTATGTTCCATTGTTCCAAAACAGACCCATATTAATTTTCTGTATTCAACTTACTTACATACATTATACTTCATTACATTATACTACTAAGATCTGGTGGTCCGCACTAAGAAAAAAATTATCAAAGTGGTCCGTGGTCCAAAAAAGGTTAAGAACCACTGTTTTAGATAGAGTTGGCTTGCCCAGCACCTGTACCATCCTGACAGCCGCGGTCATTAGTCTGTCACTAAAATCGATTATAATCGAATCGTTGCTGTCACACTCACATCGCAGCGTACAACACTAGTCAGTAAAATTGACAGACGAATGATAAAAGCGCCTGTGTCATCAACTTGAAGGTTTGCGGAAGTATCGTTTGTTTCATTATCCAATGCGGGCTATGAAAAAGTTGCCTTGAGTATTGGGTGAAGTAGAAGGCGCAATGGACGACGTTCTTGAGAGAAACACTGTATTTTCAAAAAAGAATGTGAAAACGACACGACACCACTCCAAATTGATAAAAAAATATTATAAATTAAATAAGGCTAATTTGAATAACAACAATACTTACCAATGGAAGGAAACGTCACCTTTCACTCGATTGACTGTTTTTTGTGGAGTTCAAACAGTTTATGATGGTGCAATGAGGCATTTTATAATGTTGAACAGACGTGTTACGTTCGGAACGGTATAAGCGCGACTGAGCGGTGTTCCGCGAATAGTGGTGCAGTGCACTTGTAAAAGACACGCGAAGTACAAGCACTTGTGGGGTCTATCAAAGTCTATGGTCTCAACCTCAAACGGCGCAAATACGTAATTGTGGCCAATTGAACCGTATTTGCGCCGCTTGAGGGTTTCGGCCGCGCCCGCCGCTGATCCAGCGGCTCTCCCACTCTGGGAAACACGACGGGCGCCAGTATGTCGACGCAATTAAAAAGGTTTAAAATTAGGTTTTACTTCTAAAACATGCCCCATATCTGAGTGTTCAATTCACCTAATCACCTAGTCCATTTTGTCCGATTTTATTCGTTAATAATTATAATATGGAAATTATACCTAGGTTCCATGCTGGTACAAATATAATTGTGTACGATACCCTGAAACCAATTTGAGTATTATAATGACATTATTATTTGGACCGAAATCGGTAAAATAAAGATACAATCTACCTATTGCTAACTGTCAAACATTAGTGCACCAAAATGTCCTATCAACACACGCGTGTTATTTGGAAGTTTGCCTGGCTATTCGTGTACCTTATGGCCCCGTTCTGTTTTGGACAACTGGTACCTAAGTTGGGCACTGGACTATCACCGGATACGTTTGTAAGAAATTTCTTCATCCAATTTCTACTTACGGCACCGCTTCATACGTAGATTCAAGCCCGGTTTCTGAATTGAGAATTTTACTAAGCAAATATTTAACTGTCACGTTCTTTTGTGAGAAATCCGCAGAGGCAGAACGATATTTTAGTACTTGCACGAGCGAATTTCTCAAATCAGAAACCCGCAGACAGCATTTTAGTGGAGAAATATGTTTTGCAGTTTGGAAAAAAAAACGTGATATTAACCCCCTATCCCCCGTGAGATGAGGTGAGATTCAGCTCGTTGTTCACGGTGATTGGTCATGTGTGTGTGATTCTAACACTACAAATCTATACTTATAATAAAACTCTAGCGAAGTCAATTCTGTACATTGAATATTTTTGCTGGCGGTCTTTTAACACTCTGTATAATATCACGCTACGACTTTTGGCATTTGGGGCGCCATATTGTAAATGAAAAGTCGGCATTTGTTTTTATTTTATTTTGGCGGAAAATGTTAGTTACCACTCACAATTCCCTCCAGCAAGCATCATAAGGCCGGGTAAGAGCGTATCTATGGGTTCAAAACCATAGGTATCTCACTCTTTTGTTTGACGTAGAGCGGGATGGACAGAGCCATAGATACGCTCTAACCCAGACTTATGATGCTTGCTGGAGGGAATTGTGAGTGGTTTTCGGTGGAAGTCGGACAAAGTTTATCGATGTTAGAAATGTAGTACTGTTGCGTCGCGGTCGAAAGGTTCTGGGTTTGAACCAACGCGAAGTTGAAATTTTTTTTTGTGTCTTTTTTAAATATTTACTCTACTGAGCCCAAAGCTGTAAGCAGAAGTATATTTTTTGTTTTTTAGTCTGATGTGGGCAGCTGGCCTCTGGTGACCTTATAACTCTGTGCAAGCAGAAGTATATTTACAACTAGCGCCGCCAATGAAGCCTAGATCTTAAGAATGCAATCGATTCTCGCCAAAAGTGGCCACTTTTGGCGAGAATCGATTGCATTCGTAGGAAATCCAATCCTGGAATCCAAACCTTAGGTCCTAAAAATAGTTAAGGCGCGGTGCATAGTGAATAGCCCGCGCGCCAAGAAAAATGCACAAAATCGAGTCCTGTAAACTCCTGTATCAAATACACTAAACAAATCGAAAATTTTCACATATCCAACCCTAGAATTAGGCAAGACCTATCTAACACAGCCAGTTTTGTGTTGAGATTCGTAAACGTTTTGAAGATATTTTTGATGAAAAAAAAATAGGCGGCGCACTTTTTTTCAAACAAAATATCTTGCAATCTGTTATGGATATCAACACAAAACTGGCTGTTTTAGATAGCTCTCACCTAATTCTAGGGTTTGATATGTGAAAATTTTCATTTTTTTTTGTGTATTTGATACAGGAATCGATTTTGTGCATTTTCCTTTGCGCGCGAGCTATTCACTATGCACGGCGCCTTAAGCCTCGCGTAGAGAAATCGCATCCAAAATAAAGATATGATTTTTCTTCCATTGGCGGCGTTAGTTGTGAGACGTATTGCTTAAGTCTTAAACTATAAATAAAACAAAAAATTAACTAAGCTAGAAATAGGCATATATTTACAAGTAAAAGACCAACTAGGTAACCAACTTCATGTCCAAACCTAAGTAGCATGACCTGTGTAACTTATCTTATAACGGTTTATGTAGACGAAAAATATATCACCGTCAATTTTTTTCTTCTACAGGGCGACATAAAAGGGTTCAAGAACTTATCTCTGTCGGTGTGCAAGGGGCCTAAACGCTTCGATTGCGGTCCCAATCAGCTGGAAGTTAGTGAGGATGACAGCTCTATCTACACCTTCACTATAGAACTAAAAAAGAATACGGCTATGGAGAGGGTAAGTTTTAAGGCGCCGTGCATAGTGAATGGACCGCGCGCTAAGAAAAATGCACAAAATCGATTCCTGCATCAAATACACTAAACCAATCGAAAATTTTCACATATCAAACCCTAGAATTAGGTGAGACCTATCTAACACAGGTAGCACTTTTTTTCAAACAAAATATCTTGCAATCTGTTAAGGATATTGGATATCAACACAAAACTGGCTGTTTTAGATAGCTCTCACCTAATTCTAGGGTTTGATATGTGAAAAATTTCGATTTTTTTTTGTGTATTTCATACAGGAATCGATTTTGTGCATTTTTCTTTGCGCGCGGGCTAATTCACTATGCTCAGCGCCTTACTTAACCCTATATACGGCAGAGGTAGTCCAAATATTTCATTGGTTTTAGACTATTCCGAAGCTATAAAGTTCAAATTATGACGGTCATATATTCGACAGAGCCCTAAAAGGGTAGACTAGGTTGGAATAAAATCTGAATAGTTTAAAAATACTCAATACTCAATACTTTATTGGAACCATAAGTGTATAACATAAGTGTAACCATAAATAGAACTGGGCCCTTAGCCTGTAACACAATGGTGCCAAAATGGGCTGTCAGGTGACGACTTCAATTACGATTTGCTAACGCTGTCTGTCCTTTTAATGTTTTTGTAGTACAGCAAAGAATAGTTTGATTCTAATTCTAGAGGATTAGTTCTCTGGTTGTAGGAGAAAAACGAGGAGAGCCCGGTTTTGTCCTTCTGCCGGGACGCCATTGACCCGCCATTGCGTTACAGGCTAAGGGCCCTGGACGAGTAGAACAGGGGGTTACCCTTGACACCATTGCGTTCATATTTACAAAGTTTGAAATTTATTTCTCTTTTACATCGCGTAGTAATCCTTTGATTTTATACACTTCGTAATGTTTATTCAAAGGTAATACTATTTTGTACAATACCAATGTAAAATGAGTCTTAATTCGTGAAAATAATATTGAATTTTGTAAATTCCGCCAAATTGCGTGAAGGGTAGAGGGGCTGTTCGGAATAATTCCGGCCAGTGCCGGATTAGCCATATAGCAGGAATAGCAAATGCTACGGGGCCCGCACATTAAGGGGCCCTGCGCGCTTTCAACCGAAAAAAAAAACTATTTACCTAGATAGTTTTTTATTATTTCGGGCTTATTTTTTGTACAAACGACAAGGACCATGAATTTGCAGTTTCTGAAATAGATATCTTTTTTTTTAAAGCGAATAATATAGGCACAACTAGAATGAATGCCAATGAAAAAAAAAACATATCTTCTTTTTGGATGCGTTTTTTGCTAAAAACGAGGATCTGGAATCCAAACCTTAGGTCCTAAAAATAGTTACGCCTCGCGTTGAGAAATCGCAGGGGCGTTTTTTTGCTAAAAATGCATCCAAAAAGAAGATATGATTTTTTTTTCATTGGCGGCCCTAGTTGTGAGACCTATTGCGTCTTAAAGGTATGAATTGTAGTTTTTTTTAATTGGCCCACACCGTATATAATTACCTACCCAATTACAGATCTTGCAACTCACGAATGCGACTGGGCTATAGTTGTGTTTGTTCGTATACATACATGCACTTTGCGATAGTGTGCGTGCTTTGTGTGGGGACTTTATCAGACACAATATACGAACAAACACAACTATGGCTCAGTCGCATACGTGACTTGCAAGATCTACCCCTCTACCCTTGACGCATTTTTTTCAATAAGGCAGAATTTACAAAATTCCATATTTCACGAATTAAGACTAATTTTATATTGGTATTGTACAAAATAGTATTTATTACCTTTGAATAAACATTACGAAGTATATAAAATCAAAGGATGACTATGCGATGTAAAAGAGATTTTTGTTTAAAAACTTTGTAAATATGAACCCTTTACCCCTGTATCAACTTTTGTCGCAGTTCAAGCTGGCAGTATGGCTGGGTCAAGGAACCTTGCCAGCACCGGCAGGGTCGCCAGACTTCGTGAAGGCAGTCGACCATCCATGCAGCCACTTCTTCATGGGAGGCATCATGACCAAATACCTTGGTGCGGCGTCTAACTGCATTTCGAAAAAGGTGAATTTTTAACCTTCAAACCAAAAAAACTGAAAAAAAAAAACTGTCCAGTAGACTGAGGAGACTAGTTGAAGAAATTCGCATCGACAGTTACTTGACTCGGTGCACGGTATGCGTGAGGTTGCGGGTTCAAATCCTGTCCCGAGTGATTTTTTTCAACTTATTTTAAATGTTTAAAAAACTTATAACCAAAAAGAGGGTTATAAGTTTTTAACCCCCGACTGTGTGTGTGCGTCTTTCTGTAGAACTGAAATGTTTTTGATTTTCAGGGGGTTTTCTAGAGAGTGTTCTTAGATTTTTTTTTTTCAAAATCGGTTCAGCCGGATATGAGATATGCAGAAGCTAAAATGTCGGGGGTATTTTTAATTTAGGACTTCTTCAGTTTATTATACACTGCAAACTGGTTGAAACAATGTACATCCTGTAGAATGTTTAACCTGACAAAACGGGTCATAGAAAAATTATTCATGAGGTCAACTGAAATTAGGTGAAACCTCCATGTATTGTATACTAAACTGAAAGGTTTGTCAACCATTAGATCAATCAAATATCCTGGCTGCTACAGCGCCTCTGGTGGTCTACAACCATAAAATAATATATACCTAACCTGCTCTGAAATTATAGACGTTAAATGCAAAAACTGCATCGAAATCGGTCCAGTAGCTTTCCAGGAAAATGGTAACAGACACACACACACAAACTACCGGTAACCCCGAATGCATATATCGCCTCCGTTCCATTCCGTTAGTTGAGGATAAAAATTGTGATTTCGGACTTAGAAAAGTCGAAATACCTAAGCACAAAGCAGCCTAAAAACGTTCAGCCTTATACTTTGTCGATTTGTCAGTAGCTCTCGCTCTCTCTACCTAAATAATACTCGTATGTTCCTTTCCAGGGCGTCTACAAGTTCACCCTACACATGAAGAAGATGTTTGACGAGTTCTTTGGGTCGCAATTCTTTTACGGGAGCTACAAAACCCATGCTGTGCTTCTCAGCAAGAGTTGTAACATCATTTGCGTCAACGCGCATTTCTCATTGGAGAAGCCGAAACCATAGCCCGACCAATTAAATAGACTCTCATCATTTGGTTTATTAACATTTGTGTCAACAATCATTGTTTAATTTAAAGCTATTTATACAGGGTGACACGGGAAGGTACGTTCCTACTTGAGGGAGTCTGTACCTACTTATGTTATGATGTGAAGTTCTTCTAATGTGATTATGACTTATGATAATATATCGCAACAGTAACGCCCGGCGTCCCCTAAGGGTCCATTCTAGGTCCACTCCTATTTACTGTGTATACAGCTGATCTTGCGAAAGAGATAGAAATAATAATTTTATTGTCAAGTCAAGCCTTATTGTAACAAGTCATCGAAAAATGTCAGAGTAGTAAACAGATACACGATATTGCTGTCAGCATTGGTGCAAACCGGTACCTATTCGTAGTATTCGTGTTTTTTTTTAATTGTATCAAAAGGCCGATATCAAGTTGCACATGCCTGGTCCGTCCTTCAAAATCGAAAAAGGGGTAAAACAGGGCGACCCGCTATCTCCTAAGCTGTTTACCAGTACCTTGGAGGAAATCTTCAAAAAACTAACGGTTCCATGGGCGAATAAGGGTATTGATGTTGGCGTTAGAAAGAGGCTAACAAACCTGCGCTTCGCCGACGACATCGTGCTGTTCGCCCCAACAGCTCCAGCACTCCAGTCAATGCTGCAAGACCTCAGCATTGCAAGCCTTGAGGTTGGACTGAAGATGAACAGATCAAAGACTCAGTGTATGACTAACAGCACGAAACGTAGGGTTGAGGTAGATGGGCAGGAGATACAATACGTTGACGAGTATACTTACTTGGGCCAGATAGTCTCCTTTGAAAACAGGCAGGACAAAAACATCGATCGTCGCATCGACAACGCCTGGAAGAGCTACTGGTCCATGAAAGACCTGCTGAAGAGCAAACTTCCACTTGCCCTGAAGCGCAAACTCGTCGACATGTGTATCCTGCCCATCCTAACCTACGGTGCTCAGACCTGGTCTTCGACTGAAAGTCAGAAGTCCAAACTCAAGGTTTGCCAACGTGCGATGGAGCGCAGCATATTAGGCGTAAAGCGGATTGACCGGGTCCGGAACACCACGCTGCGCGCCAAAACGCGAATAAAGGATGTTGGAGCTGCAACCGCCAAATTGAAGTGGAACTGGGCCGGCCACGTTTGCCGCATGGGTCCAGCCAGATAGGTGGGCGAAGATCGTCACCGACTGGACCCCACAAGATGGGTACCGGCGCCGCGGCAGACCGAGACGGAGATGGCGGGACGACCTCACAACCTTTCTGTCGTGGTGGCAAGAGGCAGCCGAGGATAGAGAGGAGTGGAAGAAAAAAGGTGAGGCCTTTGCCCAGCAGTGAGACACTATGGAGGCTACATAAAAGTAAAAATAAAAAAGTATCAAAAGTCGGCGAAAACGGCAGTTCTGTAATCTAATTCTATATTTACATTATATATTATTTTTTTAATAGTATTTTTTTAGAATAAATTGAAAGTTAATGCCATGGCAAAAATATTATCTTTATCTCTATAACCTTTAGATCTAAAGTCTAATTTTTAATTCGAGTCCACGGAATGACAGTTGTTACAAAGGCTTTACCTATCTGTCAGTACCATACTAGTAACTGTCATTCCGTGGACTCGAATTAAAAATTAGAGTTTAATCGATATTATTAATAATCGATTTTGGTGAGCAACCGAAGTTTTCAGCGCTTCGACGCCTGGGATTCCGGGTCTCACCAGTCAAGACAAAGCTTTGATTTTTACTAGCCATTACAAACCATTTTTTGAGTCAACTGCTTATTATACAATGTAATTTTACTATATTTTAAATTCGTTCTTTCTCGGTAAGCGTACGTTCCCAGAAACGTGATTTGATAATTTTCGCTTGAAAGTTTTTTTTATCGAAATCAGTGCCTTTTTTTTGTCTATTATCAATTTTTAATCGAGAGTAGGACTTTTATAATAGAAAAAACATGTAGCGTTAGTAATCTTACGTTTTAAACATTTATAATAAGTTGAAAAAAATCACCCGGGACAGGACTTGAACCCGCAACCTCAAACAATGTTTAGGGTGGGATGATAGCAACGAACGAAAAATCGCTGAACAAAAATACCTCAGTTTAGCTACAAAATGTAAAAAACTGAAAATTTTGAATTTCCCGCCACGTTGCTATCGTCTACCCTTAAAATATTCCCTAGCACGGGTTAGTGCTTCAGAAAAAACAAAATGTAATCTTACGTTCTTTTATTTTATTTAACAGGTTCCCTGTCCATACAACACAATGTTTTTCATTCCTTTTAATGTCCAACGCTTTTTTCCTCAATTTGACTTGTCTCAGGTATTTAGAAGGTAAATGGTATATTTTGGTCGCACAGATGTATTTTTGACGTGAAAAAACGTAAAAAAATACGTGACACACATCACACATATGATCCACGAGCGTGATGGTCACATTTATTTTTCGTTAGGAGACAATGTACTTTGTACGTCCCTATCCAAAAAAATGCTAATCTTGCCACGTCCAACTGAAATAATCCTGAAAATTAGATAACTACTTTCGTTCATATTTATTTTGATTCATGAACTTGTCAGTGTTGGTACAAAAACTGTCGTGTGTATCACATGCGATTCATTGAAATTTGAACTTAACTACTAAATTAAAAATTAAAAAGTAACGCGAAATTTTTGCTTCAAATAAGCATCTCATAAACGGCTGCACCGATTTTGATAAAACATATCTAAGAACACTCGCTAGAAAACCTGCTTTCAAATAAAAATCCGCATCCAAATGTCGGGAACTTCGAGCGCGATTTTCGCGTAACTGCCACGCTGCGAAGTCAAGGGCTCATATTATAATCCCCGAATAGGTACTTGTTAAAATTTTTGCCTTTGGCGGAGTCACCGTGCAAAGGCACCTTTAACAAACAAGGTGTTTTGACGATTCGCACTTTTGACAAACGTAATTTAACCAAAGGCATCTTTGACAAAAAGGATATTTTGACGAGTCGCACCTTTGACAAACGTAATTTGACCAAAGGCAACTGTGACAGACGGGATATTTTGACGAAACGCACCCTTGACTATAGGCGAAAAACCCGTTATTTCAATTGTGCTTCGGGTGACATTTCCATTTGCGCGAATGAAGTTGCTAATCAAAGCCCCGTCTTAATTAGCATCAGTAAAACCTCTGTTTTTTTTAAATTATTTTTTTAGTTTTTTATTTAATATGACTTATCTACAAAGGTTGTACTAAATTTCTAATTTATTTACATGCAATGCGGGATGAATACCTCATGCATAATTAATTATTTTCCAGTGAGAACATTATTTACAAATATAATAAATTCATTGATGAAATTAGGTTAAAATTATAGCTTAAAATTTATTTAAGTTAAAATTACATTAAACTCTGTTATTAAAACCAGACTCCTATTTGCTATTAATTAATAATTATCTAGGTGTAACTAATACCTAATATTACTGTGAGTCTTTAAAAGAAAATAACAATTATTGTGCTAACCTTCCTTATGAGTTTTCTTCCACAGTCGAGTCGGATTAAAATTAAATGAAAAATCTAGTAGACTATAATTACCAACTACATTCGTCTGCGGTAATGTCGATAAGGGAAAAAATCTAAGTCGGCGCAACCTCTATTATGTAAAAATTCCACTCAACCTCCGAGCGTCAAAACACTCGAAAATAGCCCTTATTGAAATGAACAATCTATTTTTTTATATTTAAAAACCGTTACCCTTCCTTCCATTAGCAACGTTAAGTACTTACCTATGTTAGCATTATTATCCGATGTAATCTAACGGACACTGATATCGTTAAAAACAAATTAGATTTTTGAGTTATTAGTAGTTTAGTTGCACGTTATAATGTTCTGAATACTGAAGGTAAGTGAAGTTGTACTTTTGTGCTGTCATGTAAAATACGCGATAAGTAGTTACAGTCAGCCACAGTCTCAGATACCCCTTTTTGTTCGATTGGCGCCCTTATGCCGCGCGCGATAAGAGCTGCCATGGGGTATCTGAGATTGTGGCCGACCGTACCTGCGTCGTTGTGACATTAAGGTTGGAAGATAGCAGCGTGGCGTGAAATTAAAAATTTTCACAGATTTTTACATTTTGTAGCTAAACTGAGCTATTTTTGTTCAGCGATTTTTCGTTCGCGGCAATAATATAGTATTGTTTTCATTATTGTAAACAACAGAACAACAATAATTCAGCCGATTATGTGTTCTTGTCTTCGACAAGTTTTTTGGGCAGTGCCACTGCTTCGTAGACCAGAACACATAATCGGCTGAATTATTGTTGTTCTGTTGTTTACAATAATGAAAAGTATACTATGTTATTGCCGAGGTAGGTAGCCACTTACTATGTTTTTACTTTTCTGAATTTGCGCTGTATGGTGTGCATATGGTACGGAGCTCCAAGTTGTTATTTGTGTGATGTGGCGTTCCTCCCCATGTTGAAATTTTCATCGTTTTCAGGAGCATGACGAGAAGACATTATTACTGGAGAGTTATTGTAGTGGTCTTAATCTACGTGGTTCAACCAGTTATTTTATCGGATTTCGCGCTGGATGGTGTTATGTCTCCGGATAAGTTTGTGAGTACCTCTTTACCTAATTTAAGGTTTAACGTGAACCAGCGTTTTATCGTGAAGGGACATAGCGAGCTCAAATTCCCTCTTATTTATCTACCTAGTTGATATACCCATGCCTACAGTGAGTACCATGTCGCAAAACAATATTGTATAGATAGATCGAGAACACTTTATTGTAGGTACACCAGAAATCTTGTATCTTGTATTTTTTTTTAAACAAATTAATAAATTTCATTTCATTTCAAATTCTACTTAGGTATAACAGGATAGACGTGATACGACACGCTGATAGTGCAAAAATGCACATTTACTTAACAATCGAATCATTTAAAGGCCATCACCAATTTTTAATAAAATATTTCTTTTCATCTCCCACGCTCGGAAAGTTTGATGTTACTAGGTAGTAACTTACGATCGTGTAAAGGCCGCATTTAAACTATCTGCATTTTTGTGCGCTTCGAAATTTGAACGCGACGCCGCGCCGGGAAAGTCTTTCCCGCGCCCTATGGTGTTGAAAAAGAAAAAAACACTGGCCGTTTAAGCTGATGCCAAATCCCGACAGAAAAAAGTTCCTCATTCATAGTTCGTTTACACGCGTATTTCAGCGAAAGTGATTGTTCGTGCCCATTCATACAAAACTGTGAGTGTAAATGGGGCATAAGCATCTTTTAAAAAGGTAAAGTCACGGAATAGAACATTCAGAAACGAGGTTTCTTGTTATAGTCTTTTCAATATTTTGTACACTATATTTATTTTTAATGCCAGTAAATAAAAAAAAATGCTTCGCTTCTGTTTTATCAAATAGATAATTAAAATACATTTTTTAAACGATATTACTAATTTAATTTTTTATCTCCTAGAAATTTTTGTAAAAGTTCAGAATGCACCCGGAAAAAAAAAACATTCTTTTATTTACATTATTTTTGTGATTCTGGATAAATAAACTTCAGGAAATTTATTAATAAAACGAATAGTTTTAATACCAACGAAGCTGAAAACTTTATTGCGGCAGCCGTAACTACAGTAAAATATGCTTTAAAAGGAACTTATTTGACTCAGCTGTTTTGCCTGTAAGTAGTTGTCTATAGAGTTTTTCCCGCATGGCTAACAAAATAATTTCCTCGCTTCTGTGAGATGAAAAGTTTTGTGTTTCGCACGAATGCAATATTATTTGCGTTTCGTGCTTCTGAATACCTCGCTACGCTCAGGTTTTTTTTTCACTCGTAACTCAATTTTAGAAACCTTCGCTAGCTCGGTATTCAATACAAGCACTCGCCGCAAACAATAATTATGCATTCTTGCATAACAAATAACTATTGTATCCTATCATCTACTACTAGGTCTATGATTTGACGCCCAAGCAGCGTAGGTTCTTGTGCACAAAAGCTCGAGAATATCGCTGTGTGCCTTTTCAGGGCCCAGTCAACCCCCGTATAATGGACATGACATTCTGCAAAGGACCCAAGAGGCAAAACTGCACTGACATTGCCCTCGAACAAGTGGATGGATTCAACAATTTCACGTTCAGGATCACCTTCAAGAAGCCTACACATTTTATGAAAGTAAGGCCCGGTTTCTGAGTTGAGAATTTTACTAAGCGCACATACTTACGTATCGCTCAGTCGCGCTGTTTTGTGAGAAACCTGCAGAGACAGGACGATACTTACCCATTTGCTTAGCGAATTTCTCAACTCAGAAACCGGCAGTAAGTCTTCTTGTTCTCGTGCCTCTCCACTATCCTACTTCCTACTTATATTATAAATGCGAAAGTTTGTGAGTGAGTGAGTGAGTGAGTGAGTGAGTGAGTGTGTTTGTTACCTTATAACGCTGAATCCGCTGGACGGATTTTCATGAAATTTGGAATGTAGATAGCTGAGACATCAGAATAACATATAGGCTACATATTATCACGCTTTGGTGCTTAGGAGCAAAATAAACACACAAAGATTATCATATAGTGGCTATTTGTATAAAAGTGAACGACACAACCATTTACCAAAGACCCTCTGTCGTCACGTAGCGTTGAGCTATTTACTTTCGTAAATCCATGGAAAACTGAACAACGGTGAATTTTATTGCACCAAACAGGCCCAATTGTGCCGCAAAACTCAAACGATGAACAACCGTGAAGAAGTTGTTTTTAATTATCGCTGTCATCCGTCACTGTCACAAAAATGGTATATCAACAAAGCAATAAAGGAAAAATCTACAAGTTTAATTACTCAAAACAGGCAAAAAACATAAGTTCAGTGATAGCTACTTACAATCTGAAAGAGCCAATAAATCCTTACTTAAAAAACTCTGCATCCAGCAGTTTTATCAAAGCTCTTTACAAAGTTGCGGTTGCATCCTGAGATCTTTTGGCCACACGAGATGGGACGTCCGTTGAGCCAATTGCTGATTGTTGGTTATTCAGGGAAGAATAGGATGCACCAGATCTCGAAGATGGACGGATATTATGACCAAAGCCACACAAAAACACCTGCATGAACTGATCCACATCGCGAGTCATAGAGCGCAATGAAGAACTCTTCTCTCTGCCACCTTCAATGATGGTCACGATCCTCAGCATTGAGGGAACGACTGAATGGAATGGAGACCTCGAAGGAAAGTTAAGATACGATGTTCTGACCAAAAAAATCCGCTGTGTGTAGCTGTACTGTGCAAATGTGCAAAACATTGTAGAGTCTTGAGCGACCATAGGCGCATAACATCAGTCATTGATGGTGTAACATGAGCACCATGACCGTTTCATTTCCATTAAGTACTTATTGAGTAGGTACCTAGAAGGACTGGACAGGTGAACTTTTACATAATCTCACTGTCGCCTATATATTCATTCTGGCATGTGAAAATCCCCGAACCGCCTGCGTGGTGGTGTTGCCGGCATGAAAGATATGTGAGGAATACATCCAGAAGAGGTAGATGCCGATGTTTCGTGCCAATCTTAACTGTACTAACTGACCTGATCATACCTGTCCTGATGCTCCACAGTGCAGCTGATAGGATCTCTCTAGAGGCGACCTCAGCGCGATCAAGTTAACGAGTTTCTGGGACAACAAAGTGTGATGGTTTCAACACGAAAGAAGAATAAGACTGACGATTTAAAACCGTTGTTTCAGACTATGGTATCGTAGACGCTAAGAATACGCGTTTGGTGTTTCAGAAGGGCCGCTCATAGAAAAAAAACTACTCAATGTGATAGACAGAATATTTTAAGTATCTCCTGATATTATCACATATTTTCTGGTGTCAGAACCCAATTATTATGATCGGTCTCTTTGATATAATATGATGCAAAATTAAAAAAAGATACGGATTTTCAAATAGTTTTCTCTTCGTGCCTATAATACGAGTAGGTAACGCTAACTAGCTCTGTTGGAGATCTTTTACAGTTTTATAGAATTCCAGACAGATGTTGAGACCTGTAACGTACTGCAGCGAATGCTGATTATTCATTCACCCAACTGCGCAAGCTAACGAGATGTATGTACTTGGGTTTCAAACTACCCATCAGGGCTCTCTAACATCGGGAGAGGCAGTGTCCACAAAGGCCACAGAGGCACGTAGTTTTTGCATAATCATACTTAGAAGACTTGGAACGAGACCTACTGAACAGAGAGAGAACCCAGCCTGAAAGTTTGCAGTAAGCAGCAGCAGATTAGCGGACTCAAAATTATGGGATAAGGCTAAAAAGAGAAGATAATCTTCAAGTGTGTCTTGAAATGCAGGTAACCCACGTTCAATCAGTTAGTCGCCGATAACAGTAGGTATCTGCATCTTTACTCAGTTGAGGTTGAAAGAAGCAGATAACAACTCGTGGTCCATGGAAACAAAGTCTTGGGCCAACGCTTTGATAGCGCTGGGTGTAGGGTGGGGTTCATACTAGGTAGTCAAAAATATGCTAGGTACCATTGCTAATATCCTTTTTCTTTTATCCACGTAAAAGAAGTCGCGGCCACAAGCTATAAACTATAAACTGCTGTCTTTTCCCCTGACTGACGTCGATGGCGGGGGGAAAATAGAGCTACAACTTTTTATCTTAGTCAGCGCGGACGAAGTCGCGGGCAAAAGCTATAATATTATATTCGCGAAAGTTTTTAAGTATGGATGGATGGATGTTTGTTATTCTTTCACGCTGAAACGGCTGAACGGATTTGGATGAAATTTGGAATAAAAATAGCTTAGACATCAGAATAACACATAGGCTACATATTATCACGCTTTTACACTTAGGAGCAAAGTAAAGCATATTATCCTTTTTCTGTAGTCCACGCGGACGAAGTCGCGGGCAAAAGCTAGTTATCTATATGTCGTTCTGTTGTTGGCCAGACGAAACAGAGATCATTTATGCAGGCCAATCCTGTGCATTCTTTAAGATTTCCTTGCGTTGAGAGTTGTAGAGTTGAATTTTCCTTGCGATGTCACAGCAATTCCCGGTTTTCTGTTAAGACGCAATAGGTCTCACAAATAGCGCCGCCAATGAAAAACAAAAGAATGCCAAAAGTGGCCACTTTTGGCGAGAATCGATTGCATTCGTAGGTTATAGGATCTGGAATCCAAACCTTAGGTCCTAAAAACAGTTAACCCTCGCGTTGAGAAATCGCAGGAGCGTTTTTTTGATAAAAACGCATCCAAAAAGAAGATATGATTTTTTTTTCACTGGCGGCGCTAGTTGTGTATCGTAGTTCATCTTAATACTTACAATGACAAGCCGTTGACATTTTGTTAACTTTCTGTCAACTTTTTCAGCCTACACAAGGCAGTGGTTTGTGGTTTACTGTCAGTTCGTACGTATTTGTCTCATTGAAATGAAATGTGCATGATGTTATCTGCCGGTTTCTGAATTGAGAAATTCGCTAAGCAAATAGGTAAGTATCGTCCTGTCTCTGCAGATTTCTCACAAAAGAGCGTGACAGAACGATAGTTACGATACTTACCCATTTGCTTAGCAAAATTCTTAACTCAGAAACCGGGCCTAAGTGTATGCGTGATAGGTACATGTAGTACGTGCCTCACTAGCTGGGCAAAGGCCTTCTCTCAGATTTGCGGATTGGCGATTTTCGCGATTCACATTGAGTTAATATTGCAGACAAAGATGGCCATCTGGCGTGACGGTGCTTCCACCCCGGATATCACCAAGTGGATCGACAAGCCATGCAACCATTTCTTCCTTGCGCCTATACTGAAACAGTACCTTAAGGCTAGCAGCAACTGCGTGGTTCCTAAGGTATTATTTTGCTCTGTAGCCTTTTGTTACTTTTTGGTAAGTACTTTAACCAAGATTCCTAGCTTAAGGGTGGACGATAGCAACGTGGCGGGAAATTAAAAAATTTCACAGTTTTTCACGTTTTGTAGCTAAACTAAGCTATTTTTGTTCAGCGATTTTTCGTTCGCGGCAATAACATAGTATTCTTTTCATTATTGTAAAAAACAGAACAACAATAATTCAGCCGATTATGTGTTCTGGTCTACTAAAAAGTTTTTTGGGCAGTGCCACTGCTTCTTAGACCAGAACACATAATCGCCACGTTGCTATCTTTCCACCTTAAAATTGTGTTGCTCCCAAGGTGAGCACTCTACTTTTTATCGCTCTATGAGAAAATAAGTGACTGGATCTTACGATTTAATTAGCGTCCGATACAATGTCCGATCTGGAATTAATATACCTGCTATAAAAGTTTCATTCTCACTACTTGAGGAAGAAACAAATAATAAAGACGGAATGCATTTCTGACGTTTTTATTTTTTCACAAACTTTTTTTTATTTGGCTCGTGCGCGCTTTATTTTTTTATACTGCCAGTTTCTTGTTCGTGATTGATCTCTTTCAATATTGTCTGTGGTCTCTTTAGAATATCCAAATTCAGCTAGAAAAAATGAGTCACGACTTCCTTCTTCAACGAACACGCCTCTTCCCCTCATGCTCATCATAATTACATGGAAAAGGTCAGTAAATGTTAATGTGCTATTCCAGGGTAAAATTCTAGCCAGTGTGAACATCACATCCCTCGTCCACGAGCTGATGGGCTTCCAGTTCTTCTTCGGATCGTACAGGAGTCAGACCCTCGTCGTGGGTAATGAGTGCAACATCGCCTGCATCGTCACACAGTTCGTTCTTGACAGGAAGACCTCTCAATCTTCGAAAACCTGACCTTAGAATAGGTAGGATACAAAGATACGGAGTAAAAGTTGTGCAATACATTTTATTGCAATAAAACTGCTAAAATATTACTAAAGTCGTTTTAATGAATCCAAAATACCATAAAAATATGAGACACCTACCTTATATTATAAGCTTAGGTACAGAATCAAGCTATGATGACTATAAAGATAAAGTTATCAGCAAAAGACAATGCAGAAAGGTATGGGGATTTTTGGATTCGAATTTGGAATCTCTGTAAAACTCAATGTATTCATCTGTGGTTAAAATTATAAACCACAGATTAACGGATTGATTTTCACAAAGCGATTCTAACTATATGGAAAAATCCCCACTAGGTATTCTAGAGTTATCGGTGACAGACACATAAATCTGCAGCAATGGACTTCATTTTTGTCTACTGGAGATAATAATTATATGACGCATGAAAAATTAAAATGTCGACTAATGCCGAGCCACCATTTTGGCTTAGCTGGATTAAAAATATCGTGGCCAACTTAAAAATAAATTATGGACTCTAAAGGCGAATAAATAACAATCCTTACCTACGCAGCGTGTCAAAGACGAACGTTTTATTTTTTCGTTGTCCAAACACTGAAGAGCTGGTGACCATTTGACTTATTTTATCGAACAAGGCTAGGAGTTAGTAGGCTGATAGAGTAGACTTCGCTGAGCGGGAAATTTTTTTTTGCGCTCGACCAAAAAATAATAATAGTGATTTCGTCGCTGAGTACAAAAAAAATTTTTTCGCGCTCGGCCACATAATAACTAGTGGTTCGCCCCGAACTATGAACTCGCGACCCTATATAAACTTAATAATAATAATAACCCCCGTGTGGTTCCCGGAAGGTACAGAATTGGACCAACCCATTTCCCGTGGGTGTCGTAAAAGGCGACTAAGGGAATGGAGGGACCATTATGGTTCCTCCACCGCAGGGCAGCTTGTGGGGAGCTGTTGGTATGTGGCGGTACCACGGATCCGAGTCTTCCGAAGGTCGAAAACTGGTCCTCGCATCCAAGTCTTTGTACAAGAGTGGATTGGAATCCAAGAGGACCGGGACCCTCACCTCTGGCTTGCCTTTACCGGCCGTCCAGAGTGGAGCGCAAGAGCTATATGCTCGCAGGAAAGATGCATAAGACGCGAGTTGATTTCTTTCCTATCTTTCTTATAGTGCTTCTATATCCGTCAGGTCCAGTTCAATATTCATAAAATCCTTTACAAAGTTTGCAATTATCATTTCCAACTCAAACTACGATTTTTCACGTTTCTCGACGCCAAAGATAACCAAATTTTTCTGTCTAGCATTTTTTTCTAGATAGTACAGTCTTTGCTCTTGATTTTCCACTCGTTTTTCAAGATTTTCAGATTTTTCAGAAACATTCTTTGAATGTTTTCTGTAACTTGTTCGCCGCTTTTTCTTATGGATTTTTTGTAGTTTATCTAGTATTTCTTCCATTTTAAGTTTTGTATTTGGACTCTCTTGTAGTTTTGAAGTAAAGCGACCTCTATTGTTGAGCATAAGGACTTTTTGGTTTATAATTTTGAATACTAGATGGCTCTGATAATTATTTTTGTCACGCCCTCTGTTAGGAAATAGAATAACAATATAATATATATTTTTTTAAATAGATGGCGTTGTTTTGAATTTTCTAATCTGGTGTACTTTGGATTTTTGGTTATTTTTGGATTTATTGGATTAAAATAGAGTTCTGGTTACGGATTATTTTGCGACCCGTAACAGTTTATTTTTATTGTTTCCACTGAGTTTTACGTCCGATATCTACAATATTGTTTCCAAACAGAATTTGTATTTATAGTTCACTTTTGTTAGTTTTTATCACTGCTTTCACTGTTTACTGATTAGATTTACGTTTTTATCACTTTTAAAATCACTTTTTAGCACTATTTTAATGTTACTGAGAGGCAGCAGTGGCGCCCTCTCTCATCCCATATAAACTTAACAACCCCATATCTCGGCAACTCCTCGACCGATTTGGCTCATGTTCGAACTTAAAAATTCTTTTAATTTCATTTACCTGCCTACCAAATTTCATGACGATCCAACAAAAATTACTCAAGTTATCGTCGAACGAACATTCATACATACAAACATACAAACATACAAACATACAAACATACAAACATACAAACATACAAACATACATACATACATACATACATACAAACGCCGGATTGTTCCAGTAGACTCGGAGAACTTCGCTCGCTTCGCTCGCTCGTTCAATTAGTGAACTCGTGATCAACAGAGTCTATATTTCCGCAAACAGCCAAAAACATTTTTTTTCCAGACTCAGCGAAGTCTAAAGTAAAGTAAAGTATCATTTATTCATGAACATGGGTACAAATAATAAAAAGGTCTTACAATGAGATTTCAGTTCATTCCATGTCCTACCCATATGGGCGTATGAATATTAAAATGTGCAAACATGCAATTATAATTATTAAAACAAAATCTACTTAATTACGAAATGTCAGCATTTTTGGGTTATGTCAAAAGGAGAAATAACTTGTACTTGTCTCAGCCTTGTACGATAAAATAAGTCGAATGGTCACCAGCTCTCCAGTTACTAGGTCTTAAATCCTACGCAGCATTCTGCAGCACAAAGAAGAATGGCCTCTGAATCTTGTTGACGCCAGTCGTGAGCACACTGGGCCCCGGCCCATGCCACTCCAGCCTATACTGTGCCACTAACTGTAAAAAAAAAAAACAAATTAAGAAATAAAAAAAAAAAACAAATCCCATACAAAAAATTGATGACGTCATAACTCCCATAAGGCCCGTAATATCAATCACAGTTTAAACTCAGACCATAGATTAAACCTCGAATTTTGTATGAAAATTAATCGATGGATAGGGTTTAAACTAGCCTTTTTGGTTTAAACTGTGATTGATATTACGGGCCTAAGGGGGATCTTTTTAAGAACTACCGCTCGAAATGTTTTTTTTTCTAACATAAAGTACGGTCGGCCACAATCTCAGATACCTCATGGCAACTCTTACCGCGCGCGGCATAAGGGCGCTAATCGAACAAAAAGGGGTATCTGAGACTGTGGCCGATGTACCAGTGTGCCAAACGGCAGTCCTGTACATCGATTTGCGGTTTTTCGGTCGAATTTGCATTGTAGGCCGTCCACTATTGCGCGCAGGCTAAGTCACTATGCATAGCGCCTTAAAAATCACCCTGTATAGTGTTTAAAAATACAGTTTGCAATGTCAGTACCTTCGCGGCCAGAGCCGCCAGCATCTTCCCGACCACTCCCTCCGCCGGGCAGGCTGAGCCAAAGGGCATGGACGCGACGGGATGCGCCCGGGACGCCCGCAGCGGCTTCCAACCCTCGGGGCACCAGCGCTCCGGGATAAAGGCCTTGGGGCGCCCGAACTGGCTGTCCGATTTGCTGGTCACACAGTGCGCTAGGACTATGTCCACCTGAAAGGACAGATATTTCGTGAGACTCGATGGAAGGAGCCGAGTCATGGACACTCACAAAACAGACCATTTAGCCTGAGCAACGGAGACCAAAAAAGGCTGAATAGAAAAAGTAATTCGTGTAAAGCCAAATTTTGGAAAGAGGAAAGTGTCCTGAACAACATACTAAAAGTACTGATGGGTAGGGGGGGAGCTAAGGGGGGGAGGGGGGTGTAAAGGTCCCTTTTTTCATTTTTTCGTGAAAAACTCGAAAACTGCATTCTATAGCAAAAAATGACCAATTACTGAATTTATCTACATAAAATTCTCTACAACTGTTTGGCTAACAGGCTTTACACGAATTATTAAAATTTGGCTTTACACGAATTATTTTTCCTATTTTTCGTTCGTTTCCTGGGCATAATAATAGCGTGTAAGCGTCGACGTGCTGTCGTGTGTACCTTGTAACGCTAACGCTGAAGGAAAATGTCTGTAGTTAAAATTTTTGTACATATGACTGTAGCGATAAAGCTAGGTTATCTTTATCGCTTTAAGTAACCATTATCCTACCAAAAACATTCTGTAAAAACTAGCCAGGTCTCGATGGATCTGCTTGTTTATCTCTAAAAAAGTAATGAAATCTAGACAAAGTCGTGCCAAGTCTAAGGTTCCTTACTGCGATTTCTTTATTATTATAGTTAATGTTGTGAGACTTGGCCGTTGAAGGGTACACAAGTGGTTCTGGCGACAGATTGGTGCAATGGTGTCATGGAGCACCTGGTTTTGTATCCTTGTGTACCCTTCAACAGCCAAGTCTCACAACATTAACTATAATAATAAAGAAATCGCAGTAAGGAACCTTAGACTTGGCACGACTTTGTCTAGATTTCATTACTTTTTTAGAGATAAACAAGCAGATCCATCGAGACCTGGCTAGTTTTTACAGAATGTTTTTGGTAGGATTTCACTTCTTTTTGTAGAAACGAGGGCATATTGATTAATTTTATTAGATTTTCTTATTAGACACAGTTTTTAAATTTGTGTAATGTTCGAGTAGAATAAAGTTAATCGTCCGACTATTTCTTGTTGAACGAGCGAGCGAAGCGAGCGAAGTCCTCCGAGTATGCTGGAACAATCCGGCGTTTGTATGTATGTGTGAATGTTTGTTCGACGATAACTTGAGTAAATTTGGTCGGATCGTAATGAAATTTGATAGGCGGGTAAACTAAATTAAAATCATTTTTAAATTCGAACATGAGCCAAATCGGTCGATGGGTTGCCGACATATGGGGTTGTATCACAGCCTTCTTTATTTAAAGAAGGCTGTGGGTTGTATAGTTTAAATGCAAAGCGCGCGCGCGCGCGCCTGCGCGAATGGCGTAAGCAAAGTTATACATCTGTAACTGAGGTCGCGAGTTCATAGTTCGGAGCGAACCACTAGTGGGACGCTATAGGCTAGATTAAATGAAGATGTGTCCCACTACGCTGGATTTTTGCAAAGACAGTCGATTTTTTTATGTACCAATAGTAGAAGGGGCATTACCATAATATCTCTAATAAAGCTGATACCAGCTGAAGGTTCTTCATCAGATACTTCAGACCTTAGATTTTTGACATCAAATGAAGCGGCCCACCAAGTTGAATATTTTTTGTAAGGGCGGTATATGTCGATCTATAATAGTTTGGTTGGGCTCTTGTGTTTTCTAATCAGGGTCACCAGGTACTCCAGATCTTTGATTATCCTAGTTTTTATAGTTTTCCCTTTATGTGGCCATTAAACGCTAACTCTGTACCAAATTTCAGCTCTCTGAGTTTATGGGAAGTACTAGTTCTATTTGGGCTCTTGTGTTTTCTAATCAGGGTCACCAGGTACTCCAGATCTTCGATTATCCTAGTTTTTATAGTTTTCCCTTTATGTGCCCATTAAACCCTAAGTCTGTACCAAATTTCAGCTCTCTGAGTTTATGGGAAGTACTAGTTCTATTAGGGCTCTTGTGTTTCCTAATCAGGGTCACCGGGTACTCCAGATCTTCGATTATCCTCGTTTTTATAGTTTTCCCTTTATTTGCCCATTAAACCCTAACTCTGTACCAAATTTCAGCTCTCTGAGTTTATGGGAAGTACTAGTTCTATTAGGGCTCTTGTGTTTTCTAATCAGGGTCACCAGGTACTCCAGATCTTCGATTATCCTAGTTTTTATAGTTTTCCCTTTATGTGGCCATTAAACCCTAACTCTGTACCAAATTTCAGCTCTCTGAGTTTATGGGAAATACTAGTTCTATTAGGGCTCTTGTGTTTTCTAATCAGGGTCACCAGGTACTCCAGATCTTCGATTATCCTAGTTTTTATAGTTTTCCCTTTATGTGGCTATTCAACCCTAACTCTGTACCAAATTTCAGCTCTCTGAGTTTATGGGAAGTACTAGTTCTATTATGATGATCATGAGTGAGTGAGTGAGTGAGTGTGTGTCATAAATGCGAAACTTTGCTTTCGCTTAACTTCGGAACTAAATGACCTACAGACTTGAAATTTTGGATTTTAAGTATGTGATTATAGCTTACTAGATGACGAAAATTTCTGCGTTCTGGTCTTATCCAGAGGTTCTCAAATAGGGGCCTGAAAATGCGGCGAAATGGTTCCAGTAAAGGATGGTACGGCAGTGTTTGCTTCGCGCTCGACCTGGCGGGGGCACTGCCGTGCCCCCAGATGTACACACGACATCACGTCAGACTGTACACTTTTGTTGTGAAGTCGCCTGTAACGTAACCGAGCAGAGTGCTAGCGTGTAAGGTCCACTTGCGCCAGCCAGGGTTAGCCACTTAACTCTGAGTTAACGTCAATAATTATTGTATAGAAATGTCAAATTAACTCAGAGTTAGTTGGCTAACCCTGACTGACGCAAGTCCGCCTAAGGATCAACATGCTGTCGTGTGTACCTGCGGTAGGCCACAGTCACAGATACTCCATGGCAGCTCTTACCGCGCGCGGCATAAGGGCGCCAATCGAACAAAAAGGGGTATCCTAGCGTGTGGTCGACTGTACGTCGGTGGGTATTTGTGATAAATGGACAATCTTCCAATTGATCGTCCTCACATTATTATGTCCATTACGACTGTCAAATGCAGGCCTACGACCCTCGTCAAGGTAAACGCCTTTTTTGTGAGAAGAGGCATGCCTTGAAAAGGTGCTTCGGAGTGTGATAGCCTGAACATTACATCGATATGATATTACCTATATTTCATAGATATTTAATTTAAGTATGTACCTATGTTATTAATTTTAAATTGGAATCGTTAAACTTGTCAAGTTATTACCTACTTCATGTTTTTACTCCCCCCCTCTTGTAGTGTTAGGTTTTTGTTATTTATGTACGAATATAATAATACTATCTTAGATAAAAGTAGTGTATGTATTGCTGTGTATTTTCTTGCGCGCTCCCCAAGACACTTTCTGCAAAACCAAAGGTTGACTGGCAGAAAATGCTATTTAGCATTAAGTACGCCTTTGTACACCAATTTCTGAATGAGCAATAAAGAATTAAATAATAATAATAATGTTTTAGCAATAAACATCTACTGAATGCAATTTGTACCTATGTCACACGTATGGTAAAACCACTTCTTTTCTTTCAGAGTTGATATAAATACTACATCCAACCATTTACCCCAGATGGTACCTCGTACCCAGCCACTACAAGTTGCCCCCGGCTTCTTCTAACCACCCCTCCAGTGACCGGGTGTAGTCTTAGGGCCTCCCTAGCGCAGGCAGCCACATAGGGGGTACTCATCCAACCACTTACCCCAGAAGGTACCTCGTACCCAGCCACTACCAGTTAATCCCGGCTTCGTCTAACCAACCATCCCTCCAGTAACCGGGTGTAGTCTTAGGGCTGCCCTAGAGCCAGGCAGCCACGTTAGATGACCCTGGATATCATCCTATGGAGGCAAATACTCCAGTACCCCTATCTTGCTAGAAACTACTACAACTACGCTCCGAATCCTGCATCGCGCCAGCAAAATTTCTTTCAAACTAATATAAAAACTACATCCAACCACTTACCCCAGAAGGTACCTCGTACCCAGCCACTACCAGTTGCTCCCGGCTTCTTCTAACTACCCCTCCAGTGACCGGGTGCAGTCTTAGAGCCTCCCTAGCGCAGGCAGCTACATAGGGGGTCTCCGGGCGGCCCGCGCCGGCGTCTATGGAGGCGGAGGCCCAGGTTGTTTCGTCATGCGCCCGCTGCTGTTGGGCCGCGTGGATGGAGAGCTGGTAGAGCATGCTCAGAGCTGATTGGGCTAGCTGAAATGAGGGAGCAGACGAATTAAATGACACAACTCAATTGAGCAAATAGATGGTTGACTCTTTGTTATAGGTATATACCAAAAGTGCAATGGGTGATTTGTGGATGGATGATGACTGTGTTGATGTGTGATCATGGACCTGGTGTGTTGCGGTAAATATTCCTGCTCATGACGTGCAAAGACCGAGGTCATAAGCTTTAGAACGTCACCGAGGTTGGGAATTTATATTTTTCTGGATATGCTATCCCGAGAAGACTCATGCGTTTACTAGCTAGAGCATCGCAGTTACACAGAACGTGTTGCATGGACTGTGGCGCCTCTTTACAGGCCCTGCAGTCATTAGACAGCCCCATGTTGAGTAGGTGTTTGTTAGTCCCAACGTGGCACGTAAATGCCCAACAATTAGTCGGACCTTACACCTACTATATCTACATATTTCGGACACCCAACCTGTACCTGATGTGTCAATGAAGGCCTTTATTCCTCACAATGATAAGTATTCTACAACACTGAGTTTGGGCTGCACAAAAGACTGACTTGACTTGACTTAAATCCTGTTATCCCTCAGGAGGCACATAGGGCTCGAAGAAGTTTTCTCCACTTGGGACGATCTTGCGCAGTGGGTTCAAGGTCGTTCCAGTCCAGACCGACCTTCCGCGACTCACTGGTGAAGTGGTGACCGATCGGCGCCACGTGGTTTGCCCTCGGGCAGCCAGGTTAGCACCTGCTTCGTTGGGTGGGTGTCGTGTCCCCTCAGTGTGTGCCCGAGTCAACCCTACTTTCTATGGGATTCCTTTGTTAACCGCCTTCTGCTTGGTCAGAAGACACAAAAGACCTTAGTTAAAAAACATAACTTACGGGGTCAGTGCCTGCCAGCATCATATCGGCAGCGATTGGCAACATCCTCTGTTTCAACGGCCTTAGCTTCTGTAGTAGCGTCATTTCTGGTCGCAAATCTCCTTTGTTGAGGTCCTCTACTGCTTGACTTAGGAACTGTTCTATTAAGCTGAAATAAACCAAGGGCTTAGTTGGATAAAATTCAAACATAAAGCCTGTATGAGGATAAAGATTTGGAGAAAAGTTTCATAGAGTATGGGTTACAATAATGTTGTGTAAAAAGGAGAGTCTGTCTATTCTTAATGTTATCTCTCTCACAGCTCGTTAGACTAGCCATTCTTAATCGATTGGCAAAGTTAAGCAAATCGGGTGCGGTCAGTCCATGGATGGGTGACGCTAGTGGCTATAATATCTGAGCGCTTCCGTGCTTCGGAAGGCTCGTTAAACCGTTGGCTCCGGTTGTTGTATAAGCGTGTCAGAGGCCCTTTGGGCGGCCTAAAAACCCTGACACCAGGAGGTGGCCACTACCTACCATCTCTCTCTCTCTCTCTCTCTCTCTCTCTCTCTCTCTCTCTCTCTCTCTCTGTCTCTCTCTCTCTCTCTCTCTCTCTCTCTCTCTCTCTCTCTCTCTCTCTCTCTCTCTCTCTCTCTCTCTCAATATGTCACTTTTATATCATGAACACACGAAATTTCAAAGAAAATAAGTCTAATGTACCATGCCATACCAACAACTTAAAATTAAAAAATGTATGGAATGCCGCAGCTGATATATTTTTAGACAATTCACATCCGTTGTTTTGTGTTGAAGACGATGATATTACATATGTTTCTGTAACACGTTTTTCTTAGAAAAAGAGAAGCAATATTTACCAGAAATGTCTATCGAATGTTTTCAAAGCCCGGCTGAAGACCTCCGAGTCAGGTTTCAAAGTGTTCTCGCTCCGTATGAGGTAGTTTTCATCAGCTATCTCTTTGGAGCACCGGACCAGCTGTTCCGCCGGCGATAGGGCTTCGAAAGACTTTTTAGATAGTGAGCAGAGGTCTGGGGCATCGTCGTCCATTGAGGTCTTTTCTGGTGTCCTGGAGAAATGGTGGAAATGATAGGTTGTTAAGGATACGGGAAGAAACTAGTGGCAGATGAAGGTAATAAGTGTTTTTTTATTAGTCTATACAGACAATAATAATTATTACACCTTTTTAGGTCTCCAGTATGTTCTGATAAATAGAGATCTGGTAAAGTAATTCGGAGCTCAGCGATTAATTTCAGTAATTTTGGGACTAAGGTTATTTGAGATTTAGACAAACTGAAATGAAGTCATTTCGGATTTCAGGCATTATGGGACAAAGGCAAATAAAATTGAAATCCAGGCACAATGACATCAAGGCGTTTTGACACTTGGTCGTTACGGACCGGAGGGTTATTTGTGCCATCCTCAGTATATCAATTTAGTACACAGAGTTCTGTCCATTCTGTGAAGGAAAACATCGTGAGGAAACCCGCGGCTTAGTTGGCTTCACACGTATTGACTTGTCTTTCATGTGGGATAGGCCGACTAAGCTGTCAGGATGGTATAGGTGCTGGGCAAGCCTACTCCATCTAAAAACAATGTCCCAGGCACTGCAGCGCCGAGAGGTCTCATCACCCATCTAAGTGTAAGTATTGGTGCCACTGGACGCTATTAGTTTACTACTGGTGCCACTGGCACAAAGGCCTTAGTTACTTAGTTCTGTCCATACCGGTTGTCAGCAGTGGGTATATGGGCTGGACCATCCAGACAGCCCAGTCTTCGGCCGAAGACAATGACGCCGAGGGACTCCAGCGCCCAGCGGTACACCTCTGTCTCTAACTCCTCGTTAAGGGCGTTTTCCGCGTGACGTAGCTCGCCCAGTCTGGAAAACACTTAGCTGTTGTAGCAATTCAGGGGGCGTGTATAGAAACCCTTCCACTATCCAGCACCGGCGCCGATCTGAGGTCGGGAAGCCTTTTCGGTGTCTTTTTGCAATTTATGTTACGAAAACCCTTCCAGTACTTAGCACTGGCACCAATCTGAGTTCAGGTAGCCTTTTCGGTGACTTTTTGCAATTTACGTTACGAAAACCCTTCTCGAGCTCAGCGCTAAAATCAGGGTATGATTAAGGGAATCTAAATTGGAAAAAACTGTCGGAAATCCTTCCCGAGCTCCACCAAAAAATGTGGAGATGTATTTTAATACTTATGAATCTCTTCTGAGTGGAAATGGGCAGGACACCTGGCGAGGCGGGAGGATGGCCGGTAGACAAGCGCATTGATAGAGTGGCGGCCAAGAGTTGGAAGGTGATCCTACAGCTCGATGGTCAGAAGACATCGTTGTGGCGGCAGAAGTCCATGGATGTGGATGGCGTGGGATCGCGAGAGGTGGCGCGGGAGGAAAAAAGCCTATACCCAGCAATAGGCAGAGGTGGGCTGATGATGATGAATCTCTTCTGATTTCGCTCCGATAATACTGTCCAATGTATCTAGACACACTATTTTCTCGTCTCCGCTTTGATTCCTCAGAAGCGTAAGTAATTGAGGCGCTTTTTACAAGAACATCCTTTGTCCCCAGAGTAAAGGCGCTTTTTGGGCAAAACGATTGGCCTACAAGCAAAGCTTGGTGGTTTTTGTAAAATTGCTCGAACTGTCCGATGGAATAACTGTGGAAATGGGAAGTTTTTGTAAAAACTGATTACTGGGGCTAATGCAGCTTGTTGAACAGTGTTGAAAACAGAAATTCGTTAAAATTGAACATTGGCTGTTCTTGTAAAAAGCGCCTCAATTTGTTTGTAAATTGAGATCGCTCACCGCCTGGTAACATCGGTTGCAATATCGTCGAAGGCGTTCTCGTAAGATTTCAGCAGTGACTCGTCCAAGAGAAGAGCCCGTAGAGCTGCCCAGATCGCCTTCGATTCATCTCTGAAAGTAGAACGCGCAATGCCTCCTATTTATAGATATAGCTGGACAGATTAGATTAGATTAGATTAGAATATTCTTTATTGTACTAGAAAACATTTTATGGACAGACATTATTAATACATTAATGGTACAAATCGGCGGCCTTATTGCTAACAGCAATCTCTTCCAGGCAACCACTGATGGAGAAACTGCTAAAGAGATGAGAGATGGGTAGTCAGTGCAATTATGAATATTCTAATTGATGACAAAAAAAGACACTACTTAGAAGTAATCATAAACATACATAGATCATACACAAATATAAAATATAAATATATATGTATAATATTGTACATACACATAAACATCTATATATATAAAAGGCTTAGGTTGACTGACTCATCACGCTACAGCCCAAACGGATGAACCTATAAGTATGAAATTTGGACAAAAGTTGCGTTATATGGTGGAGGGTTCATTTAAGAAGCGATTTTTTTTTATTTAACCCTTAAGTGGGTCAAAATAGGGCTGAAAGTGTGTATGGGAAAAAATTTTTTTTTGGTCTTTTGTTCTTAAATCTTGCTTTTTTGTACTTTTTTTTTAAAATGACTTGACACCTATTTCAGATTTTTTCTCATTTCTATGTTCTTAAGGGTTAAAATGGGTGCCAAAGTTTTTCGATTTTTTTCACCAGTTACGATCAATGCTGGAACAAAACCGCTAATGCCACAACAGTGAAAATTTGACAATAGTTGTAATTTGTAGACACGCTAAGCCTTAAGACAGATTTACTTCAAGTTTAACCCTTAAGGCGGTAAAAATGGGGTCCAAAGTTTGTAAGAAAAAAAAAAAAAATTTGTCCGGATTTACTTGCAACTAAGAATTCGTATATTAAATCAAAAATAATTAAACACCTGTTTTAGCTTTTTTCTCATTTTAGCCGTTTAAGGGTTAAACGAGGTTGAAATGTATGAATATTTTTCGTGATGTAGTGTCAACGTCGGGCCCAAACCATTTAAGCTACAACTATGAAATTGAAACTGCAGTAGCGTTTTGTAGCAAAACTACCCACCATGAAGAAAAAAATATAATTTTAACCCGTCAAATGCCCAAACCGGGGTTCAAAGTTTGTATGAAATAAAAAAAATTTTTGGTCCGATTTACTTGAAACTTAGTATTTGTATATTAAATAAGAAATAATTAAACACGTGTTTCAGCGTTTTTCAAAATTCTGCCCACTAAAGGGTTAAAAGGGGTAGAAAAGTTTGAAGATTTTTCCTGATTTAGTATCAATGCCAGGCCTAAACCATTAAAGCTACAACTATGAAATTGAAACTACAGTAGTGTTTTGTGGCAAAACTACCTACCATGAAGAAAAAAATATAATTTTAACCCTTCAAATGCCCAAACCAGGGTTCAAAGTTTGTATGAAATAAAATTTTTTTTTGGTCCGATTTACTTGAAATTAAGTATTAGTATACTAAATCAGAAATAATCAAACACGTGTTTCAGCGTTTTTCTCATTTCAGCCAATGAAGGGTTAAAATGGGTGGAAACGTTGAAGTTTTTTTCCTGATGTAGTAGCAATGCTGGGCCCAAACCATTGAAGCCACAACTTTGAAATTGAATGTGCAGTTGCATTTTATAGCATTGCTACCCACCATCAAGAAAAAAATATAATTTTAACCCTTCAAATGCCCAAACCGGGGTTAAAAGTTTGTATGAAATAAAAAAAAAATTTGGTCCGATTTACTTGAAACTTAGTATTTGTAAATTTAATAAGAAACAATTAAACACGTGTTTCAGCGTTTTTCAAAATTCTGCCCACTAAAGGGTTAAAAGGGGTAGAAAAGTTTGAAGATTTTTCCTGATGTAGTATCAATGCCAGGCCTAAACCATTAAAGCTAGAAATATGAAATTGAAACTGCAGTAGTGTTTTGTGGCAACACTACCTACCATGAAAAAAAGCACATAATTTTAACCCTTCAAATGCCCAAACCGGGGTTCAAAGTTTGTATGAAATACAATTTTTATTTTGGTCCGAATTACTTGAAACTAAGTATTCGTATACTAAATCAGAAATAATTAAACACGTGTTTCAGCATTTTTCTCATTTCAGCGAATGAAGGGTTAAAATGGGTGGAAACGTTGAAGATTTGTCCCTGATATAGTAGCAATGCTGGGTCCAAACCATTTAAGTTAGAACTTTGAAATTTGAACTACAGTTGAGTTTTATAGCAAAACTACCAACCATGACGAAAAAAGTAATAATGTTAACCCTTGAAATGCCCAAACCGGGGTCAAAAGTTTTATGAAATAATTTTTTTTTTGTCTGATATACTTGAAACTAAGTATTCGTATGCTAAATCTGAAATAATCAAACACGTGTGAAATAAAAAAAAATTTTGGTCCGATTTACTTGAAACTTAGTATTTGTAAATTTAATAAGAAACAATTAAACACGTGTTTCAGCGTTTTTCAAAATTCTGCCCACTAAAGGGTTAAAAGGGGTAGAAAAGTTTGAAGATTTTTCCTGATGTAGTATCAATGCCAGGCCTAAACCATTAAAGCTAGAAATATGAAATTGAAACTGCAGTAGTGTTTTGTGGCAAAACTACCTACCATGAAAAAAAGCATATAATTTTAACCCTTCAAATGCCCAAACCGGGGTTCAAATTTGTAAGAAATACAATTTTTTTTTGGTCCGAATTACTTGAAACTAGGTATTCGTATACTAAATCAGAAATAATTAAACACGTGTTTCAGAATTTTTCTCATTTCAGCGAATGAAGGGTTAAAATGGGTGGAAACGTTGAATATTTTTCCCTGATGTAGTAGCAATGCTGGGCCCAACCCATTTAAGTTACTAATTTGAAAAACTACAGTTGCGTTTTATAGCAAAACTACCAACCATGAAGAAAAAAAGTAATAATGTTAACTCTAAAACGGCCAAAACGGGGTTCAAAATTTTTATGAAATTATCTTTTTATTGGGTCAGATTACCTTGAAACTAAGTAGTCGTGTATTAAATGAAAAATAATAATAAAACACATGTTTCTGCATCAAAAAGGGTGGAAACATTTTAAGAGTTTTCCTGCTGTAGTATCAATAACAATGCCGGAACCATTAAAGCTACAACTATTGAATGAACATTTAACTACAGTTGCGTTTTATAGCAAATCTACTAAGCATGAAGAAAACAATAAAAATGATACACATAAAACGGCCAAAAAGGTTCAAAGTATGTTTTTTTTTTGTTGGATTCATTTGATCTTTACCAATTTGGTCACACACATACACTTCCACGCTGAATCTGCACGACGGATTTGGATGACATTTGGAATAGAGATAGCTTACAAAAATACACACCCATGACTCTATTCATGCTAATTTGATAATGGTGAAAGATGTACCCAGGCAACTTCTTATAAGTCTTCGCGGACGAAGTCGCGGGCGAAAAGCTAGTAAATAATATATTACTTATACAGCTGTTGACCAATCGACTTATTTGGTCGTACACGGCTGGGAGCTTCTAGGCTGGTTGTTTAGACTCCGCTGATCACGAAAATACCATTTTTTCGGCCGCTCGCGGTTGAAAGTTCGATTTTTTGACACTCTATGGCCCGGTTTCTGAGTTGAGAATTTTTCTAAGCAAAGTGGTAAGTATCGTCCTGTCTCTGCAGATTTCTCACAAAAGAGCGTGACAGAGCGATACGTAAGTATGTGCTTAGTAAAATTCACAACTCACAAACCGTCAACCGCGACCGGCCAAAAAAAAAAAATTTACAAAATCGAGTTTTCGTATTTCCCACTTTCCTCTCTGAAAACTGGTCCGATTTTAATATTTTTACCTCTGCTATCATAAGAAACTACTTGATGTCGAACTGTCTTGTTTTTTAAAGTTTAAAGTTGTTAAATAGATTTACAAGACCTCTTTTGCCACCGCTTTTTGTTAATTTTCAGTAGGTCCTAAGTTCCTAACAGTCCGACATGCCGGGGGTGGAGTGGAGATGTCCCAGCATACCAAAAATTTTTGCTCTAGTACCATTATCCTGGGAGGAAATCGGGGACTACGCTTGTATGGAGAAAACACTACTGTGATATATCCTCATAAACTTACCCATGGACCGGACAGCGGTTGGGGTTGGTTTTCCATTGCTGCGTGAGGGGTGACCCTTCCCAGCGAGGAGTCTCTGTGGCACTGCTCTCGTACACCTGGAGACAGGATGGATATTGGATATTACTACTCCGACCCACCCCGGCTTCACTTCACACGGGTGCAATTTATAAACAAGTGCGGTACGTATATAAAGGCTGGGGGACCACACAAGCGCGTTTTATCGGTCGGTACTACCGCATGCGTTATTACGATATCTATTATCAGTACATTTTGTATTAGGAACGTTGCGGCGTTATTACGGCAGCAGTGTGTAACTCCATGGCCATCCTAATACAAAATGTACTGAAAACACATAACGCATCGACCGCTAAAAACGCGCCTGTGTGGTGAGCCTTAAACCTTCTATGAAAAAATAACAAACTAGCGATGAAAAAACTTAGGCCGTTGCATCTACGTGATGAGATGATTTATGCAGCGTCCAGTGGCACCTTCACTCACACTAAATAGACGAAGAGACCACTCGACGCTGCAGTGCCTGGGACATTGTTTAGATGGAGTAGGCTGCTGTAGGCTTGCCCCGCACCTACAAGGTGTTACAAAAGTACCTAACTCTTTTTACAGGGTAATAGCACCCAGTGACAGGGATCACAACCTAAATATTTTTTTTGCTCTATGACGTTCCGTTAATTTTTAAATTAATAAAATGTGAACGATGTGGCGGGAGAAAAGTATTTTTTAAATATTGTTTTCATTGACTTTTACAATGTCTTAACAACTCAAAGCCATGTAAATGCACCTACACGCACAAACATATTTTTTTATTTGAGCTAATAACAAAAACAAAAAAGTTATGAATTTTTTTCAATTGTGAGGTTATAAAATAAAAATTGATTTTTTTAACTTTTTTTTACAGATTTGACATCCTGTTGACCAGTAGGTTATACCCTGTAAAAAGAGTTAGGTACTTTTGTAACACCTTGTATACCATCCAGACAGCGATGAAAATCGCATCAATATCCGTCTAAGCGTACAGAAGGACGGACAGATGCGAGAGGCGACTTTGTTTTATACTAAGCAGAGATGTATGCCTCGAGTCTACTTATCGCCGGCATTTTTTGTCTAGAAAAGCACATTAGTTTGGGCCAGTTGAGAGGCAGAACACCAAAGCGGCGGTCCTATGCCCTAGCGGGGGATCTAGCACGCATTACATAGCGCTTATGACCGCGTGTCTGCGCCATCAGCCTTCCTTCGAATTTTGCCTCCATGTATGGCCTATGACCAATACGTCAAATGACGTCATCGCGCGGTGAGAACCCCGCGCCACACTCGCACCTATCGCGCACCGATTCATGTGCCTTTGATTTCTATTTGCTAATTTTAATTGTTTTACTGTAGTTTTCTTGATTAAAACCAATTGTATACCAACGAAGACTACGGGATTTTCATTGTCATCGAAGAGACCCATCATTTTGAAGATCTCCAGTGGCCCGTGTGGCCGCCGCGATATATTGGATAAGTATGGTAACGATATTTAAAATTGAGGGACTGAATTAAATGAAGAAATACCTCAAACGATGTTTTCATCGACGTGCACGTGTCGAACTCGCACCTAGCCGTTTTTTTCATCTATTTTGACTTCGAATATGACATTGTATGTAAGGTTGATTAGAGCGCAGTATCTAGTACAGTCGGCCACACGCTAGGATACCCCTTTTGGTTCGATTGGTGCCCTTATGCCGCGCGCGGTAAGAGCTGCCATGGGGTATCTGTGACTGGCCGACCGTACTATTATTCTTCTGTTGAGTATTTAATTGCTCATTCAAGTCACATACATAACTCGTTTCCGGTAGTAGACAATGCGACATAAATCAAGATAACTAAGGCCTTTGCATCTACGTAATGAGATGATTTATACAGCGTCCAGTGGCACCTTCACTCACTCTAGATAGGTGAAGAGACCACTCGGCGCTGCAGTGCCTGGGACATTGTTTTAGATGGAGTAGGCTTGCCCAGCACCTATACCATCCTGACAGCTTAGTCGACCAAGCCCACAGGAAAGACAGGTCAATACGTGTGGAGCCAACTGAGCCGCGGGTTTCCTCACGATGTTTTCCTTCACCGTGAAGGAAATCAAGATAAGAGGTAATTTAACTCTGTTGCAGACTTCAAACTAGGACCTAGGTATCAATTCCTATACTTACATCTTTCGTTAATTACTTCATCGTGAATCATGATCGTTATCGCAATTTTATTGCTAACCAAATTAGACAAAGCCTTTATTTAAGGTTAGACGATAGCAACGTGGGGGGAAATTCAAAATTTTCACAGTTTTTTACATTTTGTAGGTAAACTGAGCTATTTTTGTTCAGCATTTTTCGTTCGTGGCACAGTATTCTTTTCATTATTGTAAACAACAGAACAACAATAATTCAGCCGATTATGTGTTCTGGTCTACAAAGCAGTGGCACTGCCCAAAAAACTCGCTGAAGACCAGAACACATAATCGGCCGAATTATTGTTGGTCTTTTGTTTACAATAATGAAAAGAATACTGTGTTATTGCCTCGAACGAAAAATCGCTGAACAAAAATAGCTCAATTTAGCTACAAAATGTAAAAAACCAATGACATTCTAATACAAATGGACAAACTGTTCCGTACAATAACCAAGTCGAAACATGGCACACGCTAATTTCACCCTATTAGGCTTCGACTGACTTTTTATTTCTACATTGCTGCTGACACTTCAAGCCCTCCAAATGTATTGTGTCACTAAGCGGAAATGTAAATCAATCACGCAATTTGAAGCTACGTAAGTTGATTTTTGAAGTTTTTTGGAATAAAGATAGCAGTGGAGTAGCAATAGCCTATTTTAGTTTTTTGTTATGGGGAAAAAAATCTGTTAAATGTTGCGGATATTATTTTAAACAGTTTATATTCAAAACTATGAAAAATAGGCAGGTAAGTATAATTTGTAAATAGCTTTTTTCCTGAAACATGTCAACCCCTAAATGTGATTTCCAACAAATGTTGTTCTACGACTTTTCGAATAGCTCGATAGCTTCTAGGAAAATAATAACAGCGAAGTTTAAAAACCAGGTGATACAAATCTACTTATTTATCCAGCCCATAAATAAAGGCCACTGCTGGGCATAGGCTTCTTCCTTTTCACGCCAACCCCCTCGGTCTAATGCCAATCTCGTCCATTGTCCTCCCGCTGTTTTGACAATGTCATCGAGCTTTCAGTCTACACACCGACCCTCGACCCATTCTAGGCCACCATTCCGTGACGCCCTAGTCCACCGTTGGTACTCCCGACTAGCCAGATATCTTCGACTTTGGTCTTCTGCCGAATGAAGAGGATGAAGTATTCGTGTATCAGTGTGTCGGGGCCTGGGGCCTGAGTCTGTAACGCAGCGGTGTCAAAAAGAGCTCCCAGTTGACAGCATCAATTACGATTTATTCATGCTGTGTCGGTCCTTTTTTTTGTTGTAAGTACAGGAAATATTATTCTGATTCTAATTCTAGAGGATTAGTTCGCTGGTTGTAGGAGAAAAACGAGGAAACCCCTGTTTTGTCTTTCTACTCATACTGGGACGCCATCGACACGCCATTGTGTTACAGACTTAAGCCCCTGGTAGTTTTTTATATTATTTTAACTAAAGCCTATCCCATCATCTTACTCAGTAAACTGGCAGGTCGAACTGTCATGTTAGTGAAAATGCCTGCCCCTTTTTAACTGACTAAGGATAGAGCAAGAACTGTGCGAAAATGTTTAGTCCTTAGAATTTTTACTTTACAAAAGGAGTCTCCATTGTTTTCTTTTCTGACTATGTTCTTGAAGCATCATTTTGTCTATCTCTTTCTGACCCGCGGGAGAGAAAGAAACAGGAACATTTGTTTACAATCAATGGTTTTTATTGAAAATTTAATAGTTTCCTCTTAATATTTGTACCTTTTCTCCTGTTATCATATGTAAATAATATTAATTAACCGATGGTAGGTCACACCATCTTTATTTCGCATCGTCAAGGTGTTATTTCGGCACTTTTTTGTACCACATTTTGGCATGTTGTCAGCTGCGTAGTCATCAAACGTCTAATGAAAATATTGTGCTTACACTGAATTTAAGCACAATTTTTCAGTTACCGATTTCGAGCGCCTATGAGTTGTCCATTTGTATTGGAATGTCATTGTAAAAAACTGTGAAAATTTTGAATTTCCCGCCACGTTTCTATCGTCCCTTAACTCGGGTTATTTTATGTATGTATGTACGTAGATGCAAGGGCCTTAGTCCCTTCCTTGGACTAATGTTTTTTTAATCACAAGAAACATTTTAGTCCAACTTATCAATTTGTATGCAACCAGTAGTTTCTAGTTCAATAACAATAATAGAGAAGCTCATTAGGTTATCTAGTTTAAACATAAACTCGCTCGTGCTCCGTATTTAGATAATAAATTACAATAATTTGTATCACGAACTCTGACATAAGCTCGGTCATTTCATCAGGAGGTATTAATAGCGTGCGTCAATGTACACACGACAGCACGTCAGACTGTACACTTTTGTTGCAAAGTCGCCCGTAACGTAACCTAGTAGAGTGCTAGCGTGTAAAGGTCGACGTGCGGTCGTGTGTACGTGTGTTATTGGGAATGGTATACAAAACAGGATTATCTCTTTTCAAGTAACAAATCAAATCAAATCAATATGTTTTTATTCAATATTCCATAAATAAATTATTTACATTGAACGTCAAAATATTATATAAAGTAAAAAAAAGGTATATAAATCAGATACTTATTACTATCTAATACTAAGTATCTAGCTACTTTTTTTTCTCCAGCTTCACTAGCTCTGATCGTTCTTGGAGAAGAAGCATGGTAAAGAAACTCCAAGGATCTCGTGCTTAAAAAATAATACATTTTGTAATGCAGGTAGGAACTTAAAAAATAACACATTGGTAAGTGTGGTGATCGTGCGCTGAACTGGTTTAGTGCCAGACTTCTTTGTCATTTAGATAATCATCTATTCTGTAATAGGCCTTTTGGCACAAAGTGTGCCTTACACATTTTTTGAATCGGGCCTCTGGTAAACTTAGGATATCTGTTGGGATCTTATTATAGAAGCGTATACAGTTGCCGAGAAATGAGCTCCTAGCCTTCTTAAGCCTAAGAGTTGGAATTGTAGGCTTGTGCTTATTCCTAGTATTTATATTATGATGGCTACCTAATGTATCGAACTCTGCAATATGTTTTTTAGCATAAACAATGTTGGCGTAGATATATTGACTTGCAACTGTCAGGATGTCAATTTCTTTGAAAAGTTCTCTTAACGACACTCTACTACCTAGTCTATAGATAAATCGGATGGCTCTCTTCTGCAAGATGAAGATGCTCTCAATATCTGCTGCCCGACCCCATAGTAGTAAGCCATATGACATAATACTATGGAAGTAACTAAAGTAGACAAGCCTAGCAGTTGCGATGTCGGTCAATTCCCTGATTCTTTTTACAGCATAAGCTGCAGAACTGAGCCTATGAGATAATTTTACAATATGCGGGCCCCATTGAAGCTTTGCATCAATAGTGATGCCTAGAAATACAGTTTCTTCTACTAGCTCTAATTTATCTTTTCCTAGTATAATATTGTTTTCTACCTGTATCACATTCGGTAGGGTAAACTTTATACATTTTGTTTTTTTAGAATTTAACAGTAAATTATTGGCTGTGAACCAATCTAATACACGTGAGAGAGCAGTATTTGCATCACTTAGGTCATCTTCTTGTCTCCTTATTTTAAAAATAAGTGACGTGTCATCAGCAAATAATACTATCTCAGACATGTTCTTCACCATATGTGGCAAATCATTAATGTAAACAAGGAATAGAAACGGTCCTAAGATGGATCCTTGCGGAACTCCTATCTTCACCTGGGAACCCGCAGACTGTGTACGATTTATGTCAGCTTTTTGAACCCTCCCTTCCAAGTATGATCTCATTAGTTTTAAGCCTTTCCCCTTTACCCCGTAGAATTTTAATTTTATGAGAAGTGTTTCATGGTCTACACAGTCAAATGCCTTTGAAAGGTCACAGAATACGCCTATAGCATCTTTCCTATCCCCCCATGCGCTATAAATGTGCCTAACTAACATCACTCCCGCATCCGTCGTTGAGCGTCCTTTAGTAAAACCAAACTGTTGGTCATGGAGAAGTTTGTGTTTATCGAAGTATGATAGTAGCTGAGCTAGCACGACTTTCTCAAATATTTTACTTAATACTGGTAGGACTGACACTGGTCTAAAATTTGAAGGATCTTGCCTATCGCCATTTTTAAATAATGGTACAAGCCTACTATATTTCATGAGGTCCGGAAACAGACCTTCATCTATACACTTGTTGAAAATACTAGCTAAGTGTGGTGCTAACACATGTATTACTGAGCTGATAATTTTTACTGACAAACCCCATAAGTCTTCAGTTTTTTTTAAGTTCAACAATTTACAGACACTTTATATGTTTGTGTATAGCTGACTTTTTATTTATTTGTTATTCCGAAGGCTCACATCGACTAGACGGTTTAACGAATAACTTTCTACCAAATATTTGCAGTTTTTTCTTGCCTGTTTTGATAAATAAATATCAAAAACATTACGAGGCAAAATTACTGTAAAATCGTTTTTTTTTTCAAAAAAGATTGTAAAGTGTCTACTCTCTCTCTCGAGACTCTATGATATCTAGTTTATTTTCACAAATCAACACTGTATAGGTACAGGTTAGTCATGCAATGGGGCAGGCAGGATTCTTTAGATCGCAGGCTGGTTTCGAAAGCGCAACCGTGTGACAAAGTTGACTGATTAATTCAAAATCTAGTCTGAGAAGTAGAGTGCTATTTTTACGTATTTCACTCGGCGCTCTATCAGTACAATATTATTTAAAAAGTGTATCCGAACGTAGTTGGAGTTTGAGAGTTGGACGGCGGTCAGTAGGAAGACCTGCGGGGGGAGCATGACTTTTATCGAGGCGGATTTATCCAACAAAATGGCGGTTTATCAGCATTTTTGACGTCAAAAATGCTGATAAACCGCCATTTTGTTGGATAAATCCGCCTCGATAAAAGTCATGCTACGGGGACAGGGGGCTAATTCTCGGGAATGTTGCATTCGACAAATCTCGAAGGAAAAATCTTATTTTGCGGCAAATGTCACATCTCCTATTCTCACTAAGGCGTCCTCGACATAAGGCACGAGATTCCTACTAGATGTTTTGCCCTTATCGGTAGACATGAGTCAAGTGGTCGGCAGCAGTCGATATCGATTTCGTCCATAATTTTTAAAATGTCACGGCTCTGGTTGACACGTGTTTAGCCACCCAGTGCCGCAGGATGGGACCGTCTACCCTGTCAGCTATAATTTTCAGGGGACCGCTGGTGCTGCTCCTCAGCCTGTGCATCAGGGAAGCCACTCTGTTACGCATTATTGCGTGGAACCCGTCAGTGTGTGCTGCTGCAAACATCCCTGAAGCACTGCAGTAACGGGGAAGCCCCAGCAGTACCCTGAAGGCATTATTATACTGGACCCGCAGGGCTCTGTAGGCTCTCCGCGTATATCTGACCCACAGGCTGCACGTGTAGAATGATTGGCAGTAAGCTTTAAATAACGTTATTTTGGCCTCAGTAGAATTAGAATTAGATAGCCCCCAGCAGCTTGATGGTCGGACGACATCGTTGTGGCAGAGGGTCCTTGGATGCGGATGGCGAGGGACCGCGAGAGGTGGGGAAAAAAAGGAATATACAACGTGTTACAAAACATCCTAACTTTTTTTACAGGATGTAACCTACTGGTCAACAGGATAACAATTCTGTAAAAAAAAGTTGAAAAAAAAAACAAATTTTATTATAACCTCCACATTGAAAATTTTTACACAACTTTTTTGTTCTTGGTATTTAGCTCAAATTTAAAAATATGTTTGTGGGTGTAGGTTAATTTGCATAGGTTTGAGTTGTTAAAACATCGTGAAAGTCAATGAAAATAATATTTAAAAAATACTTTTCTCCCGCCACAGCGTTCACATTTTATTAATTTAAAAATCAACGGCACGTCATAGAACAAAAAAAATATTTAGGTTGTGATCCCTATCACCGGGTGCTATTACCCTGTAAAAAGAGTTAGCATCTTTTGTAACACCCACAGACAACAGTGGCAGAGATGGGCTGATGATGATCCAAGTGATTTCAAAGTTTCTCTATCAGTTTCTCTGGAAGTATCGTTCTTAGCGATAAGATCAATAAAGTTCTAGATTTGGTGTACAATAAAGAGTTCAGTCTGGATGCTTTTTCCACCAGATAAAATCTCGTGTTTCGGAATACTTGTTTTTGACAGTCGAAAGTTAGGTTTTTCATCTAAACGGCATCTAAATCACTGACTGCCGGTTTCTGATTTGAGAAATTCGCTAAGCAAGCACTTAAATATCGTTCTGCCTCTGCGGATTTCTCACAAAAGAATGTGACAGAACGATAGTTAAGTATTTAGATACTTAGTAAAATTCTCAATTCAGTTACCGGGCCTGGGTATTTTTTTTACGGAATAGATGATGTAGAGACGGATGTAGAGTATCCGTTTAGTCTTACCTCTCTCATCATCTCCGGGTCGAAGACATAGAGCACTGGGCGACTCCTGGAGCCCTTGGCCAATCGGACCAGGTCGCCATATCGGCTCTGAAGACCTTCCAACAGTCCCAGCCCGACGATGTGGTGGTAACTGCCTGAAAATAACATAATTAATTAGTGGGACCAATCGGGAGTAACATAATAATACAAAATTAACAAAAAAAGACTGACTTCACTGGTGTAAAGGTATACTGTTATTAAGCAATGTGCCGTTTTCAACTGACAGTTAAAAGCTGATTTTAAATTGCTTCATAGATGGCGCAGAAAATACGGCAGTCAAATAACGCTTTTACCCACAAATTCACAGATTAGAAAGTACTAGTACTAAAGATACACGAACACCCCAGCCCCTCTACCCTTGGCGCATTTTTCCAATACGGCCGCAATATGGCGCAATTTACAAAATTTAATATTTTACAAATTCAGACGCATTTTGTGTTTTTATTGAATAAAATAAAACAACCTTACCTTTGAATAAACATTACAACGTATTTAAAATCAATAGTTTTTATACTTTTCCAATTTGATCGCAATAGCGTCAAGGGTAACCCCCCAGTTTCTTTATTGAGAATTTTACTAAGCAAATACTTAAGTATCGTTCTATCGCGCTCATAAGCGAGAAATCTGCAGAGACAGGACGATACATATGTACTTGCTTAGTGAATTTCTCAATTCAGAAACCGGGCCTGTGTCTCTTAGGAGTTTTTTTATAAGTCTGTGTATTGGGAGTGCTCCTTTGTTTTGTCTCCTCACCGATTCTCGGAAGCACATGCGCGGAGTGTCTTAGCATGGGCAGAGCCAGGGGGCCCGGTATGTCGACGAACGGCCTAGCCGACGCGACGTCGAACTGCGGGACTGCGGCGCAACGTTGCGGCGACGTCGACGTCCGAGGGGCCGACGTGGTAGAGACGGGCCGCCTGGACTGGCGGGAGCTGTTGATTGGAAAAATTGTTTAAATAAATGCAATTATAGCTTTTTCTTGAAAATTAGGTCTAGTGGACTATAGGTACGTATTAGGCCCTGTATTAAGGTATCTGTTATACCCTTTTTAATTCAGTGGACGTACTTATGCGACGTGCGATAAGAGTTGCCGTGTCAGTGAAAAACTAAGTTGCGGTGTAAATTGCGCGAATGTAGAGTCAGCTTTATTGAATTGAATTATTTATTTCGTGCATATAAAAACACACATAAAAACTTAAGAGCCAGACACACACATTATTATTATTAATGACTACAGGGTGCACTCTAAGTCGATAGCGGAACTTTAAGTAGGCTGTCTACTCATCAGTACAAACAACTTGTACGAGGTGGCGAAAAAAATGGAACGAAAAAAATATCAGCTGTTTCATACATTTGGTGCAGTACTGAGTCGACCTTTTGTATGGAACAGCAGATATTTTTTTCGTTCCATTTTTTTCGCCACCTCGTACAAGTAGTTTGTACTGATGAGTAGACAGCCTACTTAAAGTTCCGCTATCGATTTAGAGTGCACCCTGTAGATTTTGCCCCCGACTTCTTCGCGCAGACTTTTTTTTTCTCATGAGTTTTTCCGTTGTTTTAATGGTTATTCGGGGCGGAGAGAAATCCAACAAATCAAAAATCATAAACATCGGGCCACCCGTTCTCGAGTTATAAATGGTGTAACTAACACAAGATTATGATAAATCGGAAGCTATTCGAATTTTGAATGCTAATCTCTTTCGATGACCTCAAAATTGGTAGAAGCAATGCCTTGGTAACTAGGTAAAATTAAATTTGTACATAATTAACACGTTTTCGGATAACATTATCACTTTTTAACTGACCACGCAGTCATGCCGTGGTCAGCACTACGTTCACGCATGCGCCCAACGGGTTTCGACTTTTTCTACTCTTTTAGCAAACTACCAAAAGTAGAGAAACTAACCGTACATTCAAAGGAACAAAGGTGGTATTTGCTTGGGTGAAAATTGGTTTTTATAGCTTTTTAAATGGTTTGCCTCCAACTGCGTCTTAAGAATGTCGTCTCGGGAATAAAATATGCAAGCTACGCAGTAGGCGATGAGCGGTTACGATCAGGCTTTAAACCGTCTTCAAAGAAGCCTTTCTTAAGGACTTATGTGGAATAAGAAAGGTTTTTACGGAGAATATTGTGCTCGCATAATATTGCGACGTCTGGCCCGATTCAAGGTCAATACAGGGGGGTTACCCTTGACGCTATTGCGTTAATATTGGCGAAGTTTAAAAAATATTTTCTCTTTTACATCGCATAGTCATCCTTTGATTTTATATACTTCGTAAAGTTTATACAAAGGTATTTTGTACAATACCAATATAAAATGAGTCTTAATTTGAGAAATAATGAATTTTGTAAATTCCGCCATATTGGAAAAAATGCGTCAAGGGTAGAGGGGCAGTAACGTGGGTATCGGATTGCATTCTTGCGTTAGTTTTGCTTGGGATCGAGTAACACAGTAAGTACCAGTTGAACATCTTCCTAGGTGAAAAATAATAATAAATATGGAATCTCGCACAGGATCGTGAATTTAAGAAAAACAATGTTTGAATGGAATAATGTTTGTTCTAAAGTTTCTGCGAGGAATATCATTGAAGACAAAAAAATCACTTAAATAAAAAATGTTTCGGACATACTTTATAATAATGAGTGGAAGTTTCCCTTTTTTTTAAATATAAAAATAGCCTACCGAAAAAAAGAAAAACGCATTTTTTTCACTTTACTTTCTAATAAAATTGTAAATAGGTAACTATTGTTCCTTTAAGAATTTGACAGATAAAACAAATTATATGAAAACTATATGCAAGTATAATGAATATTTAGTTACGAAGGAAAATATCTGCAAATTCATAAAATATTTAAAAACAATAAGTAGGTAATACCTGCAAATTATTATTAACTTGTTGTAAAAAATAACAGTAAACTTACAGTAAATACTGACGAACCAAAACATTAGATCGCGTCATTCTGATTTTGTTTACAAACACTGTCCTACTTATAATAATTCACCAAACTGTTCGAAACTTATTTGTCATCCATAGCACCGGCACTTTTTATGCAAAACACTGGCCATAATTTTTTTAAAGAAAAACAAAGTTTAGGTTTTTTAGCCACCACTGGCCACCATGTAATTCTATGTAATAATTTTTTTTTTTAAAGATTAAACTCAATAAAACGTTGCAGGCTGTATAGGTGTTACCCGGAGCACAGTCAGGCTAATATTGTTTGGTTACTCTCACGATCTCTACACTTGGAGCCGGCGCTCATTGGTCTAGGGTTGTCTATAGACTGCGCCTTAGTTTACTATCGATAAACTTTACTTTTGTAGTACTTACATATTTATTAGAAAAATTAAAAGTTACAGAAATGTTAAAACAAAACACACACACACACACTCAATGCAAAACGTCAATATAAAATGTCAAAATACTACAATAAAAAAAAAACATAATTTAAAACAATAATAAAAATAAAGAAATCAACTTATCAAACCGCTCCGAGACATATCCGACCCAAAGGTCCCCATCACACTGGCAGCAATAGCATTTCCCCGTTGCACAGCGAGGGAGATCCTCTGCATCAAATATGCCCCAGAGCGGTAGTCATACCCGCGGTTCCTCAGGCGACACCCTACCTCCTTAATTTAGGCTCTCCCCTCCCTGAAGTCTCGAAAGCCAGGGGCACAAAATAATAGCAGGTCATTAACTGGCTGAAAAACTGACACTGGCTGACTTTGTAGTTATTAAATGGTTATCTTGTACATTTCGTTGAATTGTAGAGTCAGTGGAGCGAGTGCGTTGGCACATTAGCTAATACTAATGCATAGTAAACACACCTAATCATTGGTATATTCATCGTCATTCACAGTCATCATTTGACCAATATTTTTCCTTGTTTTGTTGGCATTCTCGTATAAATTAATTTTTCTCGCGGTTTTGGGCAAAAAAAAAATTTGTTTGTTTCGATAAGAGCATTTTCCCCGCAAATAAACCGGTTTTGAGGACTAGCAACTGTGCGGTTTTCTTACAGAATAAGCACACTAGCTACCGTTGAGAAAACCCATGAGTCAATTCGAGAAACTGTCATTTCGGAGTCGAATAAACCCTTTCTAAAGCATGAACGCTAGAGCATGTAGAATTTTAGAGCTTGTTTGCTAGACCAGGGCTCGGTTTCTGAATTGAGAATTTTACTAAGTAAATACGCAATTATTGTTCTGTCACGTCCTTTTGTCAGAAATCTGCAGAGACATAACGATACCTAAGTGCTTGCTTAGCGGATTTCTCAATTCAGAAATCGGCAGCAAATCAATCGACATTCGACATGTAAACAAACGCACGCGCGCGCTCAGGCAACACTAGAAAACGGACTTTGACCCGCGGGGACCGGCTTCCGATCTCTTTGTTTACGATTTATTAAACCGCCGAATGAGCAGACCGAACAGTACAAAAGGTCATCTTTATCGGGGCAAGATCACTTTTGGAAGTATACGTTGGTAAAATACGCGCCACGAAAGAAGAGACTTGACCGCGCCTCCCGCAACTCTTTCCGCCGCCGCCCCGAAGACGCTCGGTCCCGTCTCGCACTCAGGGGGCTAATTGGGTACGCAAAGTTTTTTGTTCGAAAGTCCGTTATTGGCTTAAACTTATCTTTAGACAATATTGAGAAACTAATTTCAATATTTTTTATTTTGGTCAAGTAGTTTTGTTTTTATGCGCTAAAATGTTTTGTTCCTATGACCGCCAACAGTATGCAGACCGTCGCGTGAAGGTCATAAAACCGTATCTTTGAAACGTTGTAAAATCCAAACTACTGAACCAAAATGAAAAATATTGAAATTAGTTTCTCAATATTGTCTAAAGATAAGATTAAGCCAATAACGGACTTTCGAACAAAAAACTTTGCGTACCGAATTCTCGGTAATCTCAAAAGTGACTTCTTACTAAGGTTTTCTTCGTAGAATCTCGAATGTGACACACCCGAGAATTTGCCCCCAGACCTGATACCGCTAAAGAGACCTATAAACCTTCACTGCGCATGTCAAACCACGTGGTGTCTCAAGTCTCTTATTTCATGGCATGCATCATTCTCTCTCTCTCTCTCTCTCTCTCTCTCTCTCTCTCTTTCTCTAAGAGACTCTACAAAAAAAAAAGGAAAACAACAAAAAGGTTGGAAAGAAAAAAGTCATTTAAATTTTTGACTTGGGGGCAAACATGCAGAGTAGTTATTAATTTAGTTACTGTTGAGCTTAGGTAAGCTCAACATCAACTAACTAACAATTTGCGGAAATCCTTGTCGTCACGAATACGAGGTAAAGGTTTGTGCTATGCTATACATATAACGGTTGGACCATCTAAATAAACAATGGTATTTTTATATCCTAAGTTTAGCTTTGGTGTCCTAAAATAGGTAGTTTTTTTAAACAAAACGTGTAAGTACCTAGTAGTTCTTCTGTACTTTTTATTAGGTAGCAAAATGATCGAGGAGTAAATTAATCAAAACACTATTGGAGGAGACCTTGCATTCATACGGCGAGGTAATTTTGACGAATTGAAGAGGTAGTGACGTTAATACTAACGGTTGGATAGACAGTACTTTTGGATTTGGGCGCGTGAGTTTTTTTCTCTATGAATGTGAACAAAGGTTTTAAAGGTGTTACTCTGCGTCATTCAAAGTTGCGAGTTTCGATCGATATCATACAGGAAATCACATGAATTATTTTGCAATTTACGTAAGTATCCAACCCGTACTGTAGTTATAGAGGAAAATGTGAGACAGCGATATTTATTGCGCTCTTTCGAGCTCTACATTCTCTACGTAATGAGCAGTTGTGTGTGGGCCATAGAAGAACCGGAATGCGGCTGTCAAAATTAAGCTGTGCTAAGTGAAATCTGGACAACCGTAATCCGGTTCTTACCTATAAAGTGGCGTGGCCGCCTGCAAACGCCATCTATGGAACTGCTTTGATTTTTTTCTTTAAAAACGACTCATTAACTCATTAAATGTACGGTCAGCGAAACTATAGGAAGCTCTTATCGTGCGCGGCATAAGGGCGTCAATCAAATAAAAAAGGGTAACTATAGTAGCATGACGCTGACTGCACTTTTACTTAATAGGTGTCTTTTTGCAATAAGCTATTTCTTATCAAGTTAGTATTAAGGGTGGACGATAGCAAGGTGGCGGGAAATTAAAAATTTTCACTGATTTTTACATTTTGTAGCTAAACTGAACTATTTTTGTTCAGCGATTTTTCGTTCGCGAGAATAAAACCGTATTCTTTTCATTATTGTAAACAACAGAACAACAATAATTCAGCCGATAATGAACTATTTTTATTCAGCGATTTTTCGTTCGCGAGAATAAAACCGTATTCTTTTCATTATTGTAAACAACAGAACAACAATAATTCAGCCGATTATGTGTTCTGGTCTACGAAGCAGTGGTATTGCCCAAAAAACTTGTCGTAGACCAGAACACATAATCGGCTGAATTATTGTTGTTTACAATAATGAAAAGAATACGGTTTTATTTTCGCGAACGAAAAATCGCTGAACAAAAATAGCTCAGTTTAGCTACAAAATGTAAAAAACTGTGAAAATTTTGAATTTCCCTCCACGTTGCTATCGTCTACCCTTAAGGTTCAATGAAAGTGGCGTGGCGGGAAATGCTCAATAATCACAGTTTTTTTTTAAATAAATAAATAAAATAAATTGGATTTTATTCATCACATTACTATTTATCACATTTCATCACATTACTACATTTTTATTTATTTTGCAATAATTTTTATTTCACGGCAATAAATTTGTATTGTTTTCATTTGTCTAAATAGCAATACATCAGTAATTCAGCTGAAATTTGCTCGAACTTCTAGTTTTTGGGCAGTTTTGTCGACCAGAAAAATATATCAGCTTATTCTGTTGTTTAGAATAATGAAATGAGTAGGTACACACGACAGCACGTCGACCTTTACACGCTAGAACTCTATTCGGTTGCGTTACGGGCGACTTTACAACAAAAATGTACACTCTGACGTGCTGTCGTGTACTATTTTACTGTCATAAAACCAAAATTTCTAAATAATAAAAAAAATCAGTATAACAACAAAATTTAAAACACTGAAAATTTGGCTTTCCCGCCAAGCTACATCAATGCTACATCACTAACTTCTTCAATGTGGTTGCTTTTTAACGTGCCCTATCTATCGTTTAGTGTTGTAAGTAGCTTGTAACAATGTTTTGCTATGCAATATTAATAATTACAAGTACATACACCTCATGTAACAATTAGGTTACAATAGTTGGAGAGCTGGTGACCAATCGAGATATTTTTTCGTACAAGGCTGGGAGTTGGTAGGCTGATAGAGTAGACTTCGCTGAGTCTGGGAAATATATTTTTTTGGTCCGGTCGCGGTTGAAAGTTAGATTTTTTCGACTTTGAAAGTTTAAATGTATGGGTTGAGTCATTTCATTTTTGTTTACAAGGCTGGAAGTTATTAGGCTGCCTTTTTAGTCTCCTCTGATCACGAAATCACTATTTATTACTAGCCGAACGCGGTAGAAATATTGTTTTTTATAACCTAGAAAGTGTTAATTTTTGGGTTATAAAATTAAAACTTTCAACCACGCTCGGCCAAAAAAACAAATATTTTCTTGTTCAATGGAGTCTCAACAACTAACCTAGAAGTTTCTAGCCTTGTATGACAAAAAAAATATACTGAACCCAAACATTTAAACTTTCAAACTCGAAAAAATCTAACTTGCAACCGCGACCGCGCCAAAAAAATATTTTTCCCAGACTCAGCGAAGTCTACTCTATCAGCCTACCAACTCCTAGCCTTGTACGAAAAAATATCTCGATTGGTCACCAGCTCTCTAACTACAATGTGTTTGTGTAATAAATAATCGTCCTCAATTAACTAAACTATCTTTAAACCGTGAAACGTTTTAGCTCGTGATTCGGTTCAAGACGATACTTTCAAGCATCTTTGCCAATCTTTATCGAATTTGTGTTTTTTTTCTTGGTCTTGTCTCGCTCAAATCAAACGGACGAGACAAGACCAAGACATCGTCTCGATCATTAAATTTAATTCGAGCGAGATCGAGCGAGAGTCTCGAAAATAGAGTCCGCGCCACAGTCTGTGGCGCCACCACTGAAGTCCGATAGACGTGGTGCTAGCGCAACGCACAAAATGTTTCCAGTGTTAGGCGTAATAGGCGTAGTTCCCCGTGTTCCCGTAAGATTTGAGTCGTGGCGCGCACTTTATTTATTTTCAAACAGCTTTTTTATTCCGTAGAATTCTGGCAGCTGTAGGTAATTTTTTGACATGGCAGAGAACTCAGAGATTATATAAACCTTTTTGGCCGGCTTTTTGATTTATATGTTTGACATGACACAATCGAGAGTCTCGATTGATTTGATTTGACACAATCGAGAGTCTCGATTGTGTCAAATCTTAAAAAGAAGACCAAGACAATATTTTCGTTCGCCTGACAAGATCGAGAGCAAGCAAAAGTCTTGATATCGAAACTGTCTTGTTTTGTCTCGCTTGCCGAATCACTAGTTTCAGCTTCTTTTATCCACAAGCAATGCTTTGGTGCCTCCTTACCCCTTCGGCAGTAGGTAAAAGGGCTGAGGGTATTTGATGTTCATTGCTCAAGTCAATATTTCGCCCATTAGTCTACAAGACAAAGCCAAACAAAGAAGGGAAGAAGGGACAATGCGTAAACAATTCCTTGCTAATGCACTCTCTGCCAATATTGATTTACGGGCGAATATTTACCAAATGTTTGGATGAGCTCTACTTGTGATGGATGAGTCAGATTTGATTTAAAACGAATAAAATTAAAAGTATTTTTGGCATCTATGATAGCTAATGCTCGCTAGCGCGCTAGGTCGGGTATCACTCATATGAAGGAGAATGCTCATAATGTATGAACAAAAAAGTCACCAGTGCCAGTGCCATTCCATCTGACGGTTGGGAAAAATCAGCACATAAACGCAGCGAGTGGCGCTCTATACACAAAAAAGTGGCAGAGTTCGAAGAAGCCCGACTCGAGACCCTCGACTCCGACCGACAACTGCGCAAGAGTCGCACGAAGCCCACTTACACGTATAAAGCTCACGGTGAACTCCACTGCGATCGCTGTAACCGGACTTTCGCAAATAAGTTGGGCTTCTCGAGCCACATTCGCGCACATCGCCATAGAAGTCCCCCTACAAATCTAGAGGTCGCCGTCATCGGATCACGATGAGGAGGACATCATCATCATCATGAACAAAAAAATTACATTTTCCCCCACTACAGGGTGCACTCTAAGTCGATAGCGGAACTTTAAGTGGGGTGTCTACTGATCATTACAAACAACTTGTACTAGGTGGCGAAAAAAATGGAGCGAAAAAAATATCAGCTGTTTCATACATTTGGCGCAGTACTGAGTCGACCTTTTGAATGGAACAGCTGATATTTTTTTCGCTCCATTTTTTTCGCCACCTGGTCCAGGTCGTTTGTAGTGATCAGTAGACAGCCTACTTAAAGTTCCGCTATCGACTTAGAGTGCACCCTGTAGAGATGCCCCATGGGTGGGGCAAAATGGAATAGCATTGAAGTTTTACAAGCAATAGCTGCCGATGAACTGGGGCCCCTCTGGCGAATGTCGAACCCACGATGGTCATAGATAACGTGTTTCTTTTCTTCGAAATTTCATTCGACAGTTTCGTACATTTTTGACATCCTCGTCGATCATTACAAGAGCAACGCATTTAAATTCTCCATTTGCCATCCATCAATTTTCCCTTGAAATACAAACACAGGGAGCATATCCCTTGAAATACAAACACAGGGAGCATATCCGAAGTAGGGAACTCGTGTCGAACGAAGCCCATCAGTAGACCCCAACGCATCTCCGACCCGGCCTTCACCCATTTTCCATTCCTTTAGGCCTTTACTACGCGCACTCTAACATACAAGGTGTTTTTCTGTGAAGTGACACCTGACTCAGGGGTGATTATTTACACGATACCGAACTTTAAGAAAGCAAAAAAAAATATGTAAAAAAAAGTTTACTGAAAAATACCCAAAAATAATTCAATTGTGGCCTTCCTTATCCCTTAACTACAGGGTGCACTCTAAGTCGATAGCGGAACTTTAAGTAGGCTGTCTACTGATCACTAAAAACAAGTTGTACCAGGTGGGGAACAAAATTGAGCGAAAAAAATATCAGCTGTTCCATACAAAAGGTCGACTCAGTACTGCGCCAAATGTATGAAACAGCTGATTTTTTTTTCGCTTTATTTTTTTCGCCACCTAGTGCAAGTTGTTTGTAGTGATCAGTAGACCGCCTACTTAAAGTTCCGCTATCGACTTAGAGTGCACCCTGTATAATATAAATTATACTATCGCTTGCGCAATATCGGGCGCCACATTGCGCACGCGCTTTGGGAAGGCCGGAGGTGTCGGCACGTTCGTCGCGGTTATTATATGTAGAACAAATTGAACAAGGTAGGTAATATGTGAATAAATATTAAAAAAAAACTTATTTTTAGTTTAAAGCGTTACTAAAACTATCTTCCCTGAGTCGGGTGTCACTAACCAAAACAACAACCTGTATTTTAGGTGGAATGAATGCGTTTTACGTCACGTATAATCCCATCTCTATTTGTTTAGAAAGCTTCATTGTCTTATCTTGCTGAATACCCTGTTAGACGAGAGGACTTAAGGCCGTTGAAAACAACTTAAGTTCTGAAGATGGCTGCTGACGCATGGAGATGAAGGGCCTATTTGTTCCGATGAAGTTAGTTAACTTTGGGTTAGGAATAACTTTGTATCGGGGTTAACATTGTAGAGATAGGTAAGTAATGCTCATTATCCAAACATATGCCATGGTTTAGGTAGGTAATACGTTTATTTATGACTAAGATCAATCACAGTTTAAACTCAGACCATAGATTAAACCTCGCATTTTGTATGAAAATTAATCGACAGATATGGTTTAAATTTGCCTTTTTGGTTTAAACTGTGATTGATCTTACGGGCCTTAAGGTGTTAGGTATTTAGTCATCCTCCATTGTTTTAGTACCTTACCTAGTTAGTTAAATAGCGGATGTGTATGCAAATGCATTGTACAGATTGACATCGGCAGCGGAAAGTGAACCAAAGATTATGCAAAGATTGCACTGTTACAATACGAATGGATGTAACACAAGTGAAAGACATGAAACATTCAGCAGGCACTCGGAATATTTCGATAGGTAAAACCTTCTTGCAATACAAGGTCAGTGGTTGCAAAGCCAACTAAGCCAAAGCTAGCTTGGCGTGACAGACTCAGACTGGCCGTATCGAGGTTTACTCTCAATCTTCTTCTTCTTCGTCGTTGCACTTTTGTCAGAGCGGTCGTGGTCCACATGTAGTATCATCATCAGTGGCTGATGTTGCGCGCCTTACGATGCCAAGCCATTTCTCTTGGTCAGAGGTTTCACGGGTGCATTCACATAGTGTTTTGCCCACAGTGGTCTTGATTTGGTCAGTCCATCGCTTCGGTGGTTTTCCCCGAGTTCTACAGGGTGCACTCTAAGTCGATAACGGAACTTTAAGTGGGGCGTCTACTGATCATTACAAACAAATTGTACTAGGTGGCGAAAAAAATTGAGCGAAAAAAATATCTGCTGTTTCATACATTTGGCGCAGTACTGAGTCGACCTTTTGTATGGAACAGCTGATATTTTTTTCGCTCCATTTTTTTCGCCACCTGGTCCAAGTTGTTTGTATTGATCAGTAGACAGCCTACTTAAAGTTCCGCTATCGACTTAGAGTGCACCCTGTAGTGCCCTCCACTTCCCTCCTCCTTCCCTTCCCACTCTCAATAGGTACTCTTTATTGTACGGTCGGCCACAGTCGGGATACCCCATCCATAGTAGCTCTTACCGCGCGCGGCATAAAGGCGCCAATAGAACAAAAAGGGGTAGCAGGCGGGACCAACACAAATTAGCCCAAACTAGTACCGCCTGCTAAGACTGATGCAGCCGGCCGAACTGCATCATCGGTTATTTGAACACATTTTTTATTTTTGTACGGATTCAGGTTTTTTGCTTGCTCATTTATTTTTTTCTGCATAGAGCGGTACAATACGCGCCATGAAAGAAGAGACTTGACCGCGCCTCCCGCACCACCCCGATGACGCCCGGTCCCGTCCCGCACTCAGACCTCATACCCTCAGACCATCTATAAAGTCTGTGCTCATACCGCTAAAAGTTATCTGTAAATCGTCACGCATGTGAAACCACTTGGTGTGTCAAGTCTCATATTTCGTGGCACGCATTGTATATTTGTATCTAGCTCGAAATAGCACATGCTAGGAATTTGGTTTCCTCGCGATGTTTAAGCCCTCGCTGATTACAGCTTGGCTAAATGCATACACTTTGCGGAATGGACTCGCTGTCAAATCCGGCCCTCAGCCCTTGGAGCGAGTGGCTCAGCTAGACCGATGCAACGTTAAAGACGTAGAACGTTCACTTAGGTATGTGAGAGAAATCATCGTGAGGAAACCCTCGGCTTAATTGGCTTTGTCAACTTAGACATTCTGATCAGGAAGGGTCATTTATTGCGCACTCTTGGTGATAGGAAAACGGGCTGTTTTCCGCAATTCGAGGTCTCAACTTGTGCCTATTTTGCGTCGGAGAATATAGGACCTGGAACTGTGCGTTTTTTCTACAGAATTAGCACACAGGGTTGGCCACTACCTCATACTCTACTAACATCTTGGTATACATCTTTATTCGTTCTTCTGAATATTTTTATTTTGCCATCCAAATAGCGTCGACACGAGAATGCTCTCATCATTACACAAAGCTGAGGATGGCTTCAACTTCGTCTATATTTATATCGGGATTGGGAATGTCACACAGACGAATAGACTGCTGTTAATCTTGGGCTAAAGCTGATTTTATTCCTTTTATGCGCTACTTTGGAGGCGAAGGCATTATTTAAGGCCCTGGGCATAGCGAATTAGCCCGCGCGCAAAGAAAAATGCACAAAATCGATTCCTGTATCAAGTACACTAAAAAAATCGAAAATTTTCATATATCAAACCCTAGAATTAGGTGAGACCTATCTAACACAGCCAGTTTTGTGTTGAGATTCATAAACGTTTTGAAGATATTTTGCTTGAAAAAAAGTGCGCCGCCTACAACTTCTAGGGGTACAATTAAATACGCCTATCGTATTGTAGAAGTTTTGTGATTACAGTATCGTGGAGGTCCTTACCCTACCAGTGGACATTGATCGATAGCATCATCCAATCAGTGATTTATTGAGCTTCACGATTGTACGGTTAGCGACACGTTAGGATACCCCTTGCTAGCTCTTATCGCGCGCGGCATAAGGGTGCCAATCGAACAAAAAGGTGGTTTTCGCGTGTGTCGCTGCCTGTACCTACAGCTCGGAGGAAATTGATGATTGTATTGTTGTTTAGTGACATCGATAATAGGAGAGTTACCGTTGGAACTGTGCAGTTTTTTACAGAATAAGCACACTCTATTAAGGGATTGTTCCACTTAATGTACCTGGGGTAATTCACCTGGGTGCATTAAGTCTACTAAAAAGTAGACTTAATTCACCTCGGGCTTAAGAACCTGTACGTGCAGCATGGTAAGCCCGAGATAGGCCCTTCTCTATGCAAAACTTTCAACTTGTCGGTCGGGCTCGAGTTGGCTCTACGCCAACATGGCGATGGAGACAAAAATACAACATATTTATTAAAAATTGCAATATCTACTTTCTGCTCGACATGACCCTAATCTATTGCCATCTCGAATCCCGCCTGCCATGCTCGCACAATAGACATGGCACGTCTGTCACTCGAGTTCGGGAGAGTGTCAAAACGACCATGCTAAGCATACTGGGTGAATAAAGTTGACTAAATTTTGTTAATATTTTTGGTATACTTTATTCACCTAAAAATAAATCTGCATATTAAATTATTAATACAACTTAAAAAATTAAATAAAACAAAACATACGAGGTACTTACTTCATTTATATTTATATAAATTGCGTAAAATAAACGTACGTGATAGTTAGAAATAAATATTTTTTTAAATTTATTTTTATATTTTTTTAATATTTTTTATCATCTTATATTTTAATTTTATTGTTACTTTTATTTTTTTTAATATTGTTTTTTCATTTCTTTATTTTTATTGTAGCATTTTGACATTATACATTGACAAACACACACACACACACACATCCTCACACACCCTGACACTCACACACCCACACACACACACACACACTCACACACACAATACAATACATCAATATAATGTCAAAATGCTACAATAAAAATTAAAAAATAAAAAAATATATAAAAAAATGAAATAAAAAAATAATAAAAAAATATATGAAACAAAGTAACAAAAAAAAAATTAAAAAAAAATATAAAAAAATATAATAAAAATTAAAAATATATATTAATTTTTATTTTTTACCTATCACGTACGTTTTTTTACGCAATTTATAGAAATATAAATGAAGTAAGTACCTCATATGTTTTGTTTTATTTAATTTTTTAAGCTGTGTTAATAATTTAATATGATGATTTATTTTTATGTGAATAAAGTGTACCAAAAATATTAACAAAATTGAGTCGACTTTATTCACCCAGGTTCTTTAGCTCGAGGTGAATTAAGTCTACTTTTTAGTAGACTTAATGCACCCAGGTGAATTACCCCAGGTGCATTAAGTGGAACAATCCCTATTAAGGCCCAAACCTAGGCAGAGGCACAACTATGGACAATGGGAAAAAATCATATCTTCTTTTTGGATGCATTTTTTGCTAAAAAACGAAACGTCAGTTACTCATCGCGAGGCTTAACAATTTTTAGGACCTAAGGTTTAGATTCCAGATCCTAGAACCGACGAATAAAATTATTTTAGTTTTTTTTTTCACAATTATTCCCTATAAGCGTTTTTTTAACCCACTTAAAAAAGGAGGGGATTCCTAATATTTTCTATTCAACGCTTTTTTTTTCTTTTCGTTCAAAATATACTGAATATTTATTATCATGTTAAGAATACAACCACGTATTTTAGTGAGCAGTTGCCTAAAGTCACATCACATCAGCTGTCCACTCTACTAGATACACTCGCTACGTGCGTGCCCTAAAAACCTAACCCATTTACATTCATCTCCTCGCTGCCTCATCACCACGAATATTACCGTGTCTAAAACGCCGATTATGCATGATGATGATATCCTTTTGTCCCTTATCAGGGAGGGCTCTCAGAAGGGGATCTCCATTTTTCGCGGTCTTGCGCGGCAGCCTCTAGCTCCCTCCAGCCGAGTCCAGTCGATGCAGCCTCTTTGTCAACTGAGCGCCTCCAGGGCCCTTAGCCCGTAAAACAATGGTGCCAAAATGGGCTTCCGGTTGACAGTTTTAATTACGATTTATTGATGCTGTCGGTCCAGTGTCGGTCCTTTTAATGTTATTGTAGTACAGCAAAGAATATTATGAGTCTAAGCCTAGAGGATTAGTTCGCTGGTTGTAGGAGTACAACGAAAAAATCCCGTTTTGTCCTTCTACCTAGGACGCCATTGATACGCCATTGTGTTACAGGCTAAGGCCCCAGGTAGAGGGCGGCCGGGCCGTCTCTTGGCATTAGCTTGCCACGTCAGTCCTGGTTTGGACTATGCATATGTACGCATAAATAAAATCTAAAATCTCCAGACGTAGCCGATTGACTCGTCCATAGAATATCCACATAGGTACATAACCACATAACTATTATAACTTTTTGTTGATCGGGGTTGCGTTCCGTGTTCAAGATGGCAAAATATTGATAACAAACTGCCACAAACGCTAACGGAAAACCGTTTAGAATGTATATCTTCGCAAGGGTGCAATTTAGAAAAAAGAATTGCGCTTTGATAAGTGAAAAAATATCTAACGGACGGTTTAGGAGTTAGGGGATAAACAGATAGAGAGACTCGGAAAGCAACTTTGTTTTATAAATGTTTGTAGAGATGTAAAGAAACAGTGTACAAAACTCCCTCGAGAGTAAAATGGCTCAGTACGGATCATGGAGTCTTTTAATATTCGGATTCATGAAGCAATTTTCCTTGTCATGTCAGCCCATTGCCTGTATGGTCGACCAGAGGCGGATTTGTGATATGAGACTACATGCAGGTGTTCATAATAGCTAGGATTTCCAGTTACATACATTGCAGGAAGGTCCAGCTGGCTTAACATTTGTGGCCATATCCAGGTTTACAGCTCGATATACATAATACAGGGTAATTTATAAATAGCTTAATTCCTGAAACACGTCAACTTCTAAATGTGATTTCCAACAACTTTTGTTCTACGACTTTTTGAAAAGCTCGATACTTTTTATTTATTGAACGTTTCTTATTCTTTAAAAGTTTGCATTTGTACCATTTCAGCGCTGCCTGCGCTGCGTGGTTTCGTGCCTACTTCACTCTCCCATCTCTCCTGTTCCTATTAAATTTGTTACTCCGCAACGTCAAAATAAAATATTTTGGAAAAATATTATTTATTTTGCAAAAATAAAATTGAGCTTTCACCAAAGTCGTAGAACAAAAGTTGTTGGAAATCACATTTAGAAATTGGGGTATTTCAGGAATAAAGCTATTTAAAAATTACCCCGCAATTCTTTGTAAGTTTTCTACCATTCTATGTAAATCCTACAAGAAAGAGGATAATATTTAGGGTCTTTTATTAATTCGAAGTAGTTGAGACTAGAAAAGTTATTTCGCCTCTATAGTAGATTAAGGCAAAAACTCCAAATAGAAAATAATTTATCATAACTTTCTAAATCAAACCCATCTTGAGATTTCCTCGTCCCCTAGTGTGACATAAAGATATTCGTAGCATCCCTTACATCCAAATGGAGACATAAGTAGGCTGTGGTGTAATAAATCATACTCCAGCCTGCGATTGCAGGCCCAGGGGACCGTTTAGCGAAGCGTTTTATAAATATAACAAATCTCATGCAATTCGGTAGGCAAAATTTTTTGTTCTAAAGTCCGTTATTGGCTTAATCTTATCTTTAGACAATATTGAGAAACTAATTTCAATATTTTTTATTTTGGTTCAGTAGTTTGGATTTTACAACGTTTCAAAGATACGGTTTTATGACCTTCACGCGACGGTCTGCATACGTTTGGCGGTCATAGGAACAAAACATTTTAGCGCATAAAAACAAAACTACTGGACCAAAATAAAAAATATTTAAATTAGTTTCTCAATATTGTCTAAAGATAAGATTAAGCCAATAACGGACTTTCGAACAAAAAACTTTGCCTTGCGAATTGATAAGTATTTATTTTTTTATTTGCAAAAAAACGTACCTACAATATAAAACATTTCAAAAACAGTATTGTTTTTCGTTCAACCAGCCAGATACACAAAGTATTGCAAAAAGTTTCTGGCATGTTGTCCTCATAAATAAAAAGCTTCGTAACTTTTTCTCTCCAGCCTGGTTTCATAAGTAGGTATTCGAAATGCATCTCATATTCTAATGTTAGCAAATTCTACATTTTATTTTGGTTGCTGGCATCTTGGGGCAATAAATAATATAAAAATAATAGCGATCTGCTCGGGACTCGTTATAAAATAAAAACTGTACTTATTGTAACCCCCCCTTTTTCCCCTTTAAAATAAATGAGCCTTAAAAAAAATACTGCTAATTAAAATGGAAGCCTAATGAAGCCTATGGCCTAACTAATTCGGACTAAACCTAACTAAAGCCTTCTAAAGGCCTTTTCAACCCTAAACCTAACGGACTACATTCGTAAGAAAAGAAACGCGTAAAAATAAGAAAACGCATACCGCGCAACCCCGGAAATTAAAACGTTTGATTAATACAATTAATAAACAGAATATTGTAATGGCCAAATGTGATCGTCTAGTAATAAGTAGAACCCTTCGTTGTTTTCGTGTATGTAACCCTAGTTCTTTTAAGGTGAGATTGAAAGTAGAGCATGAAAATGTAATTGATTCAGAACGAAGGTAAAGTAGCGTTATTTAGTTAAACCGTTATGGAAATAGTTGTGGAAGTTCAATCAAAAATGGCAAATTGCATAAGTTAATCAGTAAGTCATAATAATTAATTTATGTTCATGGAATAATAGCGTTTCAGTCACTTAGATAGGTAGATAGATAGAAGTAGAGTTCAAATAAATTATGTTTCATAAAGATGTGAAATAGAATAAATAATAATATAATAAATATGATAAATTAAATCGTATATTACAAACATTTTTGTGTTTGTTAGTAATATCCCCTACCGGACTAGATTGGCCGGGTACAGCGAGACAACTTATACTCTTCATAAGATACAATTGAGTATAGAATAGCTGAAACAGCTAAGTCTCTTATGAAATCGAGTACGAGCTTTCCGCTCCGGATGGGGATTGGCCAAAATATGGTTAGTGCAAGATAAATGAACATATGTAAGATATTTCAAGGAAATAAGCGCTGTATTGAAATGTAATCAATGCTTGTAATCTTGTGAGGATTGACCATAGATTGGTAGTTGTGTGTGCTTCCAACGAATGAACAGTCAAAAATATAGAGAGATCAGTAGTGCCAAGGTATAAAATACCTGAACTGTTCACCGAATTCAGCACAGAGCTTTACGCTCAGTAGGTGTGTGATAAATAATCAACCTCACAAAAGATTAGAAAAGCTAGAAAGTATAACTTTCGATTACAAACAAAACAGATTAGCTTTATCCAATGAAAATAACAAGTTCCATTTATCTAGTAATTCAGTGTGTTAAATGCATATCGGAAATTTAGCCATTAGACATGAATATCAACGGATAACATAAAAATACCTTAGGAGTTAACTCCCTTAAAAGGTAATCCGCACATGTCGTTGACAAAGTCTCACCGAGACATCAACAATGGACTAAACTCCACGACATCCATAAACCTCCGAAGAAATAGTTCGGCGTAAATTTTCATTAGATAAAACAAAGCAAGGCTTTGAGTAATTTGAAATTCGATAGATTATAAATATAAATAAAGCAATATATAATGTATCACTACGATAAATATTATAATTTTTAACGCACAAGTTTCCATAACGGTTCACAATTATTTATGGTTTTATTAAATTTTATTTACATTTCGCCCTAACACGCATTCTGCTGCCGTCTGTTAAGTTCGACTAAAACGCATTAGTTTACGACGCAAAGAAAGTATTAACGGTTTGAATAATTTTATAGTTTAGATTTGAGTTTATTAAACTTGTCCCTAATTTCATTTTAGCCTACCTAGGGGGGGCAAGAGAAATACTTACGCTTGTCATACATTTTCCTGAAAGAAAAAGGGAGCCTGCCTGACTTTTCCCATCCCCGTAAGCTAATCATTTAACCTCCCAACAAAATGTGTGTGCAAATCAAGCCCCATTTACATTTAATATAGTTGTGTGTGTGTGTACCTAACGTGTATCCCTATTCACAGCTAATCCCTATTTCTAATCACAGAAAACAATCTGTTACATATTATAAAGTATGAATATGTCTCAGACAGCGTTCTTCTAACTTCTGCCCGGGCAGGTGTGTGTGGTCCCTACAGCGTAGATGAATTATAGGATGGAATCATCTACAAAGGTTTATAAACGGTATATATAAATAAATATTTTATAGGTCCAGAGAGGCAGAGGAAATGTTTCAGTTTACTCAGAGAAATGCAAGCTGGAATGTCTTGCAATCTACAAACGTCAAACAAGCGAAAACCTGACATTTCATCACAAAGACTGCTTTCCGATTTGAGTTGCACAACAACTAATTTAATTTTAATCATCAAAATATTTCATAGAACTATTTCAATATAAAACAATATTAACTGAATATTTAGCACTAACATCAGTAGCACATTATAAAAGCCAGTTAATAAATCGGATACAATCTCGGAGACAAAAATTCTTCAAATTTTACACTTCGAGACAAAACTTCAATCATTTCGTACGTTAGTCTGGTCAGCTATGTTAGAATGTTTCACTTTTGGATTAAAATCCTCATGAAACATTCTAGTGATTCCGCTGCACAAAATCACACGAATTCCCAATAAAACCAAATACTGCAATATTTGCCATAATTGCAATAAAAAGTTGAATCAGTTTAGTGGTAATAACTTTGAAAAAAAATCTCTGATAATTGTGACAGAAATAAACGTTATAATATGAGACAATTCACCGAGCCTTTAATAGACAAAGGATAGCTTCCTCACATTATCCAGCATATTCTGACACCTAGAGTGTATATTTTTTGTAAATCGTTATTACCTCACAAACGTATCCTGAAAGAGAACGGGTTAGTGAATCTTTTTACGCGGAACTTCCCTAACACTAAGGCTGAAAACCCTATTTTACGCGGAAACACTTCTAGTTAACCGAAATGCAGACATCTGCTGAACGACCTACCAATTTAACACTGACAATTTCAAAAGCTAAACTTCCCTAGCTAGAATTCTCCAATTTTCAGCAAATCTAGGCACCGCGGAAAGCTGGATAATAAATCATCCACCGCTAAATGACCAGAATTCACCGTCAGTCAGAAAACTCCTACAATTCGACTTTAAACTTGTTAGAAAACGAACCTTCACTAAACAAAGTTCACCAAACTGCTAACTCCAATTCGTATCTCTGAATACCCTTCAAGGATAAAAATCAGAGCTCGCAGCGTGAACGTGTCTTACTTGAACGGACTTCAGTCAAAATGCCTCTTAAAAAATGACGTGTCACGTCTTTTATGGAATCATGCACACATGTATGCTTCTCCCTCTCTTCCTGAAACCATAGTTTGCTAACGCCATCCCGTGTCGTATCTCCAAATTATTAAGCCAGATGTTTTTTTCAGTTCACGCTCATTGATTTAGAAATGGAATTTTGCTCGCGACAACTTTGGAACGAACTAGTTCTCATTTAAGGGTCACAGATGGCGTCCTTAGTTTGAGAAAGAAAATAATTTAATAGATTGTTTGGTTAGATCGAAGAAAATAGATACATAATATATTTATAAAAGCAGTGAACGTTTGGATGTAACACTAGCTCCAAAGTTTTAAGCTTTAAACGTGGTTTATAATTTATTCTTTTGATAAATCTAAGATGTTACCCCTTCCTACCAATTTCCTGAATTTTCAGTGAAAAATGCCGCGTGGACAGGTAGGTCCGTTACACACAACCCCCAAAATTTGTAGAAGACCCGACGAATGCAAATTCGGTAGGTCGAGAAAAAATAAGTACTTGTTTTTAAAGCTCTATTAGATTAAATAGAACATTTTAAGAATGCATTTTGGAGGAAAAAATTCTAAGCCTTTTATTTATATTTTTAATTAAATTTTAAACTTTCTCCGGATGTGACGTCATAAAAAACCAATTGTCTATGGTCAAGTGCTAATCTGTGGTCAAAATGACAACTGTCAAGTCTTATCTGTGGTTCATTGTTTTGTTTTGTTTTCGTCATTTTCTGGCGTTCTATTTCAACTGATTGATCGACTTTAAACACGTACCTAATTAACCTTGCTTTAACCCGGACACCGAACAAAATCTCTGCATATCTTGAACTTGGCTTCACACGTAACCAGACACCGAAACCTCTTCACTTCTTGACCTTGGCTTTACACGTACCTGGACACCGATATTTGCTTTCACGATGGACCCTGGCACTGGCAGATCCAAAGGATTACAATGCTTTGTTCCGGTGTGCCCAAATAATGAGCAATCAACTCCGGACAAAGTATTCGGCGGATATATGAACCACTGAAGTACGAATGGTGTATCCTAGCCAACACTGACTATAAAAAATCGAAGATAATGTTTTGTTGCGAAGATCTCAATGTAAGTAAGCTTTTAGCCATTGCCTTCCCCTTTACAGGGCCTGCATATGGTTACTTCAAACTATCTAATGTTTAATAAAGTCCCTGTCAGTGTTGATTCTACATGATATTCATCTACTTTCTTTTAATTGCAGCTTGAAACAGATTTGAAAAATTACCAACAATGGAAGCTGATGAACCAACAACCAAAAATGAAAACCAGCGCAAGATTCAATCTCAAACTAATAAGGAAAATATTGAAAATGAAAAAGAAACTACATACGAGATGTTCAGTAAGGCACCTACATGCACAAAGCTGCTTTGCAAGCCCAAGATAGGCGAACCTAAAAAAAAGGAAATTTGATGGCACCTATTCATGTTGAGTGCTCTACGCAGTGCAAAGTAAAAATGGTGGATCGAGCCGCAGGTGTACAGGCCATCTTCTAGACAGTCGGTCCAAGCAACGCAATCTAACTAGGATCCAGTGGCGAGTTATTACAGAGCCAGGAAAATTGAATTTTTTATTCCTTTGCACTTACAATTTTTTTTAGGGTAAATAAAACACTTCCAAAAATACATTGCTTTCTCTGATTCTTGTATAATCTCTTTCTTATTGTTTACCCAGTATTTAAGGATTTTGTTATTTATTTCAAGATGGGCTCGCTACACAAAAGCTCAATGTAGGCCTTATCCAATAACACTGGGCTGATGTAGTTGATGCTTTTCTGTATCTTTACCAGCCAGAATAAAAGTAGCAGTGAATGTTTGCAGGCAGCCCCCTAAAAAAGTTTTGTAGTTAGGTATACATACAGAGAAAAGATAGCAGGAAATATAATGTTTACAAAAACAAAGTACAAGTTGCTTCAGTAATGATTTCTTCAGTCTCTTGAATTTTTGCTAAAACATTGTACAGCTTGTTGCCTAATCTATGCTCTGACACTACTTAGGCCCTCACAATGCAGACATATCCCATAGCAGAATCAACGTATGAATGACAAGATATCCTGTAAAATAACTTTGCTAAATAAATAAAATTACTAATGATAACGTAAGAATGTTATGGATGATTTAAACTTATTTTTAAGTCTCCATCACCAAAAAATATTATTTCTCTGGCATAAACTGAACTTTGAGCCACTCTGGCCTAAACTGAACAGTTCTACACTATATGAATCATTTTCTGTTTTAGCGTCTAAACTCTAAAAGGTGAGACAGATTTTTATGTTCCTTTAATCAAGCTTGATACAATGTTGATTAATGTGAACCAACATGGTGACAAGATACTTACATCAATGCCTTAGCCCCTCTAATTTCAGCAATATTGTGGCTGTTATGTATTCTAGGATCATAATTATTTCCACATTAGGCAGATTGCGGGAGTCTGCTTTGTTGACAAAGTTATCGAGCCGCAGGTGTACAGGCCATCTTCTAGACAGTCGGTCCAAGCAACGCAAGTCTAACTAGGATCCAGTGGCGAGTTATTATCATCAGTGTCCAGTTATAAAAGTGGGAGTCACATTTGATGGGAGTTTACAGTATCCAGCTGAGCGGGAGTCACAAGGGATGGATGGGTTATAGGTCAGGATCGGTGCCACAATCAGTAAACGTTAACTTAACAAACAAGACTGAAATCGGAAACTTTAAAACAAAACAAACAACAACAAAAACCACAAAATGTTATGGCCGGTCCACAATCACGCCACACACCTCCGCGCACGCTTCGGCGGAGTTTCTTTTGTTTGTTTGTATAGAAAACCGACGCAAGGAGCGGCGTGTAAACACTTCTCGCGGAGGTTAGCGCGTGAATGTGGATAGGGCATTACTCAAACTTATCTGTCAAAAGTAGATGACAGATTATCGGAGTTGCCAGCATTAGCACAGTGCAAATTACCAAAAGTCTGCCGGCAAACTGTAATCTTATAATCTGCGCCGAAAATCGGCTATACCAAGACTAGAGCACTCTCAGACATTTTATTACAAGAAACTAAGAAAAATAAACCACTGATCATAACTCACACAGCCGCAAACCGATTTTCCGCTGTTTTTCGGAGTTAAGTGTCTGGTTGCCGAGTGAGTGACGAAAGCAGTTTTGTGATTGCGCAGCATTTTAAAAGAAACAAAGTTGGTTGTACTTTCGAATCAATATCGGAACCGCATTTATTTATTTCAGTATTTCAGGAATTTTCTCTAAAGTTGGTAACACTATGATATTTCTCCGGCAAAAGGAACTACGTCACGACCGTCCAGCAGAGACAATATGATGAAGGTCAAATGAAATGAAGGTCATACATAGTTTTGCATATAAAAAAATAACTACATGCTTATAAATTTTTTCGATTACTGCAAATAGCTCCAGAAGCCTATTCCTCGAAATGGTTTTCGAATCAGAAACATCTATGATTTTATGGAGAAGCCAATTTTATTAATAAAACCAAGGACCTACTACTTCCGATTGTACTGTACTGTCTAATTTACCTGTTGCAATATTATCCCAAGGTGTGTGTGTGATGTGGTGTGTATTTAAACCAAATACTTCAGATATTTTTCAGCTAGAAGTTTAGGTAATGCAGCTTGAATTAATTAGCTAAGCATTCATGTGACACCTTAGCATTTAAGATATCGTAATCAGGGACCCTGGTTGTGAGGCAGAGTTGCTAAAAGCATAAATTTCGATCCTTAGCAACACCAACGTCCAGCACTGCCCCCAGTGGGAGAGAGCGAAAACTCTGAAACGAAATTTCCCCCTACAAAACCTTAATCTGAATGCAGCACCTGCCATGTTTACCGATCTAACAACCAAACAGTCACTATGCTAAACAATCTATTTCAAATATCATTATATTTGGAGAATGTATAGTGTATCGTTCCAGTGTATAGTGAAGGCTTCAAATACAATGTAATTTAGTAGATTAAATTTATCCGATGCTTTGCATCAAACAAATAAATCAAAAACGTATTTGAACCCTTTTGTAGTGGGTGTAAATATGTATGTACATGGGATCGTACCGCGACAGGCTATCCATGTTCAACATTTCGCAAAACTTCAGTTCTCCCATTCATATCCCACTTACATACTCTTATCTCCTATCCTTCATCTATTATTCGTCTACTTGCATTGATGCAAAATTCACCCTAACACTCTCTTCTACATACATAATTTTTTTTTATACATACTTGAAAATAATAAAGGTACATCGAAGATCTAAAAATAAGACGAACGTATCAACCATGGATTTATTCAGTTTTAAACGTCTCTATCTAACATTTAATTTAGTTTTTCTTTTCTTAATTTAATCAACGTCCCCTTTTTCCCAATATCAGACACCGTCATGGAACCTATTGCGCATTTATATAATTACATATTATGCATGCAATTACCTTTCAATAAACCATTCAATTACCATACCATCAATATACCTTACCGGGTTATTTACCAATTTTCAATAAGGACAAAGAAACACCGAAATTATTTTCCAAACCTCTTTATTCTAGCTTGCTATCGCTAACATGAAGTATGAAAACTGCTTATGTTTGTGCCCAATGCCATTTATTTCATATTTTAAGATTAAGATTACAGAGTCTAAAATCGCTAATAATAAAGTGAAATGTCAATGAAATACTGCATAAAATTTCAACCAGTATTTTCAACTAAATATCTGACAACCCCCATTCTAATAGACCCGTTCAGTCCTCTTACTAATTCTCATATAAAGCCCTTCTGAAAAGGAAGATTCTCCATTAATAATTTACTCTATGTAGTTAATTAAAACCAATGTACATACTTTCATATTACCAATCCCGAAGAACTATCATACTCTTGTTAAAACATTACGTATGTTAATGAGAACAGGAATAAAAATAATGAACCGCGAAATCTATAACCACCTTCTTAAATGTTTACTTATTCCAATCCTATGTTCTTATCGCCTTTACGTTAGTTGAACTATGATACCACTTGGATACTTTACTAAATGCTATGCTTGTATTGTTTCAAGTACCTTGGCATATACCAAACACTCTTACTCAAAATGACGTGTCAAAATCACACCCTTGTGTTCAAACTACACTTACGAAATGGTATAAGTAGTACGTATTTCTTTTTAAAGTTAAGTGAGTATCAATTAATTCATTATCGATATTATTATATTGGTCCGTTAAACGAGAAGAAAAGCAAAAGCAAAGGCAATGGAATTTATTAACTGTGCATGCTACGTTTCTCAAGAGAAACTTAAAATTCTAAAATCTCTATTAAGTAGGTATACTTTACTAACGACCCGACCCGTCACCACACGTGTGCAAAAAGTATAAACCGGGAAAAAAATTCCAACAACGGCGACAATAAATTCGATGGCAAAAACCTCATCAATAACCGTTGGCGGACAACTAAACAAAATGACGCCGAAAACGACCCTATTCCCCGCTATGTACTTAGAGAAGAAATAGAGATTTGACCCATTATAATATTAGCGTATATTTACGTAACATTGAGTTATGTACAAGTCTTGTCATACGATGTCACAACTACAACGGTACTCACCTAACTAGCGCTTTGTCGGTTCAACCCCTAATCAATAATAATAATAATAATATCCCCTAATACTATAGTAATATAAAGTGATTACATTTCAAATAAATCAGTTTTTATTTTTAGCGTGGATTGTTTTTGACACTATGATTTTGATCGCAAACTTTGTTGTTGGTAACATTATGGCGAACAGAGGCTAAAACTTGGAGGTTATACCTAACTGTAAAGTAAATAGTAAGATTTAAAGATGAAGCTTGTACAATTGTAGTGAATGTGAAATCTTAGACTTACTTATTTTGTAACTAGTATCAAAAGAAAGAAATCAAAACTGAAAAGATTCAGTATCCTAAAAGTGGTCTAATGTTACGTAAACTTCTAATAAAATGAAATATTAATACAACCAAAGTCTATGTAAGTACGTAACTGGGCGTAATGCAGACGTGCTTCAGTAATCTAACGTAATACTGAAAACGAGACTTGGTGTTCTCTGCGTGAAATTATTAAGAAATAGTATTTTTTTTTTGTTTATTATTTACTTGTATACATAGCCAATATAATTGTGCTCTTTGTGCTTTGTCTTACTCCCAAGTGAAAAATGTAACCCGCGACAAAACGCATAAGTTTCAACCTTCATCCAAATCAGTTCATCCGCTTCTACATGAGAGAAAAACAAAAACATGCCCTAACAAAACCGTGCATCCATAAAGTAAGTGAACCTATTGTAACAAATGAAACCTCAATAAAATTTAATTTTATTGAAAAGAAAATACATAAGAATAATGGGTAGCTACACAGTTATTCTCTATGACCACGTCACAAATAAGTTAGTTTACCGTCCGTTTTGAAAGCTCTCACTATGGGGAAAAAATTCTAACAACTTGGATGCAAATATAAAAACAAAGGCCGAATGTTTAGTCATGAATCAATTCACACATGTGAACTCTGTTCTCATGAAATCCGAGCGACCCACATTACAAACAATCCGCTTGAGTTTCTTCTTATCGTAATCGCCCACTAAATCACCTTCTCAGAAATATAGGTAACTCTTAATTTTGTTTGCCCAAATACTTAGAATGAAACAACACACTCTCTTTGTTGAGTTATAAAAACGTGACGCGCTCAAGTGCTGTTGGCAATCGACAACATAGAGGTACATCCCTTGTCACGCTCTTAGGATTTCTTTATTCAAAACTTTTTCAAATGTGGTCCCTTGAACCGATAAACACATTCCGTAAACGTTAATAATAAGTCAACTGTTGGTTGAAACAATCCCCATCTAATTAGGTATACTGATTTAAGTAAAGAATATTTTACAACCCCCCGATTTGAATATCTCTACTCTCTGCTAAATCTGAACTAGTGTTTAGTTAGTGTTAGGTCATAATAATTAGTTCTCATTTTTATTCATTAATGACTTTATCAGATTGATTTGATTCAATGACTAAATACATTCTGCTAATGATTTCTAGGTACTTAATGATTTTTAGAGCACACCAGATACTTTTATATAGGACGAATATAATATTTTGCTTTGCATACAAATTGACACTGAAAGTATTTTGTACTTATTTTCGTATTACTGCCTACAGTTTTACGAATCGGTAAGAAAAAACTTTAATAAAATGATAGACCTATAATCGATAAAATCGTACTTGTGTTCGTATTGTTGCTGACTATTAAACAGTAGAGCAAACAGAACTATAGCTTACATTAATTTACCCTAATAATTACAGACCTAGGTATATCTATTATTTTATTTCGTGCACTAAATAGTTAACCTACTCCAAACCACACGTTTGACAATCGCACATGCAAGTTTCTCTCATGAAATTCAAACAAAACAAAAAAAAAAAAAAAAACGAACTTGACTAATTCGGTTGAACGTCGCTAAAATCATTCCGCATTAATTACGATGTACATAAAAAATGACCCGTCTCAAGCGTCAACTGCCTATCTTTATTCCCTACGTAAAAGTTTGTTGTGTGACATTTTTTTGCATGTGAGCTTCTACCTGATCCGACCCATCCACTTATGGTCCGCTAGCGAGGCACCTACTCATACGATACTAAGAAATCCGACTTTGTTTTTGTGCTAACATGACCCGGCTAGTAGGTATCAATACCATGAATTTTGAACTTTTGTTTACTCTTAAGTTTTTGTGTTATGCTTACAGAGAAAAATGGCTGTGGCTTGTTTTGACTTTGATACAACGCAACGCGGAATTAAATAGCTAACGTAACTTTTGATAATTTATTACGATTCAAATGTTCCCTTGTATCAACCGCCACTGAGTGTAATTTCCTAGGTACAAACGAACGCGATATTTAGTGACCATTACGAATTACTCTAAACATGAACGTTTTGAAATTCACGCGTAATGTAAAACAACCCCCCATGAAGAAAACCTTTAATACAATCTACTGATTTTCCACGTATTAAATCGACGTTAATACTGATTTTCCACATAATAAATCGATGTTAACATAATTACTTCGTAAGGCAACCCCCCGCAAAGAAGAGCTTTTAGAAATATTGTTTTTAGTAAGACCAATCCTAATAACTTAACTAACGTGAGACTATATCCGACATTTGTTTGAAAACTTAGCTATCTAGATTAAAGCATTATTTTGTATACCCACGTTACTAAACCAATCCCCTCCATGACTCTAACCTTCAATCTCTTATTGGACCTTTTCCATTTCACGAACATCAAATTGTGGCATTTAAGCCCACTTATACTGAATATTCTGTTTATTTGAATTAATTCAAATATAATCAATCTCAATATAATCCTGGTCACGGCACCAAATTGTAACCCCCCCTTTTTCCCCTTTAAAATAAATGAGCCTTAAAAAAAATACTGCTAATTAAAATGGAAGCCTAATGAAGCCTATGGCCTAACTAATTCGGACTAAACCTAACTAAAGCCTTCTAAAGGCCTTTTCAACCCTAAACCTAACGGACTACATTCGTAAGAAAAGAAACGCGTAAAAATAAGAAAACGCATACCGCGCAACCCCGGAAATTAAAACGTTTGATTAATACAAGTAATAAACAGAATATTGTAATGGCCAAATGTGATCGTCTAGTAATAAGTAGAACCCTTCGTTGTTTTCGTGTATGTAACCCTAGTTCTTTTAAGGTGAGATTGAAAGTAGAGCATGAAAATGTAATTGATTCAGAACGAAGGTAAAGTAGCGTTATTTAGTTAAACCGTTATGGAAATAGTTGTGGAAGTTCAATCAAAAATGGCAAATTGCATAAGTTAATCAGTAAGTCATAATAATTAATTTATGTTCATGGAATAATAGCGTTTCAGTCACTTAGATAGGTAGATAGATAGAAGTAGAGTTCAAATAAATTACACTGCGTTACACGATTTTGGTACCCACGTAAGTGTTAGCTGGAATGAATAGCTAATGAGTCACAGATTAAATGTTCCAAACATATGTGGTATCTATCACGTCTAGTTTTCGAGGTAGATGCCAAATTATTTTTTCTATTACCCTCACTTTAGGCGTAAACGAAATAGTTACCATTTTTGATGTGTTGTACTTTTTTATTATTTTGTTTTGTTTAGTAGTCAGTTAAAGGGTTTTTAGGGAACCACAGGGCCGAAAATGCGAAAAAGCTAGTTGACGACATGTTTGAAGCATATAAAAAGTTGGGTTGCAGAATGTCGTTAAAAATTCACTTCCTTCATTCTCACTTTTCTTTTTTCCCATCTAATCTTGGTGCAGTCAGTGATGAGCAAGGTGAGAGGTTCCACCAGGATGTAAAGAAGCTTGAAGAACGATTTCAAGGGCGTTGGGAAACAACTATGCTAGGCGATTACTGCTGGCGTTTAAAACGAGAAGATCATTCAAAGCACAAAAGAAAAAGTTAAAGTTCTGCGATCTTTTGTGTTAAAACTTTTTATAATGTTTTTTTTTTTGTTTTTTTTAACCTTAATGATAAAATTAAACTTGGTTAATGTGAAAAAATCTGGTTGATTTAACTAATTTTCTTTAAAATATGTTTTAGCATTAAAATTTTTAGTAAAATTTGGCACATTCTTATGGAAGAAAAATGAGACGTGATGAATGGAAATTTTGTATGTATTTTTAATAAACTATAAGTATTCATAAGAAAACATGACATTTCAAAGCGGGTACTCAATTTTTTTTTTCATTTGTAACGCAGTGTTATGTTTCATAAAGATGTGAAATAGAATAAATAATAATATAATAAATATGATAAATTAAATCGTATATTACAAACATTTTTGTGTTTGTTAGTAATATCCCCTACCGGACTAGATTGGCCGGGTACAGCGAGACAACTTATACTCTTCATAAGATACAATTGAGTATAGAATAGCTGAAACAGCTAAGTCTCTTATGAAATCGAGTACGAGCTTTCCGCTCCGGATGGGGATTGGCCAAAATATGGTTAGTGCAAGATAAATGAACATATGTAAGATATTTCAAGGAAATAAGCGCTGTATTGAAATGTAATCAATGCTTGTAATCTTGTGAGGATTGACCATAGATTGGTAGTTGTGTGTGCTTCCAACGAATGAACAGTCAAAAATATAGAGAGATCAGTAGTGCCAAGGTATAAAATACCTGAACTGTTCACCGAATTCAGCACAGAGCTTTACGCTCAGTAGGTGTGTGATAAATAATCAACCTCACAAAAGATTAGAAAAGCTAGAAAGTATAACTTTCGATTACAAACAAAACAGATTAGCTTTATCCAATGAAAATAACAAGTTCCATTTATCTAGTAATTCAGTGTGTTAAATGCATATCGGAAATTTAGCCATTAGACATGAATATCAACGGATAACATAAAAATACCTTAGGAGTTAACTCCCTTAAAAGGTAATCCGCACATGTCGTTGACAAAGTCTCACCGAGACATCAACAATGGACTAAACTCCACGACATCCATAAACCTCCGAAGAAATAGTTCGGCGTAAATTTTCATTAGATAAAACAAAGCAAGGCTTTGAGTAATTTGAAATTCGATAGATTATAAATATAAATAAAGCAATATATAATGTATCACTACGATAAATATTATAATTTTTAACGCACAAGTTTCCATAACGGTTCACAATTATTTATGGTTTTATTAAATTTTATTTACATTTCGCCCTAACACGCATTCTGCTGCCGTCTGTTAAGTTCGACTAAAACGCATTAGTTTACGACGCAAAGAAAGTATTAACGGTTTGAATAATTTTATAGTTTAGATTTGAGTTTATTAAACTTGTCCCTAATTTCATTTTAGCCTACCTAGGGGGGGCAAGAGAAATACTTACGCTTGTCATACATTTTCCTGAAAGAAAAAGGGAGCCTGCCTGACTTTTCCCATCCCCGTAAGCTAATCATTTAACCTCCCAACAAAATGTGTGTGCAAATCAAGCCCCATTTACATTTAATATAGTTGTGTGTGTGTGTACCTAACGTGTATCCCTATTCACAGCTAATCCCTATTTCTAATCACAGAAAACAATCTGTTACATATTATAAAGTATGAATATGTCTCAGACAGCGTTCTCCTAACTTCTGCCCGGGCAGGTGTGTGTGGTCCCTACAGCGTAGATGAATTATAGGATGGAATCATCTACAAAGGTTTATAAACGGTATATATAAATAAATATTTTATAGGTCCAGAGAGGCAGAGGAAATGTTTCAGTTTACTCAGAGAAATGCAAGCTGGAATGTCTTGCAATCTACAAACGTCAAACAAGCGAAAACCTGACATTTCATCACAAAGACTGCTTTCCGAGTTAAATCAGTTTAGTGGTAATAACTTTGAACAAAAATCTCTGATAATTGTGACAGAAATAAACGTTATAATATGAGACAATTCACCGAGCCTTTAATAGACAAAGGATAGCTTCCTCACATTATCCAGCATATTCTGACACCTAGAGTGTATATTTTTTGTAAATCGTTATTACCTCACAAACGTATCCTGAAAGAGAACGGGTTAGTGAATCTTTTTACGCGGAACTTCCCTAACACTAAGGCTGAAAACCCTATTTTACGCGGAAACACTTCTAGTTAACCGAAATGCAGACATCTGCTGAACGACCTACCAATTTAACACTGACAATTTCAAAAGCTAAACTTCCCTAGCTAGAATTCTCCAATTTTCAGCAAATCTAGGCACCGCGGAAAGCTGGATAATAAATCATCCACCGCTAAATGACCAGAATTCACCGTCAGTCAGAAAACTCCTACAATTCGACTTTAAACTTGTTAGAAAACGAACCTTCACTAAACAAAGTTCACCAAACTGCTAACTCCAATTCGTATCTCTGAATACCCTTCAAGGATAAAAATCAGAGCTCGCAGCGTGAACGTGTCTTACTTGAACGGACTTCAGTCAAAATGCCTCTTAAAAAATGACGTGTCACGTCTTTTATGGAATCATGCACACATGTATGCTTCTCCCTCTCTTCCTGAAACCATAGTTTGCTAACGCCATCCCGTGTCGTATCTCCAAATTATTAAGCCAGATGTTTTTTCAGTTCACGCTCATTGATTTAGAAATGGAATTTTGCTCGCGACAACTTTGGAACGAACTAGTTCTCATTTAAGGGTCACAGATGGCGTCCTTAGTTTGAGAAAGAAAATAATTTAATAGATTGTTTGGTTAGATCGAAGAAAATAGATACATAATATATTTATAAAAGCAGTGAACGTTTGGATGTAACACTAGCTCCAAAGTTTTAAGCTTTAAACGTGGTTTATAATTTATTCTTTTGATAAATCTAAGATGTTACCCCTTCCTACCAATTTCCTGAATTTTCAGTGAAAAATGCCGCGTGGACAGGTAGGTCCGTTACATTATGTAAAATAAGACATAGGTACTGATCACAGTAGGTACTGCAAAAATCCCTGTATAGCATCAGGATATACAGTTAGTCAGATATCACCTTTTAACGGGAATAGGTCGAATTTCCAATAACCCTGTATAATGATCACATTTTAACCTTCAAGTAAAGGTTTAGAATTTAGATGGTAACTATTTCGCACCACTATGATATATGGTCAGCTTGTGGTCACAAGCATCCACTCGCACCATATTTTTGCAGTTCACGCCCATTTACATTTTCTCGCCCTGAAGATTAATGGCCTGCATTTACAGTTCACGAACAACGATTGAGTAAAAATTGAGTGCATGTTAATATAAAGCAAAACCACTTTTTGGACCTCTTTATAGTCAACTTTTTTATAGTCAACTTTTTGGCAGGATAGCGATAAAAAATCTGTTCATTTCTAAAAGAAATATTTTTTTATCACATTTATTCGAAAAGACCTAGCTCGTTCCCCGCAAACAGGGACTAAAATAGCTTTTTAATCCCGGAGGGACAAAAAGTGATTTTAATTTGGAATATGGATACTGTAAGTAAAAGTTCAAATGACTAAAGAGTTTACAGACAACCTTGAAAGAGATCAATCACGAACAATGTATGGACAAGAAACTGGCAGTATGAAAAAATTAACCGCGCGCAAGCCAAATAAAAAAAAAAGTCTGAAGAAAAATAAAAACGTCAGAAATGCATTCCGTCTTCGTTCGTAATTGTTTATTTGTGAACTAAAATTTGGAAAAAAAAAATTGGTTTCGCTCCGCTCTGGATTCAAAGAAATACTCTCGCCTTAAAAAATTGTGTTTTAGTCCCTCGGGTAACAATCTACTATTTGAAAAACTCTTTTGTTTCTATTTGAAACCGATATTTGAAACGTTGATTTTCGCGAAAAATTGGTTTAATTTTGAAGGAATGAAATTATTTCAAAAGGTGCGATTTTCTGATGCCGTGTGGTAGCCGATCTACCTAAACTGCGAGTATTATACATTGTCAAGCATCTTTTATAAAGGCTTATGCCTATTCAAAATATTATGAACTTTATTGCTGTTTATTTAGAGCAAACCCTTTGCGGCCCTTTGTTGTAAGCCCGAAGCAGATTTCGTTTTTTTTTTCTCTATTTGTAAGAATGTATGTAACAAAAATTACTTTGTGATTCGTTTACGTACTTTTAGTACAGTCGGCCATACGATAGGATACCCCTTTTTGTTCGATTGGCGCCCTTATACCGCGCGCGGTAAGAGCTGCCATGGGGTATCAATGACTGGTAGTGGTACGTTGTAGGTAGGTAATCGTATGAGGTAGTGGCCACCCCTGGTGTCAGAGTTTTTAGGCCACCCAAAGGGTCTCTGACATGGCTTAACGATTGTTATTAATGAACAACAACCGGGACCAACGGTTTAACGTGCCTTCCGAAGCACGGAAGCGCTCAGATATTATTGCCACTAGCGGTCACCCATCCATGGACTGACCGCGGCCGTTGTTGCTTAACTTTGCCAATCGATTAAGAACGGCTAGTACAATTAGGCTGTGAGCGCGGTACGTTGTAAAATGTAGGTATTTCGCTTAAATCTAATCAAAGCATCAAGGATCTCACCAGGGTCAGTGCCTTTCCTCAAATAATGTGCAGCTTGAACCAAGTTGACAGCGATAAACTTCGGAACACTGTTCCCTGGAATTTTGCTACGAGTCTGACTGCAATTTGTATGCAAATGTCCTAGCGTTTTTACAAGTCTCGCTGATCGTATCTCTTACATTATTTCGTAGATTTCATTCGACAACGCACCACGGTCGTAAAAAATGCAGTCAAAAGTTAGGACGGACCGGGGTAAAGTGTCATTGCGGCCCGACCATGAAAGTTCCAAGATAGGTAAATAAATTAGTGGAAAGAATGGCTCAGAAATGCCAAGCATAAATTATTATAAAAACGGATACCTACCTTGTAACTCTTTCAAGTTATTCGATAACCTGATGAAATAATGCTATTACTAGAAGTGGACTTCTCTTTATTCGTCGAGTTTAAAGTCGCGCAGCGAGGATTGAGTAGTGATGAAAAGACTCTAGCTTTATGATAAAAGCTGCAAGCCTTATGCGTCAAGCCTAGAAATCGTAAATTAAATTTCAAAACACTCCCGACATTTTATAATTCTAAAGGGGAATGTTCGTAAAAACCCTGACCCGGTGCGTGCCCGGCGCAAACGAAATGTAACTTAAATAATAGGTAAAAAGGAGTTATTAAATACTGCCTATCGATTTCGAGAGTTACATTTAATTTGCGCCGGGCCTTGGTTTTTTTTCTTACATTATGAGCATTCTCCTTTGAATATCTCATAAACGGCTCATCAACCGATAATGACGAAATCTAGCTAAGATCACTCTCGATCAAGTTAATTTTCAAACAAAAACAATAAACATAGATACACACTTCAAACTTTTAACCTTTTGGTGTCGGGAGATCGAATGTCGGGGGTTAAAAAGAGAGAAGGAAATGACGTCATTGATTAGGGCCAAAAGCGTCTAAAGAGACCTATCGTGCAACTGTAATCTTTGCAATAAAGTGCACATCACTAAAGCCCACACAATGTCGGCGGTGATTGCTAGACGCTTGCTCGAATCGCCCTCATGAATGTAAATGTTACCTCGTCCGGTTCCTCATTGAGCTTTGGACCGAGACTCCGGTGAACATTTTAACTTATTAGTTGGACGTACAGACAGCTCTCAAGGTATATTAAAAACTAATAGAAACAAGGTTACTAGTGGTTCGCCCCGAACTACGAACTCGCGACCCCAGTTACAGATGTGTAACTTTGTTATCGCCATTCGCGCAGGCGCGCGCGCTTTACATATAATCTGTACAACCCCATATCTCGGCAACCCCTCGACCGATTTGGCTCATGTTCGAATTTAAAAATTCTTTTAAAATTAAATTTACCCGCCTACTAAATTTCATGACGATCCGACAAAATTTACTCAAGTTATCGTCGAACGAACATTCATACATACAAACATACATACAAACGCCGGATTGTTCCAGTAGACTCGGAGAACTTCGCTTTCTTCGCTCGCTCGTTCAATTAGTTGGACGTACTAAACTCTCAAGGTATATTAAAAACTAATAGAAACAAGGTTGTGATCGGTGTTGTGTTTGTGGCATAGTTGAACGGGCTAGCGAAGCGAGAGAAGTTCTCCGAGTCTACTGGACTGGAACAATCCGGCATTTGTAATGTTTGTATGTTTGTTTGTATGAATGAATGAATTTTCGTTCGACGATAACTTGAGTTGGTCGGATCGTCATGAAACGTAGGCGGGTAAATTAGGTAAATTGATATAATTTTAAAGTTCAAACAAGAGCCAAATCGGTTTAGGGGTTGCAGAGATATGGGGCTGAGTAGCTACCACAAGTGCAAAAAAGCTGTGACGGACGTCTGCCGGACGTCTGTCATGTATCCTAATAATATACAACGTGTTACAAAACATCCTAACTCTTTTTACAAGGTGTAACATACTGGTCAACAAGATGTCAATTCTGTAAAAAAATGTTGAAAAAAACAATTTTTATTTTATAACCTCAAAATTGAATTTTTTTCATAACTTTTTTGTCCTTGGTAGTAGCTCAAATTATTCAAATATGTTTGTGGGTGTAGGTGCATTTGCAAAGGTTTGAGTTGATAAAACATTGTGAAAGTCAATGAAAACAATATTTAAAAAATACTTTTCTCCCGCCACACCGTTCACATTTTATTAATTTAAAAATCAACGGAACGTCGTATAGCAAAAAAAATATTTAGGTTGTGATCCCTATCACCGGGTGCTATTACCCTGTAAAAAGAGTTAGCATCTTTTGTAACACCTTGTAGTAGTAAGGTTGTTTATCCAACTTATCACTTTCAGTGACAGTAAGCTCGTGCTAGGTGCTCAGGACAGACGACAGAGGATGGACAGAGCAGTTTTGTATCTAGCTGTCGAGCTTTATATTATGTCCTTTCATGCTAGACGCGAAGGATCGCTAACCCAGAATGGCAAATTTCTGTGTAATCTCCAATCTTCGATGGACGTATCGAAGGCCCAACATTGTGCCAATAGGTTATTTGACAGGGTACTCAAATCACGACCTCTATGAAAATTCAAATTATTAGTTTGTATCGAAACCATATTCGTCACAGATTGTCGTTGCTAAAGGTGCTTTTAAGATGTCTCTGCTTCAAACTATGTCTATACTGAGTGTAGGTGTGATGGTTTCACATCCACTCCGGCAAAGGGTTTTGAATGTTTACTGACTCTTTCCTGGACTGATTTGCAACCAATCTGTTAGCTAAGATTTATAACGGAGTAAGTAAACACGTAATATTTTTTTCCTGATTTTATTTGATTTTAGACCCTTTGGGTGGCCTAAAAACTATGACACCAGGGGTGGCCACTACCTCATACGATTACCTACCCCAATTTGCTTAGTTTTCCACAGAGTGAATAAAAAAACCTTCACTGGTTTTCCACGATAAATCTGCTCTACTATCCATATCTACCTAAGAACCCCATTGTCCAAAAGTAGCTATACGCTTAGTTTTTACCTACACTGTTTTCGTTCTTGAGCTTTCCTCATCTAGTCTTTTCTGCATGGGCTGCGCACCATTCTACGCTTTGTTGTAGGTAACCATTCCATTTTTTTTGCTTGTATGTGTTCTTGTCTACGACATATCTTTATGGCCCGCCCACTTCCGGTAATAATCATAATGAGCGTTTCCGTGCCTCGGAAGGCACGTTAAAACGTTAGCCCCAGTTTTTGTTGACTAATGTTGTTATTAGGCAATGACAGGGGCCCTTTAGGCGGCCTTGAAACTCTGACAGGATGACCTCATACGATTACCTACCTAAATATTTTTTCATCCTCATCATCAGTTCCTGTTATCCCTGATCAGGGACATAGGGCTCTTAAAACAGTTTTCCAATGTGGCCGATTTTGCGCCTTCATCTCAAGATTGGATATGCTCATTCCAAGGCGGTTACACTCCTGTTGCACTGATATACAAGGTGTTACAAAAGTGCCTAACTCTTTTTACAGGGTAATAGCACCCGGTGATAGGGATCACAACCTAAATATATTTTTTGCTCTATGACGTTCCGTTGATTTTTAAATTAATAAAATGTGAGCGCTGTGGCGGGAGAAAAGTATTTTTTAAATATTGTTTTCATTGACTTTCACAATGTTTTAACAACTCAAATCTATGTAAATGCACCTACACACACACGCATATTTTAAAATTTTGAGCTAATACCAAAAACAAAAAAGTTATGTATTTTTTGAGGTTATAAAATAAATATTGTTTTTTTCAACTTTTTTTTACAGATTTGATATCCTGTTGACCACTAGGTTACACCCGGTAAAAAGAGTTAGGCTGTTTTGTAACACGTTGTATTATACCTACTGATAAATCATTTTTTACCTCAGTCAAATACCCTATCGTAGGGATCGATACACGAACCATAACAACCCGAAGGGCCCTCTGGGTCTCATCGCGGGCTATCCTTCAATTTTGCCCCAAGCAATGTTTATTGTCCAGCCGGGACTTTCCGTTTCGACTCAGCCGTAAAATCACACATTGTTATCGTGTATGATTGCGTGTTAGCCCTTTGCGTTTGTGGAACAAGTAGCTATACAACGTGTTACAAAACATCCTAACTCTTTTTACAGGGTGCATTTACATAGCTTTGAGTTGTTAAAACATTGTGAAAGTCAATGAAAACAATATAAAAAAAATACTTTTCTCCCGCCTCAGCGTTCACATTTTATTAATTTAAAAATCAACGGAACGTCACAGAGCAAAAAAAAAATTAAGGTTGTGAGCCCTATCAGCGGGTGCTATTACCCTGTAAAAAGAGTTAGGTACTTTTGTAACACCTTGTATAATCCGCGCGCGATGAGAATGGGATGGAACCTTGTCAAAGTTAATCGAAAATATACTTTATTTTACTTTGACAAGGTAGCTTCGACGCGAGTTTGCTTACCGCTAGCGTCTCCAAAAGTGAGTTTCCAAAAGGTCGCATCCCATTCTCATCGCGCGATTATACGAGTATGAGGCAAACAATCCTTCATGTTAGAACATCTTATCTGGTACTTAACTTACAACAGGAGGCTATCATCAAGAAAAGCCGAAGCTTACGTCGTCCCGTATGCTTTAAGCCTTAGGTATAAGTCTATTATATCTAAGGATTTTAAGGTTTTAGTTGGAGAGCTGGTGACCAATCGAGATATTTTTTCGTACAAGGCTGGGAGTTAGTAGGCTGATAGAGTAGACTTCGCGGAGTCTGGGAAAAATTTTTTTTTGGTCCGGTCGCGGTTGAAGATTTTTTCGACTTTGAAAGTTTAAATGTATGGGTTGAGTCATTTCTTTTTTGTCTACAAGGCTGGGAGTTTTTAGGCTGCCTTTTTAGTCTCCGCTGATCACGAAATCACTATTTATTACTAGCCAAACGCGGTAGAAATATTGTTTTTTATAACCTAGAAAGTGTGAATTTTTGGGTTATAAAAATCAAACTTTCAACCACGCTCGGCCAAAAAAACAAATATTTTCTTGTTCAACGGAGTCTCAACAACTAACCTAGAAGTTTCTAGCCTTGTACGCCAAAAAAAATATATTGAACCCATACATTTAAACTTTCAAAGTCGAAAAAATCTAACTTTCAACCGCGACCGTGCCAAAAAAATATTTTTCCCAGACTCAGCGAAGTCTACTCTATCAGCCTACCAACTCCTAGCCTTGTACGAAAAAATATCTCGATTGGTCACCAGCTCTCTAACTATTTATTATAAGGTTGAGAAATTCGCTCGCGACAGGACTCGAACCTGTAACCTTTGGCCCACGGTGCCGTCACTCTACCAATTGAGCTACCGAGCAAGTAACTGTTGATGTCAATGCGTTTCTTTTTAAATCGTTAAATGTACCCCTAGCACGGGTTAATGCTTTAGAAAAAACAAAAAGTTCTTAGTTTCAGGTAACAGTCTATGTGATAGCCTAGGTACGTGTTACCAAAATTCATTCAAATTCGTCGAACCGTTTCAGCTTTGACGAGTAACAAACATAGCTACACACTACAAACTCACTCACATTTCCAATATTAATTATTATATTCCTTCGCAATTTTTTAAAATCAGGGTCCGTACGAGTATTTATCCTTGCGGTTTTTTTCGGGTAATAAATAGTCACCACGAAGAGATACTTTTTCTCCTCGATAAGAAGTGACAGGAAGATGGATGCGAGGTCACAGGATCATCAGCATCCCTTCCGGCGACGCACGGGACGCACGGCGAAAACGGACGACCGCTAATGGAGGACTTTTAATGCGATTCTTCGGAGCTGATTAACTTGCTGAGTATAAAAAACGTTAGGCGCTGCGTCTACGTAAAGGTGGAATTCCACCAGAGTGCTGAACTGTGTCCACTCACTCAAGCAAACACTAACAAATTGTACGCGAACTTTTAGCAATGTTCGCGCACTTGTGCACACGGTACAGAGTAGGTGGACTCGTGTCGACGCACACGCACTCGATGTTCGCGAACTCAGTCTTGCTTCCGCTACCATAGAGAAAACATTTTATTTGTGCATATATTTGTTATAATAAGTGTCGGCAGAAAATCTTGCTCAGTGAACATGTTCGTGTAGGATCCCTCGCTTTAATAGAGTCCACAGCTAAGCATCCATGGCATCTTATCTCCTTACATTACTCTTATCAAAGGCCGAATCTTCTAGTCACGTTTGATCCTATCCGGCCACTGATAAGGAGATAGGAGACCGACTAATTCTTAATTACACTCAACGGAAAAACACGAGCAATTTCCATGGGACCGGCCTTCTAAAGCGTTGCCCTAAATGGCGAAGACTTGAGGGAGTTTTACTATTTCTACACTACACGGTATCGAGTTTATCTTAAACTTCCAAGGTAAGCCTATACCTGGGGCCTTAGCCTGTAACGCAATGGTGCCAAAATGGGCTCCCGGTTGATGGCTTCAATTAAGATTTATTAATGCTGTCGGTCCTTCTAAAAGTTCGTAGGTACACCAAAGAATAGTCTGATTCTAATTCTAGAGGATTAGTGGTTGTAGGAGAAAAACGAGGAAATCCCGGTTTTGTCCTTCTACTGGAACGCCATCGATACGCCATTGCGTACGGGCTAAGGCCCCTGGTCGGTCGTCAAGTCAAAATAACTGAAAATCTGTGGCAAGTACTGATACTGACCCAATCGGTGGCGATCTTTGCCCATATGTGTTGGCTTGGCTCATGCGGCTGACGTGGCCAGCCCAGTTCTATTAATTTTGGTTTTGTATCGCAGGGTAGTGCTCCTAACTCTCTAGATCAGTGGTTCTTAACCTATGGTCCGCGGACCACTGGTGGTCCGCGAGGGCCTCTTTAGTGGTCCGCGGGAGGGTCCTGCAATCCAGCGCACATAGCGATAGTTGTCAATAAATTTTAATGTTGATTTTGAAAGTCATGTTTGAATAAGTTCCCAATGAATAAAATAACTGAAATTTTCGTGCGCGCTGGCGCGCGCTCTTACTCCGTATTGGAAAATATTTTTAACCTCCAAAGATCCGCGTGACTGTAGATCGCGCCAAAGAATTACCGAATGCGCCGGATTTTGACAGGATAATACAATAAATAGCCTATACGTAACCTGCGGCAGGCTCCGATGTAAAGTTGCGGTCTTCAGTTCAATACGCAAAAAATAATAAATTGTATTAGAGTCAAAACCCTTAAAAATCGATAATGTCGTTAGCCCATGTCAAACCGCACGTAGACTATATTTAGGTTAAAATCGGTGAATTTCCAAATGCGCTACGCGCGTGTCTTCTATTCAAAACAAAGGAATTCTCCATTATGAAATGTAAGACTTAAATAAGTTAATTTTCAGCCGCGACGGGTGCGTTTGTTCAAATAATAGCTAAATAAATCTTCATCATACATATAATTAAAAAGGAAAAAAAAACTGTGAATTTTCGGGCGCGCTGCGCGCGCATTTTTCACGCACCTACTACACGTCCTAAGGAAAACTTGAATTTGAAGAGTTAAATCGTAAAATTATCGGGCGTGCTCTTTTACAAACAAATGAAATCTTGATGATATTGACGGAAGATTATCCGGCCATCTTGCGGCTTAAAAAGGGTAAAATCGGTGAATTTTCTATCGCCTACCATTTAAATCTCCATAATAATTTAAGTAAAATTAGTGAATTTTCGCGTGTATGTTCCATTGTCCCAAAACCGACTCATATTAATTTCCTGTATTCAACTTACTTACATACATTATACTTTAGGTCAGGTGAAACAATTTCATGTGAAACACGATGTACCTTGGATCTGGTGGTCCGCACTAAGAAAAAAATTATCAAAGTGGTCCGTGGTCCAAAAAAGGTTAAGAACCACTGCTCTAGATCCTCTCTAGACTTAGCAAGCTGCGCTCCTTTTGGAGGGTGGCATTAATAGTCGTCATCTCAAGATCAAGCTCAAGTAGGTAGGAAAACAAAATCAATCCAAGGTCTCAAATCGGCTAAGGCGCTGGTCATAGTGAATTAGCCCGCGCGCAAAGAAAAATGCACAAAATCGATTCCTGTATCAAATACACAAAAAAATCGAAAATGTTCACCTTTAAAACCCTAGAATTAGGTGAGACCTATCTAACACAGCCAGTTTCATGTTGATATCCTTAACAGATCTTCAAAACGTTTATGAATGTCAACACGAAACTGGCTGTTTTAGATAGGTCTCACCTAATGCTAGGGTTTGATATGTGAACATTTTCAATTTGTTTAGTGTATTTTTTAAAGGAGTCGATTTTGTGCATTTTTCTTTGCGCGCGGGCGATTCACTAAGCTACTCAAGTTCGATTGATTTTATTTTCTGAGATTAGCTACTTGAGCTTGATCTTGAGATGTCGACTATTTAATGCCATTCTTCTTACTAGTTGTGCCAATAAGGACTCCAGGTTTAATCCACTGGTGGGACTGTAATTTTCCCAGATAAAAAAGAAGTTACGAGATTCCTCTCCAGCGAGTGTTGTCCGAGGTCTTTATGATGTTTTTTTTTGTGGTATTTAATTAAAATTGTCGTTTTACGCGTCTGGTGACAACGAGTGAATGTATCTTTTAGGGTTTCGTGGAAAGTACCCTTCGAAGCTACTGGCTGTTTATCGTCGGTCTTTTCACACTTTTCTGGCACCTAGGTAATGAATGATAGAGAAAGACATAACCCACCAAAAATATTCTGTAAAAAAATAGGCAGGTCTCGATGGAGCTGCTTGTTTATCTCTAATAAGTAATGAAATCTAGACAAAGTCGTGCCAAGTCTAAGGTTCCTTACTGCGATTTCTTTATTATTATAGTTAATGTTGTGAGACTTGGCCGTTGAAGGGTACACAACCGGTTCTGGTGACAGATTGGTGCAATGGTGTCATGGAGCACCTGGTTTTGAACCCTTGTGTACCCTTCAACGGCCAAGTCTCACAACATTAACTATAATAATAAAGAAATCCCAGTAAGGAACCTTAGACTTGGCACGACTTTGTCTAGATTTCATTAACTTTTAGAGATAAACAAGCAGCTCCATCGAGACCTGGCTAGTTTTTTACAGAATGTTTTTGGTGGGATTTCACTTCTTTTTGTAGAAACTTCTGCGATTTCTGCGTTCTGGTCTTATCCAGAGGTTCTCAAATAGGGGCCTGAAAATGCGCCGAAATGGTTCCAGTAAAAATAAAAAACCTGAAATTATGAGAAGCTTGGACATAGTAAATCCCTAGCTTGACATTAGCCAAGGCTTGACATTAGCATTATTGTTTTCTGAGATCAAAATAGTAAATTATAGTCTGCAGTTACAAACAAATTAAAAGGCCTTGTTAAAGTTGTGTACCTATTGTACAACCGTTTTCGTTTATCTTTAACAATATTGGACAGTAAACTGTTAGAAATAGACGCACTACAATAAAGTAAATCTTTACTTCTCAACGCTTACAAATAACATACAAGGACAGTCTGTATTGCATGTGAGTGAAACCCTCAACTCGGGACTCAAACTCGCGCTTGGCACCTTATTTTTTCCAGTCGTAAAAAGCGTTGACCCTTTCATTCCGAATGCGAAATCAGTTGTGAATTTGTTACGTTGTTTGGTTTGATTATAATCAAAGTTCTTTGTCGAAATTGCGTTAGACGTTGTATGAAATATTATTATCTATATTTTTTGCTCTATGACGTTTGGTTGATTTTTAAATTAATAAAATGTAAATACTGTGGTGGGAGTAAAGTATTTTTTGAATATTGTTTTTATTGTTTTTCACAATGTTTTACCAACTAAAAGCTTGCATAGCACCTAAACACACAAACGTATTTTTCAATTTGAGATAATACCAAAAACCAAAAAGTTACGATAAAAAAAAATTAAGGTAAGTATTAAAATAAAAATTGTTTTTTATTTCAACTTTTTTTTACAGAATAGACATCCTGTTGACCAGTAGATTACACCCCGTAAAAAGAGTTAGGATGTTTTGTAACACGTTGTATGTAGATACAACTTACTTATTACTACATGTTAAAGCTAAATGTGGCAGTCAATGCCTAACAACTTAGTATTCCGGGCAGGCTAGTGTTATAGGGGTGCTTCGAGAAACTCCCCATTTGTCATTCGATTCCTATCACCTCGGCTTCATGCACGTAGCGTCTATGTTTCATGTTCAGTCATTTACATAGAGAATAGAGCGTGGCAGTGGAATTATTGTATAGTAGCTTTTGCCCGCGACTTCCTTCGCGGAAACATACAGGGTGTTAAAAGACGGCTACCAAAGCGGGAAACCACGTAATGGCCTCATCATAATGAACAATTTTGCCCAAGGAACTATGCCGGGGAAATCAACGGTTTCCGAGATAATGGGGTTCAAAGTAGGACTTTTTATATATATTTTTTCATTTAAGAAATGTGTTAAGTATTAAGTACGTAACATTTTCTTCAAACCATATGAAAATTTTGAATATTTCGTATACAAGTGTCATTCTCAGGAGAATTTTCAGTGTTTCTGTACACAGTGAAAGGTATTCTCCGTGTAACGTCTCTTTCTGTATTAAACGTGGCTGAGTAAAAACTTTTGTCCAAGGATTGGAGCTCTTTCATCTCGGTACCTATTTGATTTTCTCCACAATGATGTTCTCAGACTGACGAAGTTGCATTGAAGTTAAGATTATTTAGTTTTTCCAGCGAGTTCTCTGGATAGAGACGATAAAGTTTATCGGGTTTGTCCTGACAGTGTCTGAGAGAGTTTGCTACTGATCTGGTTTTATGAAACTGCTTTCTATTTGTCTTTCTTTGACGAGGGAAAATGTATAAGAGCGTAAAAGAGACAAATCATTTTTATTAATCCCCGACCAAAATAGAGGGGTGTTATAAGTTTGACCGCTATTTGTAGCGACACATTTATTTATAGATTTTTCATGATTATCTAAGCCTATTAAAACCTATGTCCAAACCCTCCAATATTTTTATTCAAGTTGGCATTAAAAGAAGGCTGGTATACTTACCTACATTATAAATTAGAAATTAATGTGAGTTCTTAAAACAAAACGGAAAAAAAAAACAGTCAAAATCCTTCCACACAAAAGAAAAAGGAAAGAACGATCAACACGCGATACCTCCCTAGATTCGTGTGGTTGTGAATAGTTAGTTACGTATAGCATAAGACAATATCCTCATGCATATATTTCCTATTATGGAGACCGCCAATCCAGTTACTGAACTGGATCCCTCACTGGATTCAATGCATCAAAGTGTGGGATTGGCCCCGGACTGCAATATGTACTGTGTATCGGCCAGTATGCTCATCTCGTTGAACTTCGTTCTCGAAAAGTTTGAAAAACGCAGAAAGGAGGAAACAAAAAGGAGTTTAAAAAAACTTTTCAGAAGGAGTTTTAATAATAATTATACAGAGTGTTAAAAGACCGCCAACAAAGCGGGAAACCACGCATTGTCCTCATCATACTGAAGATTTTAACTAACTATACCTGGGAAATCAATGGTTTCCGAGATAATGAGGTTCAAAGTCGGACTTTTCAAACTTTTTTTATTGCAGAAATTTGCTCAGTATCGAGTACTTAACATTTCTTCTCAAGAAGCCATATCAAGATTTTGAATATTTCTTGCATAAAATGACGTTTAAATTGCAACCCGCAATGTATTCTATACATCGGCACTTCGAGCGTAAGTAACACAACTTTATGTCCACGCTTATGCAATATGACTTCTCTGCGTTACACTTCCATTGCGCGATAAAATATTTTCCAAAATTATAACCTAAAAAAACCAAAATCATTTCCCGGCAATAATTTAAAAAGTACTTTATTTTGGTGTCTAGTTTGCGTACCTTTCGGGTCTGTCGGCGGTCTTTTAACACCCTGTATACCTACTTACTTACGAGAAATGCTGGCTGGTCACTTTTCGCGCTACCAATAAAGTTTAAACTCATTCGAAGTTCGAGAGCGTTCAGAGTGTGAGACGCTTAGGTTTCCTCACGATGTTTTCTTTCATGGTAAGTCGACTAACATTTTCAAGCTTTTTGGTACATTTAAGTAGGTCTATGATTTAAATGTGGGCACCTTTTATGTTTTCGGTATTTTCTCGCGGCAACCGCGATGTCGTTGTTTATTCTGTTGATTGAGCCGTTTTTCGTTCAGTACACACTCAGCCTGGAGGTTCGGTTTTGTGCCAATGCAAAATGGAAAATAAAATAGGATGTTTATTTTTCGCGAAAAATGTGCGGCCATAATTCTTTAGCGCCTGTTATTTAGGTGCAGCAAAATATGTGTTTTTTTAACCTTAAAGGTACAAAAACATATTTTGTGACTAATATTTATACGAAATGTGTATGAGGGCTTTTCATTTACACTGTCAGTCGCCAAAAATTTGTACGCCTATACAGGGTGTTAATAGACCGCCAACAGACCCGAAAGCCACGCATACTAGACACCAAAACAAAGTACTTTTTCGACTTTATTGCTGGGAAATGATTTTGGTTTTTTAGGTTATAATTTTGAAAGTATTTTACTACGCAATGGACGTGTGACGCACAGAAATCATATTGCGCAAGCGTAGGTATAAGTTTATGTTACTTAAACTTGAAGTGCCGATGTTTAGAATGATTGCGGGTTACAATTTTAACGTCGTTTTTTGTAAGAAATATTCATAATTTTGATATGACTTCTTGAAAAGGTATGTTAAGAACTAGATTTTGAAAACATTTATGAAAAAAAAAGTTTTGAAAAGTTCGACTTTGAACCCCATTATCTCGGAAACTGTTGATTTCCCAGGCATAGTTCCTTGAGCAAAAATGTTCATTATGATGAGGACATTACGTGGTTTCCCGCTTTGTTGGCGTTCTTTTAACATCCTGTATACCTACCTAGAATTGCGAAGTCAAAGAAGTCTTAAAATTATCATAATTTTGATTTTGCACAGCGTCAATCGATCATCCGCCGACCGTATTTTTTAAATTACTCTTTGGCCTTCTACGCCCTCATTGCAGAAAGGAAAAAACAACTCACTGCGGTGTAGATAAATCGACATCTGCTCAGTATGCTCAATTAGATCCATTTGTACGCCGAAAATGTTCGAAATTCGAATTCACTTCGATAACGGCCAGCTTATCTGGCAGCATCCGGTTTGTGGTTGGGTGAGACTGGCAGCTCTAAAACTGCTAGCTGGAGCAGCGTTTTTAATTAAAAGAATGACTTTCGCGTTTTTTAGGGTTTCGGACCTCTAGAGGTAAAACGGAACTATTATGGGATCACTTTGTTGTCCGTCTGTCTATCTGTCTGTCAAGACCTTTTTCTCAAGAACGCGTGGAGGTATCAGGTTGAAATGTATATCAAAATACTCAGTTCTGCCTTCCCTTGGAGCCTAAAAAAACTTAAGCTTCTAAGTTAACGGAATCAAAAGATACGGCCGTTTATGCAGCATATTTAATTTCCGCTTATTTCGACCCTCGCAAGGGAATCAAAACCTATAGGGTACCTACCGTGTATTTCCATGTGAACTGTATGTGATCGAAGGCATGCAACATGACGTAATCCTATGACCAGATTTTCTGCAGGAATATTGTGTATCGATTTCATGATGTTTTGTTGTTGGAAAACTGTCACGTCAAGTTTATCCAGAGACAGCTGACAGGATGTCAAATGGTGGCATCGACAATGGGAGAAAGAGAGTCGAGTCCAAAGAAGATTCGAAGGAGGTATCATTCAATGAGATATTGACGAATGTCAACACACCTGTGTTGACAAAATCTAATGAGTCGAATGTAGGCGGGAAAAAGTTTTGACAGTAGGTGTTGGTGGAAAAGTTGGTTCGCGTGCAGAACCGAAAATGATTGTCGAGTTGCAACGAGAATACAATGCGCGAAGGCTGAACAAGAAGCCCACTATGACAACGAAGATGAAGAGCCGGAGGTCGAAATATAATAAATGCTTGAGCTCGACAAGCATTTGGCTGTATTTTTAATTTTTCTTCCAAATAAATGCATAGAATGGTGGTACGGAACCCTCGGTGCGCGAGTCCCACTCGCACATGGCCGGTTTTTTTCGTTCTATTTTTATTTTTTTGGTTAATGGCTGGTTAATGGCATCAATGTGCTTGCCAGTGTCAATTTCATTAATTGGGAGAGTGTATGTAAGTGATGTTTCGTTTGGAAGAACAAAATCTACCAGTCATATTTTTTTGTTTTTTCTAAAGCACTAGCCCGTGCTAGGGGAAAAAAAAGGAGCATAATTATTTTAAAGATTATGCAGGTGTGCAAACTTCAAATTTTGCATCAACAGTTACTTGAATTGGTAGAGCGATGGCACGGTACGCCTGAGGTTGCGGGTACAAGTCGTATTCAGAGCGATTTTTTAAATCTTAAAAGGTAATATTTACCACTTTTAGGTAATAAATAAAATCTTAATATTTTGAAACGTTACTAATTATAATACTGACCTAAACTTTTTGCTTATTCTGTAAAAAAAAGGGAAAGACACTTTTCCGTAAATAAACCGGTTTTGAGGAATATAAACTGTGCGTTTTTTTACGGAATATTTACCTACTACACTGATCCAATTATTGCACAAACGAAAACATTTCACAAATAAAAATTAAAAAATAACAGTACAAATGGCGGTCTTATTGCTAAAAGCGAATAAGTGGCGTTTCGCCAAACTCCACTTATTAAAATACTTATTCTCCTTAAAAACCTTCCTTCCAATATTGAGCTAATGTGTCCTAAGCAGTACCTAACAGTGACATTTATTCCATACCTGCGGACCCCTAATGTGGACCCTCGTCACCAGCGGGTTCTGTAGGTGACGCCTTTTGACCCCAGTATTAAACCCTTTGTCACTATTGGGCGTGAAATACGCGCGAAAAACTGCAACAGACCTCTTTGTGCCAGATATCCACAGCGGGGACAACAAAGGCTGTATGAAAAGTCGATAAAAAAAACTATGCTTAACAACATAGCACACTGCATAGGTATCGTATGATATAATCCGCGCGGGATAAGAATGGGATAATACCTTTTGGAACTGAGACGCTCGCGGTCCGCCTGTCAGCTGTAGCGTCAGCATTTCGTCAGCAAACTCTAGTTATCTATGGAAAACTCGCGTCGAAAGTTGCTTGTGTTTTCTGTGCGTGTGGGTTTCTGCTCGAGTTTTATTCAATTAATGCATTATCATTAAATCCTTTTATATTACAACCATTAAACATTTTTGTGTATTTTCAATTTCATGCCTATGATAGAACGTAGAAATATCATTTTTTTTACTGACGCTTCTCGAGAACTGTCATTTTCGGTTCACTTTGACAAGGTTCCATCCCATTCTCATCCCGCGCGTATTATACCTATCAATTTAGCGCAATCCACGCTGTAGAACCACAGTCCTTGGGAACGAAGCATATTTCATTCTAGAATTCTAGATGGTCAGCCATTTTGCTAAGTAACTTTTGTTACCCTTTTTCAATAGTCTGCGCGGCCGAAGTCGCGGGCAAAAGCTAATGCCTAACTTATAAGTTTTAACCCTAATAGGTAGAGAGCATTAAACAAAATGTGCGTCATATTTCATAAAATCCACTAGAGTTATACAAGGTGTTACAAAAGTACCTAACTCTTTTTACAGGGTAATAGCACCCGGTGATAGGGATCACAACCAAAATATTTTTTTTGCACTATGACGTTCAGTTGATTTTTAAATTAATAAAATGTGAACGCTGTGGTGAGAGAAAACAATTTTTTAAATATTGTTTTCATTTACTTTTACAATGTTTTAACAACTCAAAGCTATGTAAATGCACTTACACATACAAACATATTTTAAAATTTGAGCTAATACCAAAAACAAAAAAGTTGTGATTTTTTTAAAATTTTGAGGTTATAAAATAAAAATTGTTTTTTTCAACTTTTTTTTTACAGATTTGACATCCTGTTGACCAGTAGGTTACACCCTGTAAAAAGAGTTAGGATGTTTTGTAACACGTTGTATAAATAGACCCAAGAGGTTTACAATATGTAACAGTAGCACAAAAAACCAGTATGCACCGTTCTACACATTCTTGGCTACCACCCACCGAACTACCACCCTTTTATAAACGATCTTAAAAATGTTGCATAAACTGTTAAAGTTTTCACGGCACTCACTTAGTAACTGCGACAAAATATTTAGCTGAGTGAATCTTAATGAGCGGAAAAACTGATTTTCAGAAGAACTTGCAATTTTCTCGCAGTTTTGATGCTGTCTTTGCTAACGACCCTATTTTTTTGAAAGAGGATGTATATCTGCATTTATGGAAGGTTTTCTGAAAGAAATCTCTTACTAGATATGCTCAGCTAGAATTTTCTACAATTATATCTTGTCGTGTAAGTAATGCATAAAAAGTTTCCACCCGTTAAAGAGGATTAAATGATATGGAAAATGCTGCCATATTTAAATTGAAGTTTAAACTTTATTTTTATGATAGAATTTAAATATTGTACCAATGGTGTACCTACAATACTATAATTACAGTGACCAATTTGTAACAATGTGTATTTAGAGTTACAGTAAAGGTCAGTGCAGATAAATAATTAACAATTCCATTCGAATTCTGTTGGGAATGCAATTGGGGAATAATTAACCGGCCAAATGAGTTATTTGACTACTAATTAATAGAAAACAACAAGGCCCCCAAAGGAATACAAGGTGTTACAAAAGTACCTAACTCTTTTTACAGGGTGTAACCTACTGGTCAACAGGATGTCAAATCTGTAAAAAAAGTTGAAAAAAACAATTTTTATTTTATAACTTCAAAATAGAAAATTTTTCATAACGTTTTTGTTTTTGTTATTAGCTCAAATTTAAAAATATGTTTGTGCGTGTAGGTGCATTTACATAGCTTTGAGTTGTTAACACATTGTGAAAGTCAATGAAAACAATATTTAAAAAATACTTTTCTCCAGCCACAGCGTTCACATTTTATTAATTTAAGAATCAACGGAACGTCATAGAGCAAAAACATTATTTAGGTTGTGATCTCTATCACCGGGTGCTATTACCCTGTAAAAAGAGTTAGGTACTTTTGTAACACCTTGTATAAGTAAAAGTTTAAAACGTCGCGATTTTTAGAAAGTGATTTAGGTCTAATCAAGAGGCACATACTTAACTTGACTAACCTATTTTAAAGTCTTTGGGGGACTAACTGCCGGTTTCTGAATTGAGAAATTAGCTAAGCAAATGGGTAAGTATCCTTGAGACAGGTCGATACTTAGTTCCGGTTTCGGAGTTGAGAATTTTACTAAGCACATACATACGTATCGCTATGTCACGCTCTTTGTGAGAAATCTGCAGAGACAGGACGATACTTACCCATTTGCTTAGCAAATTTCTCAACTCAGAAACCGGGCCTAACTAAGTATAGTCCACATTGTCACTAGAAAAAAACATGTGATTGAGGACTGTCAGTAAAGTACCAAAAAGGAACTTTCACGCGTGAAAATTTCAACACCCTTGCCTTTTATATCTTGATAAAATTGATACTTAGCCCAATATAGCATTTTTTTAATTTACTGTTATTAAAAATAAATATAGTGTACAAAATATTAAAAGGACTGTAAGAAGAAACCGCGTTTCTGAATGTTCTATTCCGTGACTTTAGATGTCTATGCCTCATTTGCATTCACAGTTTTGTATAGAAAATGGGCACTGTCGTGGAGAGTCGCGTCTAAACGAGGCTTTTCTTTCTGAAGCTTTTATTTATTTATATGGCATCTACTGAAACGGCCAGTGTTTTTTCTTTTTCTACATCATGGGGCGTGCGTTTAAATTTCGAAGCGCACAAAAATGCAGATTGGTTAAATTCGGGTTTTACACGGTTGTAAGTTGCTAGTAACAGCAAACTTTCCGAGCATGAGAGATGAAAAAACCTTTTTACTTAAATGCTCATTTGACACGACCTCCCGAAGGTACTTATTGAGATTGTAACGAAGTCAAATAAAAACATGACGAGCAAAGAATAATAATACATAGAATAAGAATAATAATACAATAAAACGTCGACTTCTAATTATGTTATTTCCAATAACTTTGGTTTAACGTCTTTTAGAATAGCTCGATGGTTTTTATTTATTGAACGTTTCCTGTTCTATAAAGTTTGCATTTGTACCATTTATTCAGCGCTGCCTGCGCGGCGCGCTTTTGTGCCCCTCCATTCCCACCTCTCTCCTGCTCCTATTTGTTACACCGAGCCGAAATATTTCCAAAAAAAGTTTTTTGTAAGTACGGAAAATAAATGCGATTTCACCAAAGTTGTAGAACAAAAGTGGTTGGAAATCACATTTAGAAGCTGAC